>OX387640.1:10824908-11312408 GCA_947568825.1 Sphinx pinastri | reverse complement strand
CCGCCACAGACCTGAAATAAAATAAGAAAATTAGACACGTATACAAACTACGGATTGTGCTGTACGCACTCACTATATTTTATTGACATATATTGACCTTGGAAGCAATTTACACTTTCAAGTAAAACAGAATTGACCATAGACCGCTTCGTGATATTTACAATCACGAAGCTACCGTTATATATTTTTATATTTTGACGCGGACCCCTATCCAGGCAGGACATCATGCCCAGCTTCCACACGCCCCAGAAGAGGGTCCTTTCCCCACCAAAGCGTGACGCTGAGACCGAAGTATCTGAGAGAGCGGGCCCTTCTCGGAGTCAAACAGTGGCTCAGGCGAGACGCTCCATCGAGTCGCGACTCGATGAAGTTGCCGAACCTAGAGCCGCTCCACCGACCATGCCGAAGACAAGGTCCGCCGCCACAGCACCGATGACATCCGCGGCTTCTGCAGCACCGGCAGAACGGAGGGGCATATCTCGGAGCCAGCCCATGCCGGAGACTTCAAGTTCCGATAGGCAGGGTTCTCCTAAAAAGAGTAGCCCTGTCTATCTGAACAGGACGACTGAGGCAAGGGCGTGCCTCATGAAGGCCAAGCTCCAGATAAACAACAGCCGCAACCTCAAGAGTGAAATTAAGGCCGATGTCATCGAAGCGACAGAGAGACTGTATAGGCTGGTCAAGGACTCTGAGGAGGGAAAGCCTTACAAGGGTAAGGATACGGAAGGAGCCAAGGGAAAGGAAATTGAAAGGATAGAAGAAATAAAGACAGGAACAGAGGATGTAGGCAAAGGAAGAGGAAAAGAAGACAGGGATAGGCTCGAAAGGGACCTGCTCAAGAAGTTGGAGGAACACGGGAGATTGTTACAGGAAGGAAGGCAAGAAATGGCAAGGATTAATGAAGAAATGAAGAAACACAGGGAGGAGATGATCACAAATAGGACATATGCGAATGTAGCAGCCGGTTCACACAAAAATAAAACAGTTGAAATGAATACGGCACTACACTCGATTGTCGTGACATCTCAGAATGAGCAGGAAACCGGAGACGAGGTGGTGGAAAAAATCAGAAAGGTAGTTAACGCCAAGGAAGAAGGAACTAGGATAGATAAAATTAGAAAAGCGAAGGACAGAAAAGTAATCATCGGGTTCCAGGACAAGCAAGAGTTGGAGAAGGTTAAGAAAAGACTGGGGACAGAGGGGAATAACCTTAGGGTTGAGGATATCAAAAATAAGGATCCGTTGATCATCATTAAGGACTTACTCAACTGTCACACCGACGACGAAATCGTAAAAGCTATACGGGCCCAGAACAAAC
The DNA here is from genome assembly GCA_947568825.1 of Sphinx pinastri. Taxonomy (NCBI): domain Eukaryota; kingdom Metazoa; phylum Arthropoda; class Insecta; order Lepidoptera; family Sphingidae; genus Sphinx; species Sphinx pinastri. The sequence continues at coordinate 11,311,090 of OX387640.1, read as the reverse complement.
ACCTTCTGGAGCAAATTGACAAGGAGTGTGACAGAATGGAGATAAGATACCGAAGGAAAGCCAGGAATCCACTTATGGCACACGTGATCCTTAAGGTATCACCCCAAATATGGAGTACTTTTACAGGGGCCGGCGCGTTACACATCGACGTCCAGAGAGTCAGGGTAGAAGACCAGTCTCCCTTGGTACAGTGCTCAAAATGTTTGGGCTATGGCCACGGGAGGCGGTTCTGCCGTGGCTCTCTGGACGTGTGTAGCCATTGCGGAGGACCGCACTTGAGAGCGGAATGTCCTGACTGGATGGCGGCCGCAACACCATCTTGTTGCAATTGCCAAAAGGCAAAATTCACTGACACGGGGCATAACGCCTTCAGTCAGGACTGCCCGGTGCGGAGGAAGTGGGACGCGCTGGCTCGATCCACCATAGCTTATTGCTGAAGTGGTCTCCACAGCCCCTGGCCCGAATGTACCCGACCCCGACTCCGATGCTAGGCCATACCTGGTGGCTCAGGCCAACCTCCAAAGGAAAGCACTAGCTACTCAAGAGCTCATGTTGTTCGCAACGGAGAAGAGGCTGGCCTTTGCTCTAATCCAGGAGCCATACGTCGGAGGATCCGGCCGCGTGAAGGAATACGGGACCGTCAGGATTTTCCAGTGTGCGGAACAGATGGAGGGACAGGTCAAGGCAGCCATAGCGGTCTTTGACGAACGCATGGATGCTTTGATCTGCCCGGAACTCACCACGACCAACATCGTAGTGGTGAACATCCGCTCCAGCGCCTGGGAGATCGTGGCGGTCTCGTGCTACTTCGAGCCGGATAGGCCGGTGGACGGGTATCTAGACCAGCTAAGGACCATCTGCAGCAAGGTGGGCCCGAGACGCTTGCTAATAGGGGGAGACTACAACGCAAAAAGCCTATGGTGGAGCCAGGAGATCGATCGAAGAGGAGAGGAGGTGTCCAACTGGCTGGATGAAGCCGGGCTCCACGTGTTAAATGAAGGCGATACGCCAACGTTTTTCACCGTAAGAGGAGGAAGGGCGTACTCCAGCCGGGTGGACGTCACCGCCTGCTCAGTCGATCTCCTGGATAAGATAGATAACTGGAGAGTCAGAGAAGATCTCACAAGTTCGGACCATAATACAATTACATTTAACTTAAAATTAAAGGTAGAAAAAGGAATTAGAATCAATAGTACTACAAGAAAATACAACACACAGAAAGCTAAGTGGAACCAATTTGGAACAAAAATCAAACAACTTTTAGACACGAGTAAAATAAACAAAATAGAAATAGAAAGAATAGCAACAACAGAAGAATTAGAACATAAAACAATAGCATACACAGACATAATAACCAAAACAAGCGAAGAAACAATACCTAAAAAAGAAAATAAAAGTACTTACCGAATACCATGGTGGTCCAGTGATCTTGAGAGGCTAAAGAGAGAAATGATGCGAAGGAAGAGAAGAATCCGATGGGCAGCATCTGTAAGAAAGGAAAAAGTCATTAGAGAATACAAAGAAGCGAAAGAAACATATGAAAATGAGGCAAGGACAGCACAAGTCAAAAGCTGGAAGGATTTTTGTGGACAACAGGACAAGGAAGGGGTATGGGATGGGATATACCGAGTAATGGGCAGGCTGACCAAGCGGCATGAAGACCATCCACTCGTCAGGGACGGTAAAACCCTGGGTCAGGAGGAATCGGCAAGATTTCTTGCCGAAACCTTCTACCCGGACGACCCTGACGAGGAGGACGATGAGGATCACCGGCGCACCAGGGAGTTGGCCTCGCGAGTGAACGACTGGGTCCATGGTGAGGTACATGACCCACCGTTCACGTCGCGGGAGCTCACTGCGGCGCTGGTGACCTTCAACCCGAAAAAGGCACCCGGCTCGGATGGCCTGACCTCCGACATCTGTTCGCAGGCGATCGCCCAAGATCCGGAGTCTTTCCTAGCACTGGCCAACAAGTGCCTAGAATTGGCCTACTTTCCAAGGATTTGGAAAGAGGCCACGGTCGTTGTGCTGCGGAAGCCGGGTAAGGACGATTACTCGGTTCCCAAGGCACATCGGCCGATAGGACTGTTGCCAGTGCTGGGAAAGATTCTGGAAAAGATGATGGTGGGTAGGCTAAAATGGCACATCCTTCCGAGGATGAGCCACCGCCAATACGGCTTTATGCCACAAAGGGGCACCGAGGACTCCCTCTACGACCTAATGAATCATATCAGGACAAAACTTCGGGAGAAGAAAGTCCTGATTATGATATCGTTGGACATAGAGGGGGCCTTCGATAGCGCCTGGTGGCCGGCTATAAAGATCCGATTGGCGGAAGAACGCTGCCCACCAAACATCAGAAGGATGGTCGCCAGCTATCTAGATGATCGGATGGTCAGGGTCCGATACGCGGGCGCCGAGTCAGCGCGCAGGACCGTTAAAGGTTGCGTTCAAGGTTCTATTGGGGGGCCAATCCTGTGGAATCTCCTCCTAGACCCTCTTTTACAGGGGCTCGAGCGCCGGGGCGACTATTGTCAAGCTTTTGCTGACGATGTCGTCCTGGTGTTCGATGGGGGTTCCACAGGAGAAGCTCAGAAGCAGGCCAATGCGGCTCTAGCCTATGTGCGGGACTGGGGTGTCCGAAACAAACTGAAATTTGCGCCACATAAGACCCAGGCGATGGTGATAACGAACAAGTTGAAGTACGACACCCCGATCCTGCACATGGGCGGAGTCGACATTGGTCTCTCCAACGAGATAAAGCTGCTCGGCCTAACAATAGACCGAAAACTGACCTTTAGCGGTCACGTGACGCAGGCGTGCGCCAAGGCCATAGGCCTATACAAAGTGCTCGCAAGGTCGGCCAAGGTCCAGTGGGGGTTGGGACCCGATGTGATCAGGACGATCTACACGGCTGCGGTGGAGCCCGTGATCTTGTATGCCGCAAGCGCATGGGCTCCAGCCAGCCGTAAGCTGGGTGTAAGGAAGCAGCTCGGAGCCATCCAGCGCAGTTTCGCACAGAAGATGACGAAGGCCTACAGGACTGTCTCTCTCAACTCGGCCCTGCTGCTGGCGGGAGTGCTCCCTCTTGACATAAGGGTGCGGGAAACCGCACTCCTTTATGAGGTCAAGAAGGGGCACTCCTGCGAGGTAGTAGGAGACCGAGAGATGGAGGCACCTGTGGCCTTCGTCAACTTGGAGCACCCGGCGGAACGGGGGAACGGGACCTTCCAATGCTTGGCGGACGGGGCAGAACTGGCCCAGCACGTCGGTGAGGGTCTTAGTATCTTCACCGACGGAAGCAAGATTGACGGGAAAGTCGGAGCGGCGCTGTCCATATGGAACGGCGCTGCCGAGACGAGTACCCGAAAATTGCGGCTGGAGCCGTACTGCTCCGTCTACCAGGCGGAACTTCTCGCCCTTCGGGAAGCCGTGGTGGAGGTGCTCCGCAGCGGGCTTCCTGCGTGCGGCATTTTCAGTGATGCCAGGTCCGCTCTCGAAGTCGTCACCAGAGGTGATTCCCTCCACCCCCTAGCGTTTGAGATAAAAAAGTTATTGAAAATCGCCGAGAAACGCGCCCAGAAAATTGATATTTTCTGGGTCAAGGCGCACGTGGGGTTGGAGGGAAACGAGAGGGCGGATCGGCTCGCTAAACATGCCGCACAGCACTTGAAGACCCGTGCGCACTACGACAAGTGTCCGGTTTCATTCGTCAAACGACAGATCCGAAAGGACTCGATTGACGAATGGAGCCGGAGATACGCGGACGGAGAGACTGCTTCGGTAACGAAGCTGTTCTTTCCGAACGCTGTCGAGGCGCACAGGGTCGTAAGGCGGATCGTCCTGGATCCGATACTGACGCAGGTGTTCACGGGGCACGGCGGTTTCTCCGAGTACTTGCACCGGTTCAAGTGCAAGGAGAACCCGGCGTGCCAATGTGACCCTGATGTTCAGGAGACGGTCCCACACCTCCTGCTCGAATGTCCCATCCACGCAGCTGAACGATTCGACATGGAACAATGTATAGATTGTAAGATAGATAGTAGCAATATACATAGGATAATAAGTGATAAATTGATAGTAGATAAGTTTTTGAAATACTGTAAACAAATAGTTATTAAGGTAAACAATAGGAATAAGTAACAATTAGAATTACTAAGTATATAATAAGATTATATATTATTAGTAATTAAGACGCCATAGAGATACAAATAGGATAAATAGATTAAGAGAAACAGAAAAACGTATTAATACTAAGATATAAGAAAATAGATAGTAAATACAATTAAGCCAAAACAATGTAAAATTATATAAAAAAAATTAAATGATATAAAAATACCCTTGTCCTGGATAGGGGGACCGAGAGTGGGACGAAAAAAAAAAAAAAAAAAAAAACCTAACCTAACCTAACCTAACCTAACCTAACCTAACCTAACCTAACCTAACCTAACCTAACCTAACCTAACCTAACCTAACCTAACCTAACCTAACCTAACCTAACCTAACCTAACCTAACCTAACCTAACCTAACCTAACCTAACCTAACCTAACCTAACCTAACCTAACCTAACCTAACCTAACCTAACCTAACCTAACCTAACCTAACCTAACCTAACCTAACCTAACCTAACCTAACCTAACCTAACCTAACCTAACCTAACCTAACCTAACCTAACCTAACCTAACCTAACCTAACCTAACCTAACCTAACCTAACCTAACCTAACCTAACCTAACCTAACCTAACCTAACCTAACCTAACCTAACCTAACCTAACCTAACCTAACCTAACCTAACCTAACCTAACCTAACCTAACCTAACCTAACCTAACCTAACCTAACCTAACCTAACCTAACCTAACCTAACCTAACCTAACCTAACCTAACCTAACCTAACCTAACCTAACCTAACCTAACCTAACCTAACCTAACCTAACCTAACCTAACCTAACCTAACCTAACCTAACCTAACCTAACCTAACCTAACCTAACCTAACCTAACCTAACCTAACCTAACCTAACCTAACCTAACCTAACCTAACCTAACCTAACCTCCGGTTTCATTCGTCAAACGACAGATCCGACAGGACTCGATTGACGAATGGAGCCGGAGATATGCGGACGGAGAGACGGCTTCGGTGACGAAGCTGTTCTTTCCGGACGCTGTCGAGGCGCACGGGATCGTCAGGCGGATCGTCCTGGATCCGATACTGACGCAGGTGTTCACGGGGCACGGCGGCTTCTCCGAGTACTTGCACCGGTTCAAGTGCAAGGAGAGCCCGGCGTGCCAATGTGACCCTGACGTTCAGGAGACGGTCCCACACCTCCTGCTCGAATGTCCCATCCACGCCATACAGAAATACGACCTGGAACAAAAGATAGGTAAAATCACAGGAGATACTATACCAGAAATCATGAAAAATAAAGATACTGTACAAACTTTCTTAAAATATTGTAATAAAATAGTAAATAAGACGATAAATAAAAATAAGCAATAAGTACTAATTACTAGGTTATATAATATATATTATATAAGTTTAGTAATAAAATAGTGGATAAGAGACAATGTATGAATAAGGTATAATATAATATAATATATAAGAGTATAGTGTTCTTAGTAGATATAGGAGCTGATAAGAAAATAGAATAAGGACAAACTGTAAAATTGTAGCGGAACACTTAGAGATGACATAAAAATAAGAAAATGTAATGATAGATCAATAGTAAAAGATAAGTTTCATAGTTTTAATATATAGCACTTAAATAAGATTAAAACAAAATGTTTTATAAAAATTAAGACAGAACAAAAACATTCCCTTGTCCTGGATAGGGGGAACGAGGGTGGGACGCAGAGTCCCACAATTAAAAAAAAAAAAAAAAAAAACCTAACCTAACCTAACCTAACCTAACCTAACCTAACCTAACCTAACCTAACCTAACCTAACCTAACCTAACCTAACCTAACCTAACCTACTAACCTAACCTAATCGTCGAATTTTGTGAAATTTTTGTATGAAAACTATTTAGTGTGGCACATTGTTTGATAGCATTTTATAAATACTTACCGTTGCGTATAATTTTGATTTTCTCCCCCCTCAATTTCTTCCAAATTTCTTTAATTCCCATACTTTTGCTGACGGTGAAAATTTTTTGTACCAACCGTACCTAACATTATTCGATATTTGTGAAGTACTCGCCGAGACGCGTCTTTCGACGTACTGCACGTCGCGCTCCGGCGAAATTTATTTTATTCTCTTCATACATTGTCGCGGTATAGGTATTAAGAAATCCACGTAGTAAAGTGTTTGCAAAACTAAAGTTTGTCTGATTTGTCTAATTCATAAACAATCTGTATGAAAACTATATAGTGTGGCATATCGTTTTGTAGCATTTAGTGGATACTTACCGGTTTATATATTTTCGTTATCCCCACTCTTCAATTTTTTCCAAATTTCTAACAATTACTCTGTTTCGCTGACGGTTGCAATTTTTTGTATCAACCGTACATAGTTTGTTTATATAACGTTGAAGTACTCGCCGAGACGCGTCTTTCGACGTACTGCACGTCGCGCTCCGGCGAAATTTATTTTATTCTCTTCATACATTGTCGCGGTATAGGTATTAAGAAATCCACGTAGTAAAGTGTTTGCAAAACTAAAGTTCTAAAGCTAAATGATCACCTATCCAAAAAAAAAAACCTAACCTAACCTAACCTACTAACCTAAACTAATCGTCGAATTTTGTGAAATTTTTGTATGAAAACTATTTAGTGTGGCACATTGTTTGATAGCATTTTATAAATACTTACCATTGCGTATAATTTTGATTTTCTCCCCCCTCAATTTCTTCCAAATTTCTTTAATTCCCATACTTTTGCTGACGGTGAAAATTTTTTGTACCAACCGTACCTAACATTATTCGATATTTGTGAAGTACTCGCCGAGACGCGTCTTTCGACGTACTGCACGTCGCGCTCCGGCGAAATTTATTTTATTCTCTTCATACATTGTCGCGGTATAGGTATTAAGAAATCCACGTAGTAAAGTGTTTGCAAAACTAAAGTTTGTCTGATTTGTCTAATTTCATAAACAATCTGTATGAAAACTATATAGTGTGGCATATCGTTTTGTAGCATTTAGTGGATACTTACCGGTTTATATATTTTCGTTATCCCCACTCTTCAATTTTTTCCAAATTTCTAACAATTACTCTGTTTCGCTGACGGTTGCAATTTTTTGTATCAACCGTACATAGTTTGTTTATATAACGTTGAAGTACTCGCCGAGACGCGTCTTTCGACGTACTGCACGTCGCGCTCCGGCGAAATTTATTTTATTCTCTTCATACATTGTCGCGGTATAGGTATTAAGAAATCCACGTAGTAAAGTGTTTGCAAAACTAAAGTTCTAAAGCTAAATGATCACCTATCCAAAAAAAAAAACCTAACCTAACCTAACCTACTAACCTAAACTGATCGTCGAATTTTGTGAAATTTTTGTATGAAAACTATTTAGTGTGGCACATTGTTTGATAGCATTTTATAAATACTTACCATTGCGTATAATTTTGATTTTCTCCCCCCTCAATTTCTTCCAAATTTCTTTAATTCCCATACTTTTGCTGACGGTGAAAATTTTTTGTACCAACCGTACCTAACATTATTCGATATTTGTGAAGTACTCGCCGAGACGCGTCTTTCGACGTACTGCACGTCGCGCTCCGGCGAAATTTATTTTATTCTCTTCATACATTGTCGCGGTATAGGTATTAAGAAATCCACGTAGTAAAGTGTTTGCAAAACTAAAGTTTGTCTGATTTGTCTAATTTCATAAACAATCTGTATGAAAACTATATAGTGTGGCATATCGTTTTGTAGCATTTAGTGGATACTTACCGGTTTATATATTTTCGTTATCCCCACTCTTCAATTTTTTCCAAATTTCTAACAATTACTCTGTTTCGCTGACGGTTGCAATTTTTTGTATCAACCGTACATAGTTTGTTTATATAACGTTGAAGTACTCGCCGAGACGCGTCTTTCGACGTACTGCACGTCGCGCTCCGGCGAAATTTATTTTATTCTCTTCATACATTGTCGCGGTATAGGTATTAAGAAATCCACGTAGTAAAGTGTTTGCAAAACTAAAGTTCTAAAGCTAAATGATCACCTATCCAAAAAAAAAAACCTAACCTAACCTAACCTACTAACCTAACCTAATCGTCGAATTTTGTGAAATTTTTGTATGAAAACTATTTAGTGTGGCACATTGTTTGATAGCATTTTATAAATACTTACCGTTGCGTATAATTTTGATTTTCTCCCCCCTCAATTTCTTCCAAATTTCTTTAATTCCCATACTTTTGCTGACGGTGAAAATTTTTTGTACCAACCGTACCTAACATTATTCGATATTTGTGAAGTACTCGCCGAGACGCGTCTTTCGACGTACTGCACGTCGCGCTCCGGCGAAATTTATTTTATTCTCTTCATACATTGTCGCGGTATAGGTATTAAGAAATCCACGTAGTAAAGTGTTTGCAAAACTAAAGTTTGTCTGATTTGTCTAATTTCATAAACAATCTGTATGAAAACTATATAGTGTGGCATATCGTTTTGTAGCATTTAGTGGATACTTACCGGTTTATATATTTTCGTTATCCCCACTCTTCAATTTTTTCCAAATTTCTAACAATTACTCTGTTTCGCTGACGGTTGCAATTTTTTGTATCAACCGTACATAGTTTGTTTATATAACGTTGAAGTACTCGCCGAGACGCGTCTTTCGACGTACTGCACGTCGCGCTCCGGCGAAATTTATTTTATTCTCTTCATACATTGTCGCGGTATAGGTATTAAGAAATCCACGTAGTAAAGTGTTTGCAAAACTAAAGTTCTAAAGCTAAATGATCACCTATCCAAAAAAAAAACCTAACCTAACCTAACCTACTTTTTTTTTTTTTTTTTGGTTTCGCGGAGAAAGTGCGTTACCACTACCGCCCGGCCTTCGTGGGGGGCGACCGAGCGGTTATGTTGGGTTCACCGTGCCTTACGACCCGGCGTTGAGCCGCCCGGAGAGATGGAAAACGTCGGGCGACCGCCGGGCCGAGTCCCTAACCTATGTACAACGCACGGCATACCAACTAAAACTCCGCGGTGGCCATCTTCGGCGCATTAGGGACGGCTGCGGGCTTCCTCTGACTAGTGTCTAAGTTGTCGTCCGCAACCGCCCCTGCGCGGTGCCGCCTGGTGCGGCCCGTCTCCTGTTGTGGGGGGGGCTCAGAAGCCCCCGCGCACCGAAGGACGCTCTCAGCGTCTACGGCAGCGTGAGGCCTACCTTCCACGCTGCCGTCCATCACGGGGGTCGCAACAATGTGCTAAAAAGATACACAAAACTATAGACGGACGGCCCCCTGCCGCCCGCCTGCGACCCCCGGTGGCCCCTATTAGTCGCCTCTTACGACAGGCAGGGGATACCGTGGTGGAATTCTCCAAACGCCCCCATTCCACAGGGCGGGAGACGCCGGTCAGTCGTCCACCCGGCGCCTCCTTCGTCTCCTCTGGCGGCGGGAGGGATCATCTCGCTCCCGATCCCTCTCGGCACTCTCCTTCTGCGAGAGGACCACCTCGCAGAAGTGGGCCACCGCACGCCAGGCCTCCCGACTGTCGACCATGGAAGCGACCACGGCCGGCAGCGAGAGGTCTCCTCCGACGACTGATCTGAGAGCGCTGCGCTCCTCGTCCCAGGCTGGGCAAAACTCCAGTGTGTGCTGGGCCGTATCCAGCGGGCAGTTGTCACAATGGTGACACACGGCCGACACCTCTGTGCCTACGATACGACACAGATACTCACCGAAGCAACCATGCCCGGTGAGTACCTGTGTCAACCGAAACGTAGCTGGGCCGTGGCGCCTGTCCAGCCACTCAGCAAAGACCGGGCGCACTGCCCCTACGACCCTGAGCCCCGCTGACGGGGTCTCCAGCCTGAGACGCCACTCCTCCACGGCGGCTCGCCGTAAGGAGGCCCTCATGGCCTCCACCTCCTTCAGGGCCGGACGCTGCCCGTGACTGAACGCCTCCTCCCGCCAATGAAAAGCATCGGACAGGGATTGGGCGTCCAGATCCCAGGGCAGGAATCCGGTCAACATGCAAGCCGCCTCGTACGAAACCGTGCGGTATGCCCTGATCGCCCGCTGCGCCACTACACGTTGAGGATTGCGCAAGAGTGTGACGCAGCGGTTGCTCAGGGAAACCTAACCTAACCTAATCGTCGAATTTTGTGAAATTTTTGTATGAAAACTATTTAGTGTGGCACATTGTTTGATAGCATTTTATAAATACTTACCATTGCGTATAATTTTGATTTTCTCCCCCCTCAATTTCTTCCAAATTTCTTTAATTCCCATACTTTTGCTGACGGTGAAAATTTTTTGTACCAACCGTACCTAACATTATTCGATATTTGTGAAGTACTCGCCGAGACGCGTCTTTCGACGTACTGCACGTCGCGCTCCGGCGAAATTTATTTTATTCTGTTCATACATTGTCGCGGTATAGGTATTAAGAAATCCACGTAGTAAAGTGTTTGCAAAACTAAAGTTTGTCTGATTTGTCTAATTTCATAAACAATCTGTATGAAAACTATATAGTGTGGCATATCGTTTTGTAGCATTTAGTGGATACTTACCGGTTTATATATTTTCGTTATCCCCACTCTTCAATTTTTTCCAAATTTCTAACAATTACTCTGTTTCGCTGACGGTTGCAATTTTTTGTATCAACCGTACATAGTTTGTTTATATAACGTTGAAGTACTCGCCGAGACGCGTCTTTCGACGTACTGCACGTCGCGCTCCGGCGAAATTTATTTTATTCTCTTCATACATTGTCGCGGTATAGGTATTAAGAAATCCACGTAGTAAAGTGTTTGCAAAACTAAAGTTCTAAAGCTAAATGATCACCTATCCAAAAAAAAAAACCTAACCTAACCTAACCTACTAACCTAACCTAATCGTCGAATTTTGTGAAATTTTTGTATGAAAACTATTTAGTGTGGCACATTGTTTGATAGCATTTTATAAATACTTACCGTTGCGTATAATTTTGATTTTCTCCCCCCTCAATTTCTTCCAAATTTCTTTAATTCCCATACTTTTGCTGACGGTGAAAATTTTTTGTACCAACCGTACCTAACATTATTCGATATTTGTGAAGTACTCGCCGAGACGCGTCTTTCGACGTACTGCACGTCGCGCTCCGGCGAAATTTATTTTATTCTCTTCATACATTGTCGCGGTATAGGTATTAAGAAATCCACGTAGTAAAGTGTTTGCAAAACTAAAGTTTGTCTGATTTGTCTAATTTCATAAACAATCTGTATGAAAACTATATAGTGTGGCATATCGTTTTGTAGCATTTAGTGGATACTTACCGGTTTATATATTTTCGTTATCCCCACTCTTCAATTTTTTCCAAATTTCTAACAATTACTCTGTTTCGCTGACGGTTGCAATTTTTTGTATCAACCGTACATAGTTTGTTTATATAACGTTGAAGTACTCGCCGAGACGCGTCTTTCGACGTACTGCACGTCGCGCTCCGGCGAAATTTATTTTATTCTCTTCATACATTGTCGCGGTATAGGTATTAAGAAATCCACGTAGTAAAGTGTTTGCAAAACTAAAGTTTGTCTGATTTGTCTAATTTCATAAACAATCTGTATGAAAACTATATAGTGTGGCATATCGTTTTGTAGCATTTAGTGGATACTTACCGGTTTATATATTTTCGTTATCCCCACTCTTCAATTTATTCCAAATTTCTAACAATTACTCTGTTTCGCTGACGGTTGCAATTTTTTGTATCAACCGTACATAGTTTGTTTATATAACGTTGAAGTACTCGCCGAGACGCGTCTTTCGACGTACTGCACGTCGCGCTCCGGCGAAATTTATTTTATTCTCTTCATACATTGTCGCGGTATAGGTATTAAGAAATCCACGTAGTAAAGTGTTTGCAAAACTAAAGTTCTAAAGCTAAATGATCACCTATCCAAAAAAAAAAACCTAACCTAACCTAACCTACTAACCTAACCTAATCGTCGAATTTTGTGAAATTTTTGTATGAAAACTATTTAGTGTGGCACATTGTTTGATAGCATTTTATAAATACTTACCATTGCGTATAATTTTGATTTTCTCCCCCCTCAATTTCTTCCAAATTTCTTTAATTCCCATACTTTTGCTGACGGTGAAAATTTTTTGTACCAACCGTACGTAACATTATTCGATATTTGTGAAGTACTCGCCGAGACGCGTCTTTCGACGTACTGCACGTCGCGCTCCGGCGAAATTTATTTTATTCTCTTCATACATTGTCGCGGTATAGGTATTAAGAAATCCACGTAGTAAAGTGTTTGCAAAACTAAAGTTTGTCTGATTTGTCTAATTTCATAAACAATCTGTATGAAAACTATATAGTGTGGCATATCGTTTTGTAGCATTTAGTGGATACTTACCGGTTTATATATTTTCGTTATCCCCACTCTTCAATTTATTCCAAATTTCTAACAATTACTCTGTTTCGCTGACGGTTGCAATTTTTTGTATCAACCGTACATAGTTTGTTTATATAACGTTGAAGTACTCGCCGAGACGCGTCTTTCGACGTACTGCACGTCGCGCTCCGGCGAAATTTATTTTATTCTCTTCATACATTGTCGCGGTATAGGTATTAAGAAATCCACGTAGTAAAGTGTTTGCAAAACTAAAGTTCTAAAGCTAAATGATCACCTATCCAAAAAAAAAAACCTAACCTAACCTAACCTACTAACCTAACCTAATCGTCGAATTTTGTGAAATTTTTGTATGAAAACTATTTAGTGTGGCACATTGTTTGATAGCATTTTATAAATACTTACCATTGCGTATAATTTTGATTTTCTCCCCCCTCAATTTCTTCCAAATTTCTTTAATTCCCATACTTTTGCTGACGGTGAAAATTTTTTGTACCAACCGTACGTAACATTATTCGATATTTGTGAAGTACTCGCCGAGACGCGTCTTTCGACGTACTGCACGTCGCGCTCCGGCGAAATTTATTTTATTCTCTTCATACATTGTCGCGGTATAGGTATTAAGAAATCCACGTAGTAAAGTGTTTGCAAAACTAAAGTTCTAAAGCTAAATGATCACCTATCCAAAAAAAAAAACCTAACCTAACCTAATCTACTAACCTAACCTAATCGTCGAATTTTGTGAAATTTTTGTATGAAAACTATTTAGTGTGGCACATTGTTTGATAGCATTTTATAAATACTTACCGTTGCGTATAATTTTGATTTTCTCCCCCCTCAATTTCTTCCAAATTTCTTTAATTCCCATACTTTTGCTGACGGTGAAAATTTTTTGTACCAACCGTACCTAACATTATTCGATATTTGTGAAGTACTCGCCGAGACGCGTCTTTCGACGTACTGCACGTCGCGCTTCGGCGAAATTTAATTTATTCTCTTCATACATTGTCGCGGTATAGGTATTAAGAAATCCACGTAGTAAAGTGTTTGCAAAACTAAAGTTTGTCTGATTTGTCTAATTTCATAAACAATCTGTATGAAAACTATATAGTGTGGCATATCGTTTTGTAGCATTTAGTGGATACTTACCGGTTTATATATTTTCGTTATCCCCACTCTTCAATTTTTTCCAAATTTCTAACAATTACTCTGTTTCGCTGACGGTTGCAATTTTTTGTATCAACCGTACATAGTTTGTTTATATAACGTTGAAGTACTCGCCGAGACGCGTCTTTCGACGTACTGCACGTCGCGCTCCGGCGAAATTTATTTTATTCTCTTCATACATTGTCGCGGTATAGGTATTAAGAAATCCACGTAGTAAAGTGTTTGCAAAACTAAAGTTCTAAAGCTAAATGATCACCTATCCAAAAAAAAAACCTAACCTAACCTAACCTACTAACCTAAACTAATCGTCGAATTTTGTGAAATTTTTGTATGAAAACTATTTAGTGTGGCACATTGTTTGATAGCATTTTATAAATACTTACCATTGCGTATAATTTTGATTTTCTCCCCCCTCAATTTCTTTAATTCCCATACTTTTGCTGACGGTGAAAATTTTTTGTACCAACCGTACCTAACATTATTCGATATTTGTGAAGTACTCGCCGAGACGCGTCTTTCGACGTACTGCACGTCGCGCTCCGGCGAAATTTATTTTATTCTCTTCATACATTGTCGCGGTATAGGTATTAAGAAATCCACGTAGTAAAGTGTTTGCAAAACTAAAGTTTGTCTGATTTGTCTAATTTCATAAACAATCTGTATGAAAACTATATAGTGTGGCATATCGTTTTGTAGCATTTAGTGGATACTTACCGGTTTATATATTTTCGTTATCCCCACTCTTCAATTTATTCCAAATTTCTAACAATTACTCTGTTTCGCTGACGGTTGCAATTTTTTGTATCAACCGTACATAGTTTGTTTATATAACGTTGAAGTACTCGCCGAGACGCGTCTTTCGACGTACTGCACGTCGCGCTCCGGCGAAATTTATTTTATTCTCTTCATACATTGTCGCGGTATAGGTATTAAGAAATCCACGTAGTAAAGTGTTTGCAAAACTAAAGTTCTAAAGCTAAATGATCACCTATCCAAAAAAAAAAACCTAACCTAACCTAACCTACTAACCTAACCTAATCGTCGAATTTTGTGAAATTTTTGTATGAAAACTATTTAGTGTGGCACATTGTTTGATAGCATTTTATAAATACTTACCATTGCGTATAATTTTGATTTTCTCCCCCCTCAATTTCTTCCAAATTTCTTTAATTCCCATACTTTTGCTGACGGTGAAAATTTTTTGTACCAACCGTACGTAACATTATTCGATATTTGTGAAGTACTCGCCGAGACGCGTCTTTCGACGTACTGCACGTCGCGCTCCGGCGAAATTTATTTTATTCTCTTCATACATTGTCGCGGTATAGGTATTAAGAAATCCACGTAGTAAAGTGTTTGCAAAACTAAAGTTCTAAAGCTAAATGATCACCTATCCAAAAAAAAAAACCTAACCTAACCTAATCTACTAACCTAACCTAATCGTCGAATTTTGTGAAATTTTTGTATGAAAACTATTTAGTGTGGCACATTGTTTGATAGCATTTTATAAATACTTACCGTTGCGTATAATTTTGATTTTCTCCCCCCTCAATTTCTTCCAAATTTCTTTAATTCCCATACTTTTGCTGACGGTGAAAATTTTTTGTACCAACCGTACCTAACATTATTCGATATTTGTGAAGTACTCGCCGAGACGCGTCTTTCGACGTACTGCACGTCGCGCTTCGGCGAAATTTAATTTATTCTCTTCATACATTGTCGCGGTATAGGTATTAAGAAATCCACGTAGTAAAGTGTTTGCAAAACTAAAGTTTGTCTGATTTGTCTAATTTCATAAACAATCTGTATGAAAACTATATAGTGTGGCATATCGTTTTGTAGCATTTAGTGGATACTTACCGGTTTATATATTTTCGTTATCCCCACTCTTCAATTTTTTCCAAATTTCTAACAATTACTCTGTTTCGCTGACGGTTGCAATTTTTTGTATCAACCGTACATAGTTTGTTTATATAACGTTGAAGTACTCGCCGAGACGCGTCTTTCGACGTACTGCACGTCGCGCTCCGGCGAAATTTATTTTATTCTCTTCATACATTGTCGCGGTATAGGTATTAAGAAATCCACGTAGTAAAGTGTTTGCAAAACTAAAGTTCTAAAGCTAAATGATCACCTATCCAAAAAAAAAACCTAACCTAACCTAACCTACTAACCTAAACTAATCGTTGAATTTTGTGAAATTTTTGTATGAAAACTATTTAGTGTGGCACATTGTTTGATAGCATTTTATAAATACTTACCATTGCGTATAATTTTGATTTTCTCCCCCCTCAATTTCTTTAATTCCCATACTTTTGCTGACGGTGAAAATTTTTTGTACCAACCGTACCTAACATTATTCGATATTTGTGAAGTACTCGCCGAGACGCGTCTTTCGACGTACTGCACGTCGCGCTCCGGCGAAATTTATTTTATTCTCTTCATACATTGTCGCGGTATAGGTATTAAGAAATCCACGTAGTAAAGTGTTTGCAAAACTAAAGTTTGTCTGATTTGTCTAATTTCATAAACAATCTGTATGAAAACTATATAGTGTGGCATATCGTTTTGTAGCATTTAGTGGATACTTACCGGTTTATATATTTTCGTTATCCCCACTCTTCAATTTTTTCCAAATTTCTAACAATTACTCTGTTTCGCTGACGGTTGCAATTTTTTGTATCAACCGTACATAGTTTGTTTATATAACGTTGAAGTACTCGCCGAGACGCGTCTTTCGACGTACTGCACGTCGCGCTCCGGCGAAATTTATTTTATTCTCTTCATACATTGTCGCGGTATAGGTATTAAGAAATCCACGTAGTAAAGTGTTTGCAAAACTAAAGTTCTAAAGCTAAATGATCACCTATCCAAAAAAAAAAACCTAACCTAACCTAACCTACTAACCTAACCTAATCGTCGAATTTTGTGAAATTTTTGTATGAAAACTATTTAGTGTGGCACATTGTTTGATAGCATTTTATAAATACTTACCGTTGCGTATAATTTTGATTTTCTCCCCCCTCAATTTCTTCCAAATTTCTTTAATTCCCATACTTTTGCTGACGGTGAAAATTTTTTGTACCAACCGTACCTAACATTATTCGATATTTGTGAAGTACTCGCCGAGACGCGTCTTTCGACGTACTGCACGTCGCGCTCCGGCGAAATTTATTTTATTCTCTTCATACATTGTCGCGGTATAGGTATTAAGAAATCCACGTAGTAAAGTGTTTGCAAAACTAAAGTTTGTCTGATTTGTCTAATTTCATAAACAATCTGTATGAAAACTATATAGTGTGGCATATCGTTTTGTAGCATTTAGTGGATACTTACCGGTTTATATATTTTCGTTATCCCCACTCTTCAATTTTTTCCAAATTTCTAACAATTACTCTGTTTCGCTGACGGTTGCAATTTTTTGTCTCAACCGTACATAGTTTGTTTATATAACGTTGAAGTACTCGCCGAGACGCGTCTTTCGACGTACTGCACGTCGCGCTCCGGCGAAATTTATTTTATTCTCTTCATACATTGTCGCGGTATAGGTATTAAGAAATCCACGTAGTAAAGTGTTTGCAAAACTAAAGTTCTAAAGCTAAATGATCACCTATCCAAAAAAAAAAACCTAACCTAACCTAACCTACTAACCTAACCTAATCGTCGAATTTTGTGAAATTTTTGTATGAAAACTATTTAGTGTGGCACATTGTTTGATAGCATTTTATAAATACTTACCGTTGCGTATAATTTTGATTTTCTCCCCCCTCAATTTCTTTAATTCCCATACTTTTGCTGACGGTGAAAATTTTTTGTACCAACCGTACCTAACATTATTCGATATTTGTGAAGTACTCGCCGAGACGCGTCTTTCGACGTACTGCACGTCGCGCTTCGGCGAAATTTAATTTATTCTCTTCATACATTGTCGCGGTATAGGTATTAAGAAATCCACGTAGTAAAGTGTTTGCAAAACTAAAGTTTGTCTGATTTGTCTAATTTCATAAACAATCTGTATGAAAACTATATAGTGTGGCATATCGTTTTGTAGCATTTAGTGGATACTTACCGGTTTATATATTTTCGTTATCCCCACTCTTCAATTTTTTCCAAATTTCTAACAATTACTCTGTTTCGCTGACGGTTGCAATTTTTTGTATCAACCGTACATAGTTTGTTTATATAACGTTGAAGTACTCGCCGAGACGCGTCTTTCGACGTACTGCACGTCGCGCTCCGGCGAAATTTATTTTATTCTCTTCATACATTGTCGCGGTATAGGTATTAAGAAATCCACGTAGTAAAGTGTTTGCAAAACTAAAGTTCTAAAGCTAAATGATCACCTATCCAAAAAAAAAAACCTAACCTAACCTAACCTACTAACCTAACCTAATCGTCGAATTTTGTGAAATTTTTGTATGAAAACTATTTAGTGTGGCACATTGTTTGATAGCATTTTATAAATACTTACCATTGCGTATAATTTTGATTTTCTCCCCCCTCAATTTCTTCCAAATTTCTTTAATTCCCATACTTTTGCTGACGGTGAAAATTTTTTGTACCAACCGTACCTAACATTATTCGATATTTGTGAAGTACTCGCCGAGACGCGTCTTTCGACGTACTGCACGTCGCGCTCCGGCGAAATTTATTTTATTCTCTTCATACATTGTCGCGGTATAGGTATTAAGAAATCCACGTAGTAAAGTGTTTGCAAAACTAAAGTTTGTCTGATTTGTCTAATTTCATAAACAATCTGTATGAAAACTATATAGTGTGGCATATCGTTTTGTAGCATTTAGTGGATACTTACCGGTTTATATATTTTCGTTATCCCCACTCTTCAATTTTTTCCAAATTTCTAACAATTACTCTGTTTCGCTGACGGTTGCAATTTTTTGTATCAACCGTACATAGTTTGTTTATATAACGTTGAAGTACTCGCCGAGACGCGTCTTTCGACGTACTGCACGTCGCGCTCCGGCGAAATTTATTTTATTCTCTTCATACATTGTCGCGGTATAGGTATTAAGAAATCCACGTAGTAAAGTGTTTGCAAAACTAAAGTTCTAAAGCTAAATGATCACCTATCCAAAAAAAAAAACCTAACCTAACCTAACCTACTAACCTAACCTAATCGTCGAATTTTGTGAAATTTTTGTACGAAAACTATTTAGTGTGGCACATTGTTTGATAGCATTTTATAAATACTTACCGTTGCGTATAATTTTGATTTTCTCCCCCCTCAATTTCTTCCAAATTTCTTTAATTCCCATACTTTTGCTGACGGTGAAAATTTTTTGTACCAACCGTACCTAACATTATTCGATATTTGTGAAGTACTCGCCGAGACGCGTCTTTCGACGTACTGCACGTCGCGTTCCGGCGAAATTTATTTTATTCTCTTCATACATTGTCGCGGTATAGGTATTAAGAAATCCACGTAGTAAAGTGTTTGCAAAACTAAAGTTTGTCTGATTTGTCTAATTTCATAAACAATCTGTATGAAAACTATATAGTGTGGCATATCGTTTTGTAGCATTTAGTGGATACTTACCGGTTTATATATTTTCGTTATCCCCACTCTTCAATTTATTCCAAATTTCTAACAATTACTCTGTTTCGCTGACGGTTGCAATTTTTTGTATCAACCGTACATAGTTTGTTTATATAACGTTGAAGTACTCGCCGAGACGCGTCTTTCGACGTACTGCACGTCGCGCTCCGGCGAAATTTATTTTATTCTCTTCATACATTGTCGCGGTATAGGTATTAAGAAATCCACGTAGTAAAGTGTTTGCAAAACTAAAGTTCTAAAGCTAAATGATCACCTATCCAAAAAAAAAAACCTAACCTAACCTAACCTACTAACCTAACCTAATCGTCGAATTTTGTGAAATTTTTGTATGAAAACTATTTAGTGTGGCACATTGTTTGATAGCATTTTATAAATACTTACCGTTGCGTATAATTTTGATTTTCTCCCCCCTCAATTTCTTCCAAATTTCTTTAATTCCCATACTTTTGCTGACGGTGAAAATTTTTTGTACCAACCGTACCTAACATTATTCGATATTTGTGAAGTACTCGCCGAGACGCGTCTTTCGACGTACTGCACGTCGCGCTCCGGCGAAATTTATTTTATTCTGTTCATACATTGTCGCGGTATAGGTATTAAGAAATCCACGTAGTAAAGTGTTTGCAAAACTAAAGTTTGTCTGATTTGTCTAATTTCATAAACAATCTGTATGAAAACTATATAGTGTGGCATATCGTTTTGTAGCATTTAGTGGATACTTACCGGTTTATATATTTTCGTTATCCCCACTCTTCAATTTTTTCCAAATTTCTAACAATTACTCTGTTTCGCTGACGGTTGCAATTTTTTGTATCAACCGTACATAGTTTGTTTATATAACGTTGAAGTACTCGCTGAGACGCGTCTTTCGACGTACTGCACGTCGCGCTCCGGCGAAATTTATTTTATTCTCTTCATACATTGTCGCGGTATAGGTATTAAGAAATCCACGTAGTAAAGTGTTTGCAAAACTAAAGTTCTAAAGCTAAATGATCACCTATCCAAAAAAAAAAACCTAACCTAACCTAACCTACTAACCTAACCTAATCGTCGAATTTTGTGAAATTTTTGTATGAAAACTATTTAGTGTGGCACATTGTTTGATAGCATTTTATAAATACTTACCGTTGCGTATAATTTTGATTTTCTCCCCCCTCAATTTCTTCCAAATTTCTTTAATTCCCATACTTTTGCTGACGGTGAAAATTTTTTGTACCAACCGTACCTAACATTATTCGATATTTGTGAAGTACTCGCCGAGACGCGTCTTTCGACGTACTGCACGTCGCGCTCCGGCGAAATTTATTTTATTCTCTTCATACATTGTCGCGGTATAGGTATTAAGAAATCCACGTAGTAAAGTGTTTGCAAAACTAAAGTTTGTCTGATTTGTCTAATTTCATAAACAATCTGTATGAAAACTATATAGTGTGGCATATCGTTTTGTAGCATTTAGTGGATACTTACCGGTTTATATATTTTCGTTATCCCCACTCTTCAATTTTTTCCAAATTTCTAACAATTACTCTGTTTCGCTGACGGTTGCAATTTTTTGTATCAACCGTACATAGTTTGTTTATATAACGTTGAAGTACTCGCCGAGACGCGTCTTTCGACGTACTGCACGTCGCGCTCCGGCGAAATTTATTTTATTCTCTTCATACATTGTCGCGGTATAGGTATTAAGAAATCCACGTAGTAAAGTGTTTGCAAAACTAAAGTTCTAAAGCTAAATGATCACCTATCCAAAAAAAAAACCTAATCTAACCTAACCTACTAACCTAACCTAATCGTCGAATTTTGTGAAATTTTTGTATGAAAACTATTTAGTGTGGCACATTGTTTGATAGCATTTTATAAATACTTACCGTTGCGTATAATTTTGATTTTCTCCCCCCTCAATTTCTTCCAAATTTCTTTAATTCCCATACTTTTGCTGACGGTGAAAATTTTTTGTACCAACCGTACCTAACATTATTCGATATTTGTGAAGTACTCGCCGAGACGCGTCTTTCGACGTACTGCACGTCGCGCTCCGGCGAAATTTAATTTATTCTCTTCATACATTGTCGCGGTATAGGTATTAAGAAATCCACGTAGTAAAGTGTTTGCAAAACTAAAGTTTGTCTGATTTGTCTAATTTCATAAACAATCTGTATGAAAACTATATAGTGTGGCATATCGTTTTGTAGCATTTAGTGGATACTTACCGGTTTATATATTTTCGTTATCCCCACTCTTCAATTTTTTCCAAATTTCTAACAATTACTCTGTTTCGCTGACGGTTGCAATTTTTTGTATCAACCGTACATAGTTTGTTTATATAACGTTGAAGTACTCGCCGAGACGCGTCTTTCGACGTACTGCACGTCGCGCTCCGGCGAAATTTATTTTATTCTCTTCATACATTGTCGCGGTATAGGTATTAAGAAATCCACGTAGTAAAGTGTTTGCAAAACTAAAGTTCTAAAGGTAAATGATCACCTATCCAAAAAAAAAAACCTAACCTAACCTACTAACCTAACCTAATCGTCGAATTTTGTGAAATTTTTGTATGAAAACTATTTAGTGTGGCACATTGTTTGATAGCATTTTATAAATACTTACCGTTGCGTATAATTTTGATTTTCTCCCCCCTCAATTTCTTCCAAATTTCTTTAATTCCCATACTTTTGCTGACGGTGAAAATTTTTTGTACCAACCGTACCTAACATTATTCGATATTTGTGAAGTACTCGCCGAGACGCGTCTTTCGACGTACTGCACGTCGCGCTCCGGCGAAATTTATTTTATTCTCTTCATACATTGTCGCGGTATAGGTATTAAGAAATCCACGTAGTAAAGTGTTTGCAAAACTAAAGTTTGTCTGATTTGTCTAATTTCATAAACAATCTGTATGAAAACTATATAGTGTGGCATATCGTTTTGTAGCATTTAGTGGATACTTACCGGTTTATATATTTTCGTTATCCCCACTCTTCAATTTTTTCCAAATTTCTAACAATTACCCTGTTTCGCTGACGGTTGCAATTTTTTGTATCAACCGTACATAGTTTGTTTATATAACGTTGAAGTACTCGCCGAGACGCGTCTTTCGACGTACTGCACGTCGCGCTCCGGCTAAATTTATTTTATTCTCTTCATACATTGTCGCGGTATAGGTATTAAGAAATCCACGTAGTAAAGTGTTTGCAAAACTAAAGTTCTAAAGGTAAATGATCACCTATCCAAAAAAAAAAACCTAACCTAACCTACTAACCTAATCTAATCGTCGAATTTTGTGAAATTTTTGTATGAAAACTATTTAGTGTGGCACATTGTTTGATAGCATTTTATAAATACTTACCGTTGCGTATAATTTTGATTTTCTCCCCCCTCAATTTCTTCCAAATTTCTTTAATTCCCATACTTTTGCTGACGGTGAAAATTTTTTGTACCAACCGTACCTAACATTATTCGATATTTGTGAAGTACTCGCCGAGACGCGTCTTTCGACGTACTGCACGTCGCGCTCCGGCGAAATTTATTTTATTCACTTCATACATTGTCGCGGTATAGGTATTAAGAAATCCACGTAGTAAAGTGTTTGCAAAACTAAAGTTCTAAAGCTAAATGATCACCTATCCAAAAAAAAAACCTAACCTAACCTAATCTACTAACCTAACCTAATCGTCGAATTTTGTGAAATTTTTGTATGAAAACTATTTAGTGTGGCACATTGTTCGATAGCATTTTATAAATACTTACCGTTGCGTATAATTTTGATTTTCTCGCCCCACAATTTTTCCAAATTTCGTTAAATTTCCTTACTTTTGCTGACGGTGAAAATTTTTTGTACCAACCGTACCTAACATTATTCGATATTTGTGAAGTACTCGCCGAGACGCGTCTTTCGACGTACTGCACGTTGCGCTCCGGCGAAATTTATTTTATTCTCTTCATACATTGTCGCGGTATAGGTATTAAGAAATCCACGTAGTAAAGTGTTTGCAAAACTAAAGTTCTAAAGGTAAATGATCACCTATCCAAAAAAAAAAACCTAACCTAACCTACTAACCTAACCTAATCGTCGAATTTTGTGAAATTTTTGTATGAAAACTATTTAGTGTGGCACATTGTTTGATAGCATTTTATAAATACTTACCGTTGCGTATAATTTTGATTTTCTCCCCCCTCAATTTCTTCCAAATTTCTTTAATTCCCATACTTTTGCTGACGGTGAAAATTTTTTGTACCAACCGTACCTAACATTATTCGATATTTGTGAAGTACTCGCCGAGACGCGTCTTTCGACGTACTGCACGTCGCGCTCCGGCGAAATTTATTTTATTCACTTCATACATTGTCGCGGTATAGGTATTAAGAAATCCACGTAGTAAAGTGTTTGCAAAACTAAAGTTCTAAAGCTAAATGATCACCTATCCAAAAAAAAAACCTAACCTAACCTAATCTACTAACCTAACCTAATCGTCGAATTTTGTGAAATTTTTGTATGAAAACTATTTAGTGTGGCACATTGTTTGATAGCATTTTATAAATACTTACCGTTGCGTATAATTTTGATTTTCTCGCCCCACAATTTTTCCAAATTTCG
Source organism: Sphinx pinastri (assembly GCA_947568825.1). Taxonomy (NCBI): domain Eukaryota; kingdom Metazoa; phylum Arthropoda; class Insecta; order Lepidoptera; family Sphingidae; genus Sphinx; species Sphinx pinastri. Next base: position 11,287,240 of record OX387640.1, on the reverse strand, counting down.
TTAAATTTCCTTACTTTTGCTGACGGTGAAAATTTTTTGTACCAACCGTACCTAACATTATTCGATATTTGTGAAGTACTCGCCGAGACGCGTCTTTCGACGTACTGCACGTCGCGCTCCGGCGAAATTTATTTTATTCTCTTCATACATTGTCGCGGTATAGGTATTAAGAAATCCACGTAGTAAAGTGTTTGCAAAACTAAAGTTTGTCTGATTTGTCTAATTTCATAAACAATCTGTATGAAAACTATATAGTGTGGCATATCGTTTTGTAGCATTTAGTGGATACTTACCGGTTTATATATTTTCGTTATCCCCACTCTTCAATTTTTTCCAAATTTCTAACAATTACTCTGTTTCGCTGACGGTTGCAATTTTTTGTATCAACCGTACATAGTTTGTTTATATAACGTTGAAGTACTCGCCGAGACGCGTCTTTCGACGTACTGCACGTCGCGCTCCGGCGAAATTTATTTTATTCTCTTCATACATTGTCGCGGTATAGGTATTAAGAAATCCACGTAGTAAAGTGTTTGCAAAACTAAAGTTCTAAAGGTAAATGATCACCTATCCAAAAAAAAAAACCTAACCTAACCTACTAACCTAACCTAATCGTCGAATTTTGTGAAATTTTTGTATGAAAACTATTTAGTGTGGCACATTGTTTGATAGCATTTTATAAATACTTACCGTTGCGTATAATTTTGATTTTCTCCCCCCTCAATTTCTTCCAAATTTCTTTAATTCCCATACTTTTGCTGACGGTGAAAATTTTTTGTACCAACCGTACCTAACATTATTCGATATTTGTGAAGTACTCGCCGAGACGCGTCTTTCGACGTACTGCACGTCGCGCTCCGGCGAAATTTATTTTATTCTCTTCATACATTGTCGCGGTATAGGTATTAAGAAATCCACGTAGTAAAGTGTTTGCAAAACTAAAGTTTGTCTGATTTGTCTAATTTCATAAACAATCTGTATGAAAACTATATAGTGTGGCATATCGTTTTGTAGCATTTAGTGGATACTTACCGGTTTATATATTTTCGTTATCCCCACTCTTCAATTTTTTCCAAATTTCTAACAATTACTCTGTTTCGCTGACGGTTGCAATTTTTTGTATCAACCGTACATAGTTTGTTTATATAACGTTGAAGTACTCGCCGAGACGCGTCTTTCGACGTACTGCACGTCGCGCTCCGGCGAAATTTATTTTATTCTCTTCATACATTGTCGCGGTATAGGTATTAAGAAATCCACGTAGTAAAGTTTTTGCAAAACTAAAGTTTGTCTGATTTGTCTAATTTCATAAACAATCTGTATGAAAACTATATAGTGTGGCATATCGTTTTGTAGCATTTAGTGGATACTTACCGGTTTATATATTTTCGTTATCCCCACTCTTCAATTTTTTCCAAATTTCTAACAATTACTCTGTTTCGCTGACGGTTGCAATTTTTTGTATCAACCGTACATAGTTTGTTTATATAACGTTGAAGTACTCGCCGAGACGAGTCTTTCGACGTACTGCACGTCGCGCTCCGGCGAAATTTATTTTATTCTCTTCATACATTGTCGCGGTATAGGTATTAAGAAATCCACGTAGTAAAGTGTTTGCAAAACTAAAGTTCTAAAGCTAAATGATCACCTATCCAAAAAAAAAAACCTAACCTAACCTAACTTACTAACCTAACCTAATCGTCGAATTTTGTGAAATTTTTGTATGAAAACTATTTAGTGTGGCACATTGTTTGATAGCATTTTATAAATACTTACCGTTGCGTATAATTTTGATTTTCTCCCCCCTCAATTTCTTCCAAATTTCTTTAATTCCCATACTTTTGCTGACAGTGAAATTTTTTTTGTACCAACCGTACCTAACATTATTCGATATTTGTGAAGTACTCGCCGAGACGCGTCTTTCGACGTACTGCACGTCGCGCTCCGGCGAAATTTATTTTATTCTCTTCATACATTGTCGCGGTATAGGTATTAAGAAAACCACGTAGTAAAGTTTTTGCAAAACTAAAGTTTGTCTGATTTGTCTAATTTCATAAACAATCTGTATGAAAACTATATAGTGTGGCATATCGTTTTGTAGCATTTAGTGGATACTTACCGGTTTATATATTTTCGTTATCCCCACTCTTCAATTTTTTCCAAATTTCTAACAATTACTCTGTTTCGCTGACGGTTGCAATTTTTTGTATCAACCGTACATAGTTTGTTTATATAACGTTGAAGTACTCGCCGAGACGCGTCTTTCGACGTACTGCACGTCGCGCTCCGGCGAAATTTATTTTATTCTCTTCATACATTGTCGCGGTATAGGTATTAAGAAATCCACGTAGTAAAGTGTTTGCAAAACTAAAGTTTGTCTGATTTGTCTAATTTCATAAACAATCTGTATGAAAACTATATAGTGTGGCATATCGTTTTGTAGCATTTAGTGGATACTTACCGGTTTATATATTTTCGTTATCCCCACTCTTCAATTTTTTCCAAATTTCTAACAATTACTCTGTTTCGCTGACGGTTGCAATTTTTTGTATCAACCGTACATAGTTTGTTTATATAACGTTGAAGTACTCGCCGAGACGCGTCTTTCGACGTAATGCACGTCGCGCTCCGGCGAAATTTATTTTATTCTCTTCATACATTGTCGCGGTATAGGTATTAAGAAATCCACGTAGTAAAGTGTTTGCAAAACTAAAGTTCTAAAGGTAAATGATCACCTATCCAAAAAAAAAACCTAACCTAACCTACTAACCTAACCTAATCGTCGAATTTTGTGAAATTTTTGTATGAAAACTATTTAGTGTGGCACATTGTTTGATAGCATTTTATAAATACTTACCGTTGCGTATAATTTTGATTTTCTCCCCCCTCAATTTCTTCCAAATTTCTTTAATTCCCATACTTTTGCTGACGGTGAAAATTTTTTGTACCAACCGTACCTAACATTATTCGATATTTGTGAAGTACTCGCCGAGACGCGTCTTTCGACGTACTGCACGTCGCGCTCCGGCGAAATTTATTTTATTCTCTTCATACATTGTCGCGGTATAGGTATTAAGAAATCCACGTAGTAAAGTTTTTGCAAAACTAAAGTTTGTCTGATTTGTCTAATTTCATAAACAATCTGTATGAAAACTATATAGTGTGGCATATCGTTTTGTAGCATTTAGTGGATACTTACCGGTTTATATATTTTCGTTATCCCCACTCTTCAATTTTTTCCAAATTTCTAACAATTACTCTGTTTCGCTGACGGTTGCAATTTTTTGTATCAACCGTACATAGTTTGTTTATATAACGTTGAAGTACTCGCCGAGACGCGTCTTTCGACGTACTGCACGTCGCGCTCCGGCGAAATTTATTTTATTCTCTTCATACATTGTCGCGGTATAGGTATTAAGAAATCCACGTAGTAAAGTGTTTGCAAAACTAAAGTTCTAAAGGTAAATGATCACCTATCCAAAAAAAAAACCTAACCTAACCTACTAACCTAACCTAATCGTCGAATTTTGTGAAATTTTTGTATGAAAACTATTTAGTGTGGCACATTGTTTGATAGCATTTTATAAATACTTACCGTTGCGTATAATTTTGATTTTCTCCCCCCTCAATTTCTTCCAAATTTCTTTAATTCCCATACTTTTGCTGACGGTGAAAATTTTTTGTACCAACCGTACCTAACATTATTCGATATTTGTGAAGTACTCGCCGAGACGCGTCTTTCGACGTACTGCACGTCGCGCTCCGGCGAAATTTATTTTATTCTCTTCATACATTGTCGCGGTATAGGTATTAAGAAATCCACGTAGTAAAGTGTTTGCAAAACTAAAGTTTGTCTGATTTGTCTAATTTCATAAACAATCTGTATGAAAACTATATAGTGTGGCATATCGTTTTGTAGCATTTAGTGGATACTTACCGGTTTATATATTTTCGTTATCCCCACTCTTCAATTTTTTCCAAATTTCTAACAATTACTCTGTTTCGCTGACGGTTGCAATTTTTTGTATCAACCGTACATAGTTTGTTTATATAACGTTGAAGTACTCGCCGAGACGCGTCTTTCGACGTACTGCACGTCGCGCTCCGGCGAAATTTATTTTATTCTCTTCATACATTGTCGCGGTATAGGTATTAAGAAATCCACGTAGTAAAGTGTTTGCAAAACTAAAGTTCTAAAGGTAAATGATCACCTATCCAAAAAAAAAACCTAACCTAACCTACTAACCTAACCTAATCGTCGAATTTTGTGAAATTTTTGTATGAAAACTATTTAGTGTGGCACATTGTTTGATAGCATTTTATAAATACTTACCGTTGCGTATAATTTTGATTTTCTCCCCCCTCAATTTCTTCCAAATTTCTTTAATTCCCATACTTTTGCTGACGGTGAAAATTTTTTGTACCAACCGTACCTAACATTATTCGATATTTGTGAAGTACTCGCCGAGACGCGTCTTTCGACGTACTGCACGTCGCGCTCCGGCGAAATTTATTTTATTCTCTTCATACATTGTCGCGGTATAGGTATTAAGAAATCCACGTAGTAAAGTTTTTGCAAAACTAAAGTTTGTCTGATTTGTCTAATTTCATAAACAATCTGTATGAAAACTATATAGTGTGGCATATCGTTTTGTAGCATTTAGTGGATACTTACCGGTTTATATATTTTCGTTATCCCCACTCTTCAATTTTTTCCAAATTTCTAACAATTACTCTGTTTCGCTGACGGTTGCAATTTTTTGTATCAACCGTACATAGTTTGTTTATATAACGTTGAAGTACTCGCCGAGACGAGTCTTTCGACGTACTGCACGTCGCGCTCCGGCGAAATTTATTTTATTCTCTTCATACATTGTCGCGGTATAGGTATTAAGAAATCCACGTAGTAAAGTGTTTGCAAAACTAAAGTTCTAAAGCTAAATGATCACCTATCCAAAAAAAAAAACCTAACCTAACCTAATTTACTAACCTAACCTAATCGTCGAATTTTGTGAAATTTTTGTATGAAAACTATTTAGTGTGGCACATTGTTTGATAGCATTTTATAAATACTTACCGTTGCGTATAATTTTGATTTTCTCCCCCCTCAATTTCTTCCAAATTTCTTTAATTCCCATACTTTTGCTGACAGTGAAATTTTTTTTGTACCAACCGTACCTAACATTATTCGATATTTGTGAAGTACTCGCCGAGACGCGTCTTTCGACGTACTGCACGTCGCGCTCCGGCGAAATTTATTTTATTCTCTTCATACATTGTCGCGGTATAGGTATTAAGAAATCCACGTAGTAAAGTTTTTGCAAAACTAAAGTTTGTCTGATTTGTCTAATTTCATAAACAATCTGTATGAAAACTATATAGTGTGGCACATTGTTTGATAGCATTTTATAAATACTTACCGTTGCGTATAATTTTGATTTTCTCCCCCCTCAATTTCTTCCAAATTTCTTTAATTCCCATACTTTTGCTGACGGTGAAAATTTTTTGTACCAACCGTACCTAACATTATTCGATATTTGTGAAGTACTCGCCGAGACGCGTCTTTCGACGTACTGCACGTCGCGCTCCGGCGAAATTTATTTTATTCTCTTCATACATTGTCGCGGTATAGGTATTAAGAAATCCACGTAGTAAAGTTTTTGCAAAACTAAAGTTTGTCTGATTTGTCTAATTTCATAAACAATCTGTATGAAAACTATATAGTGTGGCATATCGTTTTGTAGCATTTAGTGGATACTTACCGGTTTATATATTTTCGTTATCCCCACTCTTCAATTTTTTCCAAATTTCTAACAATTACTCTGTTTCGCTGACGGTTGCAATTTTTTGTATCAACCGTACATAGTTTGTTTATATAACGTTGAAGTACTCGCCGAGACGAGTCTTTCGACGTACTGCACGTCGCGCTCCGGCGAAATTTATTTTATTCTCTTCATACATTGTCGCGGTATAGGTATTAAGAAATCCACGTAGTAAAGTGTTTGCAAAACTAAAGTTCTAAAGCTAAATGATCACCTATCCAAAAAAAAAAACCTAACCTAACCTAACTTACTAACCTAACCTAATCGTCGAATTTTGTGAAATTTTTGTATGAAAACTATTTAGTGTGGCACATTGTTTGATAGCATTTTATAAATACTTACCGTTGCGTATAATTTTGATTTTCTCCCCCCTCAATTTCTTCCAAATTTCTTTAATTCCCATACTTTTGCTGACAGTGAAATTTTTTTTGTACCAACCGTACCTAACATTATTCGATATTTGTGAAGTACTCGCCGAGACGCGTCTTTCGACGTACTGCACGTCGCGCTCCGGCGAAATTTATTTTATTCTCTTCATACATTGTCGCGGTATAGGTATTAAGAAAACCACGTAGTAAAGTTTTTGCAAAACTAAAGTTTGTCTGATTTGTCTAATTTCATAAACAATCTGTATGAAAACTATATAGTGTGGCATATCGTTTTGTAGCATTTAGTGGATACTTACCGGTTTATATATTTTCGTTATCCCCACTCTTCAATTTTTTCCAAATTTCTAACAATTACTCTGTTTCGCTGACGGTTGCAATTTTTTGTATCAACCGTACATAGTTTGTTTATATAACGTTGAAGTACTCGCCGAGACGCGTCTTTCGACGTACTGCACGTCGCGCTCCGGCGAAATTTATTTTATTCTCTTCATACATTGTCGCGGTATAGGTATTAAGAAATCCACGTAGTAAAGTGTTTGCAAAACTAAAGTTTGTCTGATTTGTCTAATTTCATAAACAATCTGTATGAAAACTATATAGTGTGGCATATCGTTTTGTAGCATTTAGTGGATACTTACCGGTTTATATATTTTCGTTATCCCCACTCTTCAATTTTTTCCAAATTTCTAACAATTACTCTGTTTCGCTGACGGTTGCAATTTTTTGTATCAACCGTACATAGTTTGTTTATATAACGTTGAAGTACTCGCCGAGACGCGTCTTTCGACGTACTGCACGTCGCGCTCCGGCGAAATTTATTTTATTCTCTTCATACATTGTCGCGGTATAGGTATTAAGAAATCCACGTAGTAAAGTGTTTGCAAAACTAAAGTTCTAAAGGTAAATGATCACCTATCCAAAAAAAAAAACCTAACCTAACCTACTAACCTAACCTAATCGTCGAATTTTGTGAAATTTTTGTATGAAAACTATTTAGTGTGGCACATTGTTTGATAGCATTTTATAAATACTTACCGTTGCGTATAATTTTGATTTTCTCCCCCCTCAATTTCTTCCAAATTTCTTTAATTCCCATACTTTTGCTGACGGTGAAAATTTTTTGTACCAACCGTACCTAACATTATTCGATATTTGTGAAGTACTCGCCGAGACGCGTCTTTCGACGTACTGCACGTCGCGCTCCGGCGAAATTTATTTTATTCTCTTCATACATTGTCGCGGTATAGGTATTAAGAAATCCACGTAGTAAAGTGTTTGCAAAACTAAAGTTCTAAAGCTAAATGATCACCTATCCAAAAAAAAAACCTAACCTAACCTAATCTACTAACCTAACCTAATCGTCGAATTTTGTGAAATTTTTGTATGAAAACTATTTAGTGTGGCACATTGTTTGATAGCATTTTATAAATACTTACCGTTGCGTATAATTTTGATTTTCTCGCCCCACACATTTTCCAAATTTCGTTAAATTTCCTTACTTTTGCTGACGGTGAAAATTTTTTGTACCAACCGTACCTAACATTATTCGATATTTGTGAAGTACTCGCCGAGACGCGTCTTTCGACGTACTGCACGTCGCGCTCCGGCGAAATTTATTTTATTCTCTTCATACATTGTCGCGGTATAGGTATTAAGAAATCCACGTAGTAAAGTGTTTGCAAAACTAAAGTTCTAAAGCTAAATGATCACCTATCCAAAAAAAAAAACCTAACCTGACCTAACTTACTAACCTAACCTAATCGTCGAATTTTGTGAAATTTTTGTATGAAAACTATTTAGTGTGGCACATTGTTTGATAGCATTTTATAAATACTTACCGTTGCGTATAATTTTGATTTTCTCCCCCCTCAATTTCTTCCAAATTTCTTTAATTCCCATACTTTTGCTGACAGTGAAATTGTTTTTGTACCAACCGTACCTAACATTATTCGATATTTGTGAAGTACTCGCCGAGACGCGTCTTTCGACGTACTGCACGTCGCGCTCCGGCGAAATTTATTTTATTCTCTTCATACATTGTCGCGGTATAGGTATTAAGAAATCCACGTAGTAAAGTGTTTGCAAAACTAAAGTTCTAAAGCTAAATGATCACCTATCCAAAAAAAAAACCTAACCTAACCTAACCTACTAACCTAACCTAATCGTCGAATTTTGTGAAATTTTTGTATGAAAACTATTTAGTGTGGCACATTGTTTGATAGCATTTTATAAATACTTACCGTTGCGTATAATTTTGATTTTCTCGCCCCACAATTTTTCCAAATTTCGTTAAATTTCCTTACTTTTGCTGACGGTGAAAATTTTTTGTACCAACCGTACCTAACATTATTCGATATTTGTGAAGTACTCGCCGAGACGCGTCTTTCGACGTACTGCACGTCGCGCTCCGGCGAAATTTATTTTATTCTCTTCATACATTGTCGCGGTATAGGTATTAAGAAATCCACGTAGTAAAGTGTTTGCAAAACTAAAGTTTGTCTGATTTGTCTAATTTCATAAACAATCTGTATGAAAACTATATAGTGTGGCATATCGTTTTGTAGCATTTAGTGGATACTTACCGGTTTATGTATTTTCGTTATCCCCACTCTTCAATTTTTTCCAAATTTCTAACAATTACTCTGTTTCGCTGACGGTTGCAATTTTTTGTATCAACCGTACATAGTTTGTTTATATAACGTTGAAGTACTCGCCGAGACGCGTCTTTCGACGTACTGCACGTCGCGCTCCGGCGAAATTTATTTTATTCTCTTCATACATTGTCGCGGTATAGGTATTAAGAAATCCACGTAGTAAAGTGTTTGCAAAACTAAAGTTTGTCTGATTTGTCTAATTTCATAAACAATCTGTATGAAAACTATATAGTGTGGCATATCGTTTTGTAGCATTTAGTGGATACTTACCGGTTTATATATTTTCGTTATCCCCACTCTTCAATTTTTTCCAAATTTCTAACAATTACTCTGTTTCGCTGACGGTTGCAATTTTTTGTATCAACCGTACATAGTTTGTTTATATAACGTTGAAGTACTCGCCGAGACGCGTCTTTCGACGTACTGCACGTCGCGCTCCGGCGAAACTTATTTTATTCTCTTCATACATTATCGCGGTATAGGTATTAAGAAATCCACGTAGTAAAGTGTTTGCAAAACTAAAGTTCTAAAGCTAAATGATCACCTATCCAAAAAAAAAAACCTAACCTAACCTACTAACCTAACCTAATCGTCGAATTTTGTGAAATTTTTGTATGAAAACTATTTAGTGTGGCACATTGTTTGATAGCATTTAATAAATACTTACCGTTGCGTATAATTTTGATTTTCTCGCCCCACAATTTTTCCAAATTTCGTTAAATTTCCATACTTTTGCTGACCGTTGAAATTTTTTGTACCAACCGTACCTCATCTTATTCGATATTTGTGGAGTACTCGCCGAGACGCGTCTAACGGCGTATCACACGTCGCGCTCCAGCAAAAAATTATTTTCGATTTTCAGTCAATGTATGGGAGTGCACCTAGGTAAGGAACACAAAAATAAACATTGTCGAATTTGGTGAAATTTTTGTATCAAAACTATTTAGTGTGGCACACTGTTTGATAGCATGTTATAAATACTTACCGTTGCGTATAATTTTGATTTTCTCGCCCCACAATTTTTCCAAATTTCGTTAAATTTCCTTACTTTTGCTGACCGTTGAAATTTTTTGTACCAACCGTACCTCATCTTATTCGATATTTGTGGAGTACTCGCCGAGACGCGTCTAACGGCGTATCACACGTCGCGCTCCGGCAAAAAAATATTTTCGATTTTCAGTCAATGTATGGGAGCGCACCTAGGTAAGGAACACAAAAATAAACATTGTCGAATATTGTGAAATTTTTGTATCAAAACTATTTAGTGTGGCACATTGTTTGATAGCATTTTATAAATACTTACCGTTGCGTATAATTTTGATTTTCTCCCCCCACAATTTTTCCAAATTTCGTTAAATTTCCTTACTTTTGCTGACCGATGAAATTTTTTGTACCAACCGTACCTCATCTTATTCGATATTTGTGGAGTACTCGCCGAGACGCGTCTAACGGCGTATCACACGTCGCGCTCCGGCAAAAAAATATTTTCGATTTTCAGTCAATGTATGGGAGTGCACCTAGGTAAGGAACACAAAAATAAACATTGTCGAATTTTGTGAAATTTTTGTATCAAAACTATTTAGTGTGGCACATTGTTTGATAGCATTTTATAAATACTTACCGTTGCGTATAATTTTGATTTTCTCCCCCCACAATTTTTCCAAATTTCGTTAAATTTCCTTACTTTTGCTGAGCCACCCAGCGCGTCGGGGGCCCCAGAGATTCCGCAACGTGGTGGACGGTGCAGAGATGGCAAAGTATATGAGTAACCGACAAAGTATATTTACAGACGGAAGTAAAATCCAAGGAAGGGTCGGAGCTGCGCTGGTAATTTACAACGGCACAGTCGAGACCAATTCCAAAAAACTTAAACTAGAGCCTTTCTGCAGCGGCGCTGGATACCATTAGTAGAGGAGATTCCCTCCATCCCTTAGCATTTGAAATAAACAAAAACCTAGCCACAGCTGGGAGAACAGGTAAAACAGTTGATATATACTGGATTAAAGCACACGCGGGGATGGAGGGAAATGAAAGAGCAGACGAACTAGCAAAAGACGCAGCCCTAAAATTAAAAACGAAACCCAACTATGACCGGTGCCCGATCTCACATGTAAAACAGGAAATTCGCTGTAGATCAATAGACGAATGGAATGAAAGGTATAAAAAGGGAGAAACCGCTTCAACAACGAAGCTATTCTTCCCTGACGCAGCTGACGCATACTGTATCGTAAGGAAAATACCGGTCAACCAATTGCTAACGCAGGTACTCACGGGACACGGGGGCTTCTCAGAGTACTTATATCGATTTAGGTGCAAAGAGAGCCCAGCGTGTCCCTGCGATAACGAGAGTGAGGAAACCGTAGCACACGTCGTAACCCAGTGCCCTAGGTATGAAAAGATCAGATTCGAAACAAGCATAGAAATAGACAAAGACATAAATATAAAAAATCTGCAGGAGATAGTAGCGAACAAATACACCAGAGAAAAGTTTTTACAGTATTGCATAAAAATAACAAAAAACGTAACAAGCAACAATAAAAGTAGAGTAGAAATAGGCAACACAGATTATAGAAGATTAGGGCCAAACACAACCAGGTTACCGGTACATGATAACGATAGTGAACCACCAAATTACTCAGGCGTAGACCGAGCCAGACAACCCTATAACACAGAGCTATAAAAATGTATTGTAAAACGTACTGCTGTCTTCTGACTCTCAGGAATTATGTAAAAGTAGTAAGGAGTAGACACACACACCCATAACGGTGAAAGTGCCAATATTGCAAGAATATAGAAATCAGTAGTAACCCCTTGAGAGGGAGCAAACAGCAGCTAATATAAATAGATTTTAATGTAGTGAAGATAAGTAGAATAAAAATAGAACAGTAAGCAAATAGACCTGAAATAAGACGTGAAAGGAAGTTGTAAAAGTATTAAAGTATTATTGTCAAACAGCTAAACAGAAGACACCAAATAAATAGATAAATAAATATAATTAAGTGAATAGATAGAAAAGAAACAGAGAACAAAAATTAAGAAGAATGGAAGGAGTAGACACGATACAAAACAACGTAATGGACCTGCTGTTGGGCCTCTTAGAGCTCTACAAAGGAATAAATGAGAAACTGACGGATATTACCAAGTCCCTAACCACACAGGGAGGAGAGGCGGCTCGGATGAAGATCGAACTGGAGGGAGTCAACGAAAAGCCAGAAGAACTTGTAAAGGCGCGGGAGCGGCCAGCGGAAATTTGCCCAAAATGTTATCAGCAAAAACCAGGGCCGGCACGGCACACTGCACTCCCTACAACTATTGTTCAGGAGCCGTCGCCGGCCCCAAGAGAGAACATATTAGATACAATCGTGGACGGTGACGGGGAGATGGGCGACTGGATCTTGTCTCTGACAGCAGAGGATTTGGAAAGAATGCCGATACTGCTGGACGACCGCAAAAAAGAAGAATGCAAAGCAAAGGCGCCAAAACAAGGCAAAATAAAAGGAAAACCACAGAGCGGAGTGGAGCCGAGCGAGCGGCGAGGGGAAAAAACAAAATGGCCGAAAGATGAAAAAATAATGGGAAGACAGCACAGTGGAGTGGAGCTGAGAGAACAGAGAGGTATGAAACCCAGAAAGATAATAGGGAAAAAACCCCGCCTCGGAGCCCCAAAAAAGAGAAGAATAATGCAGTGTGTTCTCTGCGGGGCTAAGATAAAGCACCTCATGGTGGAACGACACTACCGTGCACGACACAAAAACGTTGTGTACGGTAGACGCCAAAAGAGCAACAGTGCCAGTATATTTTATCTATAGACACAAACCCCCCTAACCACCTGCCCCCCCGAGCACCGATGGGACGAAAGTATAGCGCGCCGGGCTGATGGAGCAAACCTCCGGTTCCTGGGCCTGACATAGATCCTAAAATAGATTTATTGTATATGCATAGTTTGAGAAAGTGAGGAAAAAAAAAAAAAAAAATAAAAAAAAAAAAAAAAAAATATAATAATAATAATAAAAAAAAAAAAAAACCTCACGCATGTCTGTTTAGTAAGCCCTGTATTGTTGCCACTGTCGTGATATTAAGTTAAAATTATAAACCTCACGCATATCTGTTAAGTAAGCCCGGTATTGTTCCGCTGTCGTGTTATTAAGTTAAAAATATAAAATAAGTCAATCAAATGTAAAGTTAGTATTTCCTCACTGTGAATATTGCACGATATGACAGTTGAGGAATAAGCAAGAAAATTTCAAAAGAGCTGTAAATGTAAAACATAAGGATTAAATAGACAGTAAAATTAATAACCATAAGTCACAATAAATGATAGCAGAAACGAAGTAGCAAGTAGCAGAAGTAGTGTACTAAATCAATAATCAAATAGATTTAAATGGAAAGTAGTAAGAAAACAGCCCCAAATTAATATTGGGGAAAACCTGTCAAAAATACAAAAAAAAAAAAAAAAAAACTTACCTAACCAAATTTTTTTTTCTTTTGTAATGCAAAATTGTATAAAGTATAAACAAAATAGAAACAAGTAAACAACGTCCCTATTAATTTGTTAGGGGTACGAGAGTGGTGCGTAAAATATCACCATTTAAAAAAAAAAAAAGAAAACCTAACCTAACCTTTTTTTTTTTTGTTTTCGCGGAGAAAGTGCTTTACCACTACCGCCCGGCCTTCGTGGGGGGCGACCGAGCGGTTATGTTGGGTTCACCGTGCCTTACGACCCGGCGTTGAGCCGCCCGGAGAGATGGAAAACGTCGGGCGACCGCCGGGCCGAGTCCCTAACCTATGTACAACGCACGGCATACCAACTAAAACTCCGCGGTGGCCATCTTCGGCGCATTAGGGACGGCTGCGGGCTTCCTCTGACTAATGTCTAAGTTGTCGTCCGCAACCGCCCCTGCGCAGTGCCGCCTGGTGCGACCCGTCTCCTGTTGTGGGGGGGCTCAGAAGCCCCCGCGCACCGAAGGACGCTCTCAGCGTCAACGGCAGCGTGAGGCCTACCTTCCACGCTGCCGTCCATCACGGGGGTCGCAACAATGTGCTAAAAAAGATACACAAAACTATAGACGGACGGCCCCCTGCCGCCCGCCCGCGACCCCCGGTAGCCCCTATTAGTCGCCTCTTACGACAGGCAGGGGATACCGTGGTGGAATTCTCCAAACGCCCCCAATCCACAGGGCGGGAGACGCCGGTCAGTCGTCCACCCGGCGCCTCCTTCGTCTCCTCTGGCGGCGGGAGGGATCATCTCGCTCCCGATCCCTCTCGGCACTCTCCTTCTGCGAGAGGACCACCTCGCAGAAGTGGGCCACCGCACGCCAGGCCTCCCGACTGTCGACCATGGAAGCGACCACGGCCGGCAGCGAGAGGTCTCCTCCGACGACTGCTCTTAGAGCGCTGCGCTCCTCGTCCCAGGCTGGGCAAAACTCCAATGTATGTTGGGCCGTATCCAGCGGGCAGTTGTCACAATGGTGACACACGGCCGACACGTACGACACGTCAGCGTAACAAGTCACGCCGACGCCCCGGAGATTGGTACCACGGAGCACCCAGTCGTACCCGATGTTCCACAAGAGAGGGCCTAAAACCGAGCCCTGTGGAACACCGCACGACATCGCTCTTCGGTGCCACCCGTTGGCGCCCGGATACACCACGTCCCTGTCAGACAGGTACGCGTGCACCAGACGCCGGAGATAGGGCGGCACCACGTGGTACCGCAGTGCCTCGTGGATGCAGGGCCAGGGCAGCGAGTTGAAAGCGTTGGAGATGTCCAACGAGACAGCGATAACAACTTCGCCCCCGGCCACTGCGTCCTCCGCCTGTGCCTTCACCCGCAGAATCGCGTGGACGGTGGAACGTCCCCTCCTAAAACCGAACTGCTCGTCGGCCAAATTTGGTCCGACCCTCTCGACGAGGCGAGCATGAACTATGCGCTCGAAAAGTTTGGCGACCTCGTCGAGCAACACGATGGGCCGGTAGGCCGACGGCGACTCTGCGGGCCGTCCTTCCTTCTTCAGCAGGACGAGCTTCCCGGTTTTCCAACGCGCCGGGAAGACGCCCTGCTCCAAACAGGCGGAGAACAAACTGTGGAGCCTCGGACCCAGGTACTCGAGACCTAGCACCCAGGCCCTCCCGGGGATGCCATCGAGCCCTGGGGCCGTATTTTTGCTCCGCAGCCGAAGCACTGCCGCCCGCATTTCCGCGGGCGAAACCTCCGGGATATCCCTTGCCGAAGTCTCATACGACGACGACGCCACGTCCGGTGGCGCCATCGGTGGAGGAGTGATCTCCACGGTGGCCGGAAACAAGGCCGCGACGACGTTGGCCAGCAAGTCTGGCCGGAGACTCTGCGACAGCGGGGGCGCCGCTGGGCGAAGCTTGTTCATCACCAAGCGATAGGGGCGCCCCCACGGGTCACCGTCGAGAGTCTCCAGGAACTCCTTCCTCGCCGCGACCTTGGCCCTGTGCACGGCCACCCGCAGCGCTCTCTTCGCCTCCTTATAGAGGCCGTAGAGCTGCCGCTCCTGGTCTGCGTGATCTTCACTTCTGATTCGGCGACGGCGATGCCTGGCGTATCGACGGCGCGCAGCAACGCAAGACGCGCGCAACTGCGCTAGCTCCGCCGACCACCAGTACACCTGCCGCCGCGACGGACGGCGGAGGGCCCGGGGCATGGTGGCGTCGCAAACGTCAGACATTGCCACCCCGAACCACTCCGCCTCCTGCTCGACCCGTACCGGCCCGTCCGGCACGGGGAGCCACGACACGACCAGAGCGGCCAACACTAGGGCCTCTTTATCGAGGCGACGTAACACCCACCGCGGGCCGTCCTGATTCGGGGCACTCGGTACATCACTGGGCTGGACACTCGAGGACGCGGAGACGTCGAACCTGATGTACCGATGGTCCGACAACGTCTCCACGCCCACGAGGACTCTCCAGCCCCGGACACGACGTGCGACGGCGGGGCTCGCAAACGACAGATCCACAATAGACCCGCCGTTGTGCCGCACGCACGTGTCCACCGACCCCCTGTTCAGGACGACCAGGCCGACAGAGATCGCCCAGTCCTCCAGGACCTCACCACGAACGTCGGTCGCCGGCGAACCCCAGACCATGGATTTGGCGTTGAAGTCGCCGGCGACGATCACCGGGTGAGGTTGGCCTTGCTGCACCAGGGTCCCCAGTCGAACGAGAAAAGACTCGAACTCGTAGAGGGGTCTGTTGGGAGAGAAATAAACTCCTACAACCCATACGTCTCCCAACAGAGCCGCGACGCATCCCTGGCCCTTCGCTACCTTTTCGAAGGGCGGGGGGAGCCAGCGGCACCCTGGGTGATGATGGCGACCGAACCGTCGAGGTCCCCAGCCCAGTTATCCCTGGGCGGGACGAAATACGGCTCGGCGACCACGGCCACTTGCACCGAACACTGCGCCAGGCTTTGGGACAACAGGTCCTGGGCGCGGGCGCAGTGGTTGATGTTCGCCTGGAGGAACTTAAGGTCCATTACTGGGCGATCTCTTCTACTACGTCCATCTCGGCCACTTCTTGCGGTGGGCTCACCGACTGCGGCTGGGCCGTAGCCTCAGCGGCAGCTGGTCTCCTACGCGGGCGACGTCGGGTTTTGCGGGAGGAGACGGGACACGCCTTCCCCCCAAGCTGATGTCCGGCAGGCTTGCCAGCTGCGGCACACACGACGCAACTTGGTGCATCCTTGCACTGGCGGGCTTTATGGCCCGGCTTGCCGCAGCGATAACAGAGGTCGCTGCGATCCGGCCCTCCATCGCAATTATTTTGCGCATGACCGTGCTCGAGGCAGCGGTAACAGCGCATCGGGCGCGCCTCGAGCACGGTCACTCGGACAACGGTCCACCCGACTATCAGGCGGCCCGCCTTGATTTTCTGGGCCGCCTTGACCGGTACCCTGGCCCAAACTGCGCCCAGACCTGAGCGATCGGGCCGGATTTGCCCCACCTTTATTGCCTCTGCGGCACACTCACCGGCACTGCAGAGGGCCGCTGCGACCGTCTCGGGAGTTGCTGCGGGATCCAACTCCGACAGCCGCAGCTCCGTACACTTGGTGGGCCGGGTGACTCTGACATCTTCCGACCCACCGAAACATTGCCTCAGCCTTGCGGCGAGGGAATCGGCCCTCTGTTCCGACTCCGCTCCGGGCACCTCGTACAGCATGGCACCCGCAGCGGAAACTTTCGGCTTCAACCTGTCGATGTTCAGGCCGGTGAGTTTGACGCGTTGCTGAGCATCCGTCGCGTACGTCAGCCCCTTGGCAACCGCAGCCGACGTCAAAGATATGACGATCGCTGCGGAGCGTGGCGGGCGAAGCTTGGGCTCAGAACGACGCGGCTGCCGCTGGTGATTTGCAGCGGGCAACGCGGTGGGCTTGGGCTTTGCCTTCTTGCCCACAACCACCGTCCACCCCACATCCATAGACGCTGGGGCCGGCGGCAGTGGGCGTGGCTCCGGAGCACCTTGCACCGTGGGTGCTGGTCCATTCTTTTTTCCCCTTTGGGGCTTTTTCATCTGCGCTGTCTGTCTAGGTTGGGCAGCTTGCTTGCCTTTCCTGACAGGCACAGCAGTGTCCGGCACCTTGGACGGCCCAGCGACGGCCTGTGGTGGGGCTGTGGAGGGCCCAGCCACGGGAGCGGATATAGAGGGAGCGGACTGGGCCGAGCTCTTCCCTTTTCCTTTCCCCTTGCCCTTGTCGGTAGAAGACTGCGGCTTCCCTCCCACGAATCCACCTTGGACGGGAAGTTCCACAATCGCCGTCCTTTGTTCATGGGCCAAAGGCGGTCTTTGAGCCGGCCCGATCAGTGCAGACTCAAACCGCGCCTGCCATCGCGCCTCCATCCGCTCCAGGATGTCATCAGCCGGCTGAGCTTTAGAAGCTGCCTCCAACTCGTCCAGGCGCCGGCGAAGGGAGGCATTCTCTTCTGTCAACTTTGTCATTGCTGACTCCAGACGGGCACTGTGGTCCCTCAACCTCTTGGTCTCCTCTTCGAGGCGAGCCGTCACCATCGCTTCATCGCTTCGTTGGTCGACATATTTTGCTATGGTGTCGACCACGAAATTCAGCGTCTTTTGGCTCGTGCCCTTGAGATTGCCCGATTTCCGGACAACCATTCGCACGAGCTTCCCGCAGTTGTTCATGTCCTCTCGGAGAATGACCCTCGATTCGTCAATATCCATCAGGGGTTCTCCGGGTTCTGATGGAGCTTTCAGGTACGCCTGAACTCGTTCCGCCATTTCTTGCTCTGCCTCGGCACGGAGAGCATCACGCCTTTGTGCGTTTATGTCTCGCTTGGCTCTGGATAGCCCAGCGTATTTCCCCGCAGATAAAGGGGGGCGACTTCGTGTCTTAGAAGGTGGACCACTCTCTTCACTTTCCGAATCGCGAGACCGCGATCTCACGGAGTCCGCCTCACTTCCGCACCAAAGGCGTCCTTTGCAACGCCTCGAGGACACGCCACTTCTCCCAGGCTCGTTGATAGGTCCTGGCGTCAAGAATGGCGTATCAACGTCTACGGCAGGAAGGCTGAGAAGAACACTCGCACCCTCTCCTGCACATCTTCCGTCGTCGGGATTAAGCCCTTCGACCTCCGCCCCTCCAGCCCCGGATTCCGGAACGGGAGTAGGCAATCTCGTCAATTTTATTTGAGGTTGTTTTAAAAAATCCATAAGATTCCCACGAGTATGGGGGAAATAAAAGTCCACCCAGGCAGTGCCCCCTGTACCTGGGTAAGCCTAACGTAACCCGCCAAGAGGGTCGGCAGGTACTCTGGCGGGGGTCGCACTCGAGACCGAACTACCCATCGGCCATGCATCCCCTCGCGGTGCGCCGCCGCTTGGGATTCGGGGTAACTTTTTATAGAGGTTTTCTCCCTCACGGTCCGGGCGGTTAAGCCAATACCCTCGGTCCGGCAGGAGCGCGAGACATAACCACGGACCTCCATACCGGATTACGATCTGCGACGGCGACAGCAGGAGAGAAAGGATCCCCCCACTGCCTGCTCGGGGCGGGGTGAGCGCACACCGAGCCCGTCGACACCCCCAGGACAGAACCGGGAGTCGCCCGATGAACGGGCCCACCAGAACAGGACGACGGTCGCCGCAAGAGACGACGGCCGCCAACCAACTGTTGTCAGGATATTAGCCGTCGCGCCGATCAACGTGATCGACGCGCCGTTGCCCAGGGTGCACCGCGTGGAGGTTTCCTGACTTCGCACCCCAACCTAACCTAACCAGTAAAAAGCTGGAAGGAATTCTGTGGGAAACAAGCAAAGGAAGAGGTGTGGGACAGCATCTACAGGGTAATAAAAAGAACAACGGAGAGACAGGAAGACCCGCCGCTTGTAAAGGACGGAATAGTATTGGACCCTAAAGAATCCGCGAGGTTATTGGCGGAAGTCTTCTATCCAGAAGATACAACAGAAAAGGATAACGACTACCATCGTTCTGTCAGAGAGAAAGCAGAACGAGTCAATCGCGGACTCGATGATAGCAATCAAGATCCGCCATTCACCAAAAAGGAGCTGCAAACAGCGGTGGAAAGTTTCAATCCTAAGAAAGCCCCGGGAGCAGATGGTCTAACACCAGACATCTGTAAGCAAGCTATTCTCCGGAATCCAGAATTATACCTGTCGCTGGCAAACAAGTGCCTCCAACATGGCCACTTCCCAACCATCTGGAAGGAGGCCACGGTCGTAGTCCTCCGGAAACCAGGGAAGGAGGACTACACAAACCCCAAATCCTATAGGCCGATAGGCTTGTTGCCGGTGATGGGGAAGATTCTGGGAAAAATGGTAGTGGGAAGAGTGAGGTGGCATTTACTCCCTAGGATAAGTACACGCCAGTTTGGCTTTATGCCACAGAGGGGCACCGAAGACTCCCTCTATACCCTTGTCAACTACATAAGAGCCAAACTCAAAGAGAAAACAATTGTAACAGTGGTCTCTTTGGATATAGAGGGAGCCTTCGACAGCGCCTGGTGGCCCGCAATAAGGACCAGACTGGTGGAGGAAAGATGTCCGAAAAACCTGAGGAGGGTAGTGGATAGCTACTTCGAGAGCCGTAGAGTCAAGGTTCGCTTTGCCGGGGAAGAGCACGCGAGGGGGACCTCCAAGGGATGCGTTCAAGGATCCATTGGGGGTCCTATCTTGTGGAACCTGCTCCTCGACCCATTGCTTAAAGAGCTTGATGGACGGGGTGATTATTGCCAGGCCTTTGCGGACGACATCGTGCTGGTCTTTGATGGAACAATAGAGAACATCCAAAAGCGCGCCAATGCCACTCTAGCCTTTGTTCAGGATTGGGGAGTAAAAAATAAGTTAAAGTTTGCATCGCAAAAAAAAAAAAAACAAAGGCGATGGTAATCACGAAGAAACTTAAATATGACTCCTCGATCTTGCACATGGGCGGAGTTGACATTGGCCTGGAAAAGGATATCAAGATACTCGGACTTACCATCGATGACAAATTAACATTTAATAAGCACGTAGCGGAAGCCTGCAGGAAGGCCACGGACTTTTACAAGCGAATCTCCAGAGCCGAAAAAAAAAAAAAAAAAAAAACACAATGGGGGCTAGGACCTGAAATAATTAAATGCGGCTAGTGTGTGGGCACCGGAGTCCAACAAACTATGTATGAGAAGGCAGCTCGATATAGTACAACGTGGGTTCGCGCAGAAAATGACGAAGGCTTACAGGACCGTTTCACTGAACGCAGCCATGCTACTCACCGGAATACTCCCCTTGGATGTGAGAGTAAGGGAAGTAGCTCTCCTTTACGAATCCAAGAGGGGTCATTCTCGGCGTGTGACTGGTGATCGGGAGGTGGAACGTCCTGTGGCCTACGCCAATCTAGCTCACCCCACTGGCCGTGCGAGACAGCA
This sequence comes from Sphinx pinastri, assembly GCA_947568825.1. Classification (NCBI taxonomy): domain Eukaryota; kingdom Metazoa; phylum Arthropoda; class Insecta; order Lepidoptera; family Sphingidae; genus Sphinx; species Sphinx pinastri. The sequence goes on along the minus strand of OX387640.1, from coordinate 11,266,470 downwards.
GTTCCGCAACATGACAGACAGTGCAGAGTTGACCCGATGCGTCGGTGAAGGTCGGTGTATGTTCACCGACGGCAGCAAAATGGAGGGCAAAGTCGGAGCGGCAGTATCCATATGGGATGGTGCCGCCGAGACTAAGTCAATAAAGCTAAAATTAGACACATTCTGCACTGTCTTTCAGGCGGAGCTGCTGGCACATAGGGTTGGAGGGCAATGAAAGGGCGGATGTGCTCGCGAAGGATGCTGCACTAAAATTGAAAACACGACCCAACTATGATCGCTGCCCGATTTCATTCGTCAAGCGCCAGATTCGTCTGGACTCGCTTGACGAATGGAGTCAAAGATATACATCCGGGGAAACGGCATCGGTTACAAAAATGTTTTTCCCGGACGTGATAGAGGCACACCGAACACTTAGTAGAGTCCAAGGATATCTTCCTATCACACAGGTGCTAACAGGACACAGCGGGTTCTCTGAGTACTTAAATCGCTTTAAGTGCAAGGAGAGCCCGACGTGTCTTTGTGAACCAAGCAAACAAGAAAGCGTAACACACATTTTATTAGAATGCCCTATATTTGCGAAGAAAAGGTTTGACACTGAACAAAAAATTGAGCTGGAAATAAATGCAAACACGGTAGCAATGATAATGAAAAATGATAGGAAAAGATATGAATTTATGACATATTGTAAAGAAGTTGCGTGTAGAGTTATAAATAAAAATAAGTAATAGTAGTAGTAACTAAATACATAATGTAAAATTATGTACCCTTAGTACTGTTAAATAAGTAAATAAATAAGTTTATGTTAGAAATAAGATGTGGTCAACACCGAATGTAAAAAATTAGGTTATGAATTAAGATTATAAGATAAAAGTGGAAAATGTAGTAGTTTGGCAGTATAATAAAAAAAAAAAAACACTTAAAACTGTGTTAATACGTCCTAACCTTCCTGAAGAGATAAGTAAAAGTAAAAATTAAAATTGTATTATTAATTAGATTTGTATCGTAGATAAGAAAGAAAATAAATAATTCAAAATGAAAACAAATATAAAAATGGAAGACCAACACACCCTGGACGACCAAACGAGCCTGCTAAGAGGACTGTTCGAACTGTACAAGGCGCTCAACGGAAAGGTGGAAAGCATAATGAACTCCTTAACCTCACAACGAGAAGATACAAAACATGTAATGGAGGAGCTAACAGAAGTGAAACGACTGATTAGCCATAAGGAGACACCCGGATTGAGGATGACGGACTGCCCTCGATGCGGCCAGCAGAATCCCAGCCCGGCGCGAGGCGAGTTGCTCCCAACGCCGGCCGCACAGGAACCGCCGCCTACACAGGAGGAGAGTATCCTGGATGATATCACAGGCAACGACTCCGGTATCCACGACTGGATCCTGTCAATCACAGAAGAGGATCTAGCCAACATGCCAATAGTGATGGATAGTGACGCACCCATGATGGAAAATATCCAAGGTCCCCACACCGTGGCTGAGACCGAACGAGGAGAAGAAAGCGTGCCGGACGCCAGCGGGAGCGCACCGATTAAGGAAAAGGGGAGCGGGAGCACATCATGCGAGGCTTCGGGCATACAAAACCGCCCAGAGCCCACAAGAAGGAAGGAGGAAACTAGGACCATGCAGTGCGTCCTCTGCGGGGTGGTAATAAAGCATCACATGGTGAGGCGACACTACCGTGCACGACACAAAAACGTCGTGTACGGTAAGAGGCAAAAAGGAACAGAAAACCAAGTTCTATATATGGACGCAAACCCCCCACGAAACTTGCCCCCCCGAGTTCAGATGGGAGGAACAGCTGGCTCGGAAGGTGAAAGGAGTCAACCTGCGCTTCTTGGGTCTCGAATAACTCATACATTGTAAATATTCATTGAAAAAACGTAAGGAAAAAAAAAAAGAATAAAAAATTCCTTATTTATTTATTTATTTATTTATTTAACTTTATATACAATCATGTACATAGGCGGACTTAATGCCTTAGGCATTATCTACCAGTCTACCTTTGGGTGATGTAGAGATGAGAAGAAGCAGGTGTATATAAAAATACGTAGATATAATTATATATTAGAAGAAATAACAAAAAAAATATGATTATTAAATATGAATAAACTTTGAATACGTGAAATATTTACAATCTAAATTATATAAAACATAATATATAATACTATAATATATATGCAATAATATTATATATAAATACATACATATACATATTTATGCTTTGCAAGAGAAATAAGAGGAGGAAGATGCTAGTGTGGAGTTTCAGATACCTTTCGAAGAAACAGCTCGCGAACTTGCATTTTAAATGCGCAACGGTTCGTAGCCTTCGTAATTTCAGGAGGGAGCGAATTCCATAATAGGATCGATTGAACCGGGAAAGAAGAATGGACAAAATCAGAGCGGTGGGGGGGACATTGAAGAAGAAGATTATTTGAAGAGCGTAAGTTTTTGACGTGGTCCGAACCTAAAATTTGGAAGAAGGGAGTTAAATAGGAAGGTGGAGTGGGAGAATGAAGTAGAGCAAACAGGGTAGTAAGTGCACGCAAATTACGACGTTCTCGTATGGGTAGCCACTTAAGTTGGAAACGATAGGAAGAAACATGGTCGTACTTACGAAGATTAAAAATAAATCGAATGCAGTTATTTAGAAGACGGTCAAGTTTGTTGAGGAGGTCTGCATTCAGGTCAAAATAGCACACATCACCATAGTCGATTACCGGGAACACTAGGGTTTGCACGAGCAACTTCTTGGTCTTAGTTGAAAGGAAGTTCTTTAACCGATAGAGAGCACGAAGCGTACCCGTGACCTTTCGACAAACATTAGTTACTTGCTCTCGCCAGTTGAGAGTGGTGTCAATATGAAGTCCGAGATCTTTGACTGTGGAGCTCACGGCGATGATTGAGCCATTAAAAACAACAGGAGGAAGTGACAAATCGACAACTCTGCTCATCAACCGTTGGCTGCCCACAAAAATCGCCTGGCATTTAGACGGGTTTACAGCTAGGCCAAAGTTGTGAGACCAAGTCTGTATGCTTTCTAAGTCACTATTGACTTTCGCGATAGCCGTACAAATACTCTCAACACTGGCTTGAGCATATAATTGTAAGTCATCGGCGTACCAATGATACGCACATTGAAGATTCTTGGAAATGAGATTAATGAAGACAGAGAATAGAAGGGGAGAGAGTATACCGCCTTGAGGGACACCAGAATCAATGTCGCGCCAATTCGACGAAGATTCATCTAGACGCACCGACTGCTGGCGCCCTCGAAGATAGCTCGAGAACCATTTCAGTGCTTCGTGAGAGATCATTAGATGGGAGAGGATGGAAAGAAGGATGTCGTGACTGACGGTATTGAAGGCGTTGGAAAAGTCTTATGTGTTATTCTTTATATGTTATTCCTATGTATGTTTAATGCTTGATGAGTATCGTAGTCGTAACTCAAACTGTTATCCAATGCCAAAGTGTAGATAATTAAATGTAAATATAAGTAAAATTGTAGTAACTTAAGTAGTATATTAAAATATAAATAAGCACTTGTTATTATGTATGTCGCTGCAACTCCAATCGTCGAATATGAATGTTAAAATAAGAAAATATATTTATAAGTGAAATTGTAGAAATTTGGATAGTATAGTAGTGTAACGTGAAAACACTAGTAAAACATCAAATGTATCTCTCCTTTATTATTTTTTTTTTCTTTTGTAATGCAAAATTGTATAAAGTATAAACAAAATAGAAACAAGCAAACAACGTCCCTATTAATTTGTTAGGGGTACGAGAGTGGTGCGTAAAATATCACATTAAAAAAAAAAAAAAAAAAACCTAACCTAACCAGTCGGCCCCCCGAGGCAATTCTTGTGCTCTGGGTCTTCACACCCAATGCACGCCCATGCGCGGGGGAACATTAGTCGCGGGCCGAGGCACACAGTCAGTGTGTATACCTCTTGGTTGTATAACACATTGAGGCCTAAAAGGGCCCGCGAACATTTCCTGGCACCCTTTTCCTTTCCACCCATCCTGAGAACGCCGACGCCGAGGTAACTCCCACCGCTAACGAGAAAAGAACGATCTCCGAGTGCCTTCAGGCAATAAATAAACTCACTGACAGAATTATAACTACTATCAACACAGGGAAAAGCGTGACGTCTGAAAACAAAAGAGTAACAATAAAGTGCGCCAGTGAAATCCGCGAAATAAGCAGAGAGATTGCCAACTTACACGACACCAACGTCACGTTACTGGAAATTAAATCAGAACTAAAACAGACCATACGAGAAGAAGTGGCCAAGAACAACAGAGATCCTGCGAAAACCTACGCCGCGATTGCCACCGCCTCTATAGCCACAAAACCCAACACCAACATAAAACCACCCCCGCTCGCATACCCACTAGTAAACCTGCCATAATAATTGCCCCAACCAACACAGAGGCCACATCAAAAGAAGTGCTCACCAGCGTCAGACAAGAAGTCACATTCCGAGGCACCGGCTACGCACCATCCAAAATACGGCCGATATCCAAAAACAAAATCCGTATCGAGTTCGACACCCCACAACAAAGAGACGACACACTCATCAAGCTAAAAACCGTCAGCAGTGTTACAGCAGAGCCTGCGAAGAAACTAAAACCCATGGTAATACTCAAGGGCATATCACGGGATACAAGTTCAACGGACCTCATCGACACCATCCTCGGACAGAACCCAGAAATCAAAAACGCCTGTGACAAACCTCACAGTGACATATCCATTAGATTTATTCGAGACAACAAGAATAAGTGGCTCTATAACGTAGCCCTTATCACGTCTCCAAGTGTTTGGCGAGCCTTCACTGCCCTCGAACGGGTAAACATCGACTATCTACGCGTACACGTAGAAAACTTCTGCCCATTTCTACAGTGTTTTACCTGCCTCCAATTCGGACATACCAAGAACAGGTGCACAGCGCAAATAACACCCTGCCGATTCTGCGCCTCAGTAGCGCATAAACCTGACGAGAGCCCGAACAAAAATAACGCCACAGAAGTGCGGTGCTACAACTGCTCAGAGAACAACACGAAACGAGGACAGAACACAGACACACATCACACGGCCACGTCCAATCAGTGCCCATTGGTCCAACGCATAAGAAACAATATACTGGCAAAAGTAGACTAAGGCCAACAATAATCGCAAACGCAAAAGAAACACAACACAACTCAATCTTAAAGTTGTCCAATGTAATATTGACCGTAGCTACAACAGCTTTCAGGAACTCCTACACTACCTAGACAAAAACAGCTGCGATATCGCACTGATCAGCGAACCATACGTGGGAAAAAACCTCACAATCAAGACCCCACCCGGCTATGATGTACACCAATTCCCTGGCGACAACCCCGTCAAGGCTCTTGTTATCGTCAACAAAAAACTTGGATCCACCATCGGTCTGAGCCAGTATTCCACCACCAATCTATCTATCATGAAGATAAGTGTCGACGGGAAAAACGTATACATAACAAGTATATATGTTGAGCCAAACTCCGATACGCACGACACACTGCACCAGCTCAATCACTTTCTGCATAACACACGCGACTCAGCCCACATCGTCGGTGGAGACTTTAATGGTTGGCACCAAGCATGGGGATCCCTCCGAGCCAACAAACGCGGTAACGAGCTTATGAATTTAATTATAAGCCACGACATGGCAATATGTAACACTGGCAACTCCCCTACGTTCGAGACAGTCACCCACGCCATCTCAAGACAATCGATAATCGACCTCTCACTGGCATCAGCTAACATCGCCAACAAAATCCACCATTGGCAAGTCACTAAGGACATATGCCCATCATCGCAACATAATGCAATTCAATACAATCTCATACTACATAAACTGCCTACCAAAAACAAGTGCCAAACGACCTACAAATATAACACGAAACAAGCCGATTGGGACACATTTAAAGAACAATTGACAACCAACATAAATAGTTTCCACCTCAACGATGTAAGTGCCATCAAAACATTCACCGGCGAACAACTGGATCAATATATAACTGACATTACGAAAGCCATCCAAACCACCTGCGATCAACAGTTACCAACCAAAAATAAATTCCGAACACACGCACCTTGGTGGACTGAACAACTGGAACAATATAAGCAACGCCTCATAAAATTGCACCACACCATCAGCGAATACAAACGCAAAGGACTGCCAATAGACGACACGATAAATGAAAGAGACGCCGTCGCCCAGGAATACTCAACCGCCATACGCAACGATTCCACCACACATTTCAGACAATTCTGCAGCCTACAAGATAAAGAAAACGTATGGTCACTGACTAACAGACTTTTGAAAAGCACCTAACCACCTAAACCACACTACGCATCGATGGCAATATACAACAGACGCCAAAGAGACAGCCACCGCATTATTACACAGATTCTTCCCGGACGATACACAAGACGACCCTACACAAGCGGACATCAGAAGAGCATATCGCATCACACCAGACACTCACAACGACCTCGAATTTACCGAGGACGAAACCATCGCATGTCTAAAATCCATGAATCCCAATAGAGCTCCGGGTACAGACCATCTCACATCAGATATATGTCTCGCGTTCGCTGAAACCTTTCCGACAGTTATCACGGGCGTCATGAACCGCTGCCTGGAGCTGGCGTATTTCCCGCAATCGTGGAAACTGGCCTTCGTCAAAATCCTGCCGAAACCCAACAAGACGGACCGCACGGACATGGCGTCATACCGCCCCATAGGACTTATTAACGTCTTTGGTAAAACGCTCGAGAAACTCATCTCTCAACGCCTAACCTACCACCTCGGTAAAACAAACTCCATGAACACACGGCAGTATGGGTTTAAAGCAAAAAATCAACAATTGAGGCATTACACATCGCCATAAAAGCCATCAACAAAGCCAAACAAACCAAACAAGAGGTATTAGCCGTGTCACTAGACATACAAGCCGCTTTTGATAACGCCTGGTGGCCGGCGCTACTCAAACGATTACACATAACAAAATGCCCGAGCAATATCTTCCAACTCATAACTAATTACGTTAATAACAGGAGAGTACAGGTGAACTACGCAGATGCCACTGCGACAAAAATCATGACCCGCGGATGCATACAAGGCTCCGTACTCGGACCGCTCTTTTGGAACTTAATACTGGACGAACTACTTGACACCGAGCTACCATCGGGATGCCACATACAGGCATTCGCAGATGACGTACTCTTAATAACACACAGCACCACACCCAGAGAACTAGAACTAATCACCAACAAAGCACTCAGCATAATAACTGCGTGGGGGCAAAAAAGTCAAACTCATCTTCGGCCCCACCAAAACACAGATGGTCGCCTTCACACCAAAAGCCAAGAAGGCTAATATACACATACTCGGACAAACTATACAATTCAACGATGAAATGAAACTGCTGGGAGTAATCATAGATAAAAACCTTCGATTCATAAAACACACACAATATATAATTAACAAAGCATACAAAATATACAACAACCTGTGCAAGATTATCCGCCCCACCTGGGGCATTCATGCAGAAAACGTGCGAATAATATACAAACATATGATACAGCCTATAATCACTTACGCGGCTGGCATATGGCACACAGCCACCAAATACAAGCACGTGAGAGAAAAACTCAAATCGTTCCAGAGAGGATTCGCCATCAAAGCCATCAGGGGCTTTCAAACAATATCCGGCACAGCGGCCATAGCGCTAGCCGCCTTCACTCCATTACACATAAAGATCAACGAAGTAGCCTCGGTGGAACAAGCCAAACTCACTCAACAAACCACTTACCTGCCCAATGACATCACCATAGAGCGACCCGTACCGCCACATTCATTACTGCACCCTGCCGAGAGACAAACTATAACAATAACAACTGCCTACACGCAGGAAGACATCGAAGCACAGAACATCCCTGGAACCACAGCAATCTACACTGATGGCAGCAAGCAGGAAGAACGAGTGGGGGCCGCATTTGTGGCATACCACCCTAATTAATGGCAAACGCACGACAAGAGCCTACAAACTTCACAGCAGCTGCTCTGTCTATCAGGCCGAGCTACTCGCCATCACTAAAGCTTGCGATTGGACAATCCAAAAACAAATAAACAACGTCACCATATACACGGACTCCGTGAGCGCCACACAGGAAATCAGTAACACAAACCCGATGGTTGCTCACATACACCTGGCACGGAAACAAATCACAGAAAACAGCGGCACGTTCAAGATCGTCTGGGTCAAAGCACATGTTGGCATCGAAGGCAATGAGGCGGCGGATACTGCGGCAAAAGCCGCAGCCCACTCACATCGCAGTTATGAATACACACACTTTCCTGTCGGCTATGTCAAAAAACTAGCGAAGAAAAACAGCTACACAGCAAGCAACGCCATATACTTGGAGGGCCAACAGGGTCAACATACCCGTGACATCCTGCCCAACCTGGATGCCATTAACAAGCTCCGGGCCTCCACGGACATTGATTTCTCGTGGGCACAAATTCTGACAGGCCACGGCTACTGTCGGCAATACCTCAACCGGTTCAAAATAACATCTACGGACAAATGCCCATGCGATCCCAGCACCATCCAGAGTTTCAGCCACCTGCTGCAACACTGTCCCAGATTCTCCGCCGAGAGATATCGACACGAAACGACATGCCACCATTTCGACATCAGCCCATACACTATTACCGAGATCACCAACAACGAAAAATGCACCAAATCAGTCAGCTGGTGCACAGGGTGGTGCTGCAGCTGAAGGAGTACAACGCCTCTCAATCACCCACATAATAAAAGTAATTTATAACAAATATGTAATTCGTGATCTATGTGAATCTAAGTGTGTAATCATTCGGAAAAAAAAACAAAACAAAAAAAATAAAAAAATAAAAATAAAAAAAAACAAAATTCCAAACAAAAAAAAATGTACCAAACAAAACAAAAAAAAACAAGAACATAAAATACAAAAAAAATAAAAGCAAACAACTGTAATTATCATATATGAACTGTATAATCGATCCGTATCTACGGAAGAAGGAAATAAGGAAAAAAAAACAGTGAAATTATTTATCTTTTAATATCTCCTTTCTCTAACCCCTACACCCTCTCCCAATTTTTTTCTTCCCCAGGCCCCTACAGTCGTTAAGCCGGGGGACTCCTGCATCCCATTCGCAGGTTTCCCCCGGTGTTGACTGTAGGACCGCCTACCCCAAAAAAAAAAAACCTAACCTAACCTTATTCGATACTTGCGAAACTCATACTTGCGGCACATGGTAGAATAACATCTTATTAATACTTTCCTTTACGATAGCCTAGTTGGGAATGGAACGGTCTGCCGAGACAATGTCCGGAGGTTCAAACCCAAGGCACACACCTCTGACTTTTCGTAGTTATGTGTGTATTGTTTATCAATTATCGTTCGCTTTAACGGTGAAGGAAAACATCGTGAGGAAACCTGCATACCTGAGAAGTTCTCTGAATTTCGAAGGTATGTGAAGTCCGCACTAGGCCAGCGTGGTGGACTAAGGCCTAATCCCTCTCAGTAGTAGAGGAGGCCCGTGCTCAGCAGTGGGCAGTATATAATACAGGGTTGATTGCAATACTTTCCTCCGTTGATACTTTTGACATGCCCCTTTAAATTTCCCAATTGTTTTACAACTTAACATTTATATATTACTGCCGACGGTGAAAGATTTTAATACCAATCATACTCCAGATTATTGCATGTTCTCGTTGTACATACCGTGATGCGACTCGCGGCGGGTCGCACGTCGGGAACACCCACAAATTCACCTCCCTAAATTAATTAATTCCTCAATCATCCTCATAACACAAACCCTTAACAGACACACAAACTAACTATCAGCAATATTTAAATTTAGCGGCTGCATCCTGCTGAGCAACGCTGATAGCGTAACGGAATTCAGCACGATCAGCCACATCGGCGGCATGCTGCTGCTGTGGCTGAACGAGGCTGACGACGTTGCCAACTGCAGCAGGATCAGCTAGAATCAGCTACAACGGCAGCGATTGCCTGAGATTGCTAAAAAAGCTAACGGCGTGATTAAACTCGACGGGGATAGGCAGTAATCGATACTAACTTTATTCGATACCCGCGAAACTCATACTTGCGGCACATGGTAGAATAACATCTTATTAATACTTTCCTCCGTTGATACTTTCGACATTCCCCTTTAAAATTCCCAATTTGTTTTACAACTTAACATATATGCGGAGCAGTTATCAAAAATCGGAATGTCGGAAGACATTATAGTGCATGGCACAAGAATATTAAGGTGCAGTCGGGCCGAGCCAGAAAACGCACTAACCACCATCCCCCGCTCTACTTGCGTACAACACATGCAATGAACATCTGCCCACACGAATATAGATGGCCTACAGAGGAGTTCCACGCTGCGGAGGGCTCCGTTCCGGATTTCTATCAATAAAACCAACCACAGACATATTAACACACACACCCACACCCACACACACACTGTCATCCTGTGTATCATGTGTGATCAGCCTGTGCTGTGTCCGGTAATACTGTGTAAAACTGTACTGTGTACCTAGTCTTAAGTGTCTTAAGTGCGAAAAAAAAAAAAAAAAAACAAGAACATAAAATACATCGATCCGTATCTACGGAAAAAAAAAACTGAAATTATCTATCTTTTAATATCTCCTCTAACCCTACACCCTCTCCCAATTTTTCTTTCTTCCCCAGGCCCCTACAGTCGTTAAGCCGGGGGACTCCTGTATCCCATTCGCAGGTTTCCCCCGGTGTTGACTGTAGGACCGCCTACCCCAAAAAGAAAAAAACCTAACCTAACCAACCGTCGCACGCCTCGCGCGATCACGTACGCATCGTTTCCACAACGCTCCGTGCCTCAAAAATCCCACAAATAGGTTTAATAACGCAAAAATACCCGTGTTATACATTAAAAGTTGCGCGCTGCGACGACGAACCCATCAGTGATTAAATTTTTAAAATCAGATGTTATTTGAGCAAGTTACGACAAAATTAGTGTTTCCTCACAAGTTTCAGTGACACAAAAGTGAATACAACTCGCGATTCATCACTTTCACCACCACTTTTTGGACTGTGGTTCGACGGGCAAGGACCGTGCCCAGGTCCCTGCAAAGTTTTGGATTTTTCACATGGATAGTTTTTGATTTGTGGACCAATTAGTGCAAAATCAGTGGTTTTTCGGGAAAATTGACGGTTTTTAGTGAATATATCGGTGAAACGATCTGAAACTTCCCAATTTCTTGGTGCCTCCTGCTGTGGGTAACCCTCCCGCAGGTCTGTGCAAAATCTGGGATTTTTCTGACTCATAAACAAGCCAGAAATCACCTGCAACCGCCGGAACATTTTCACCACTCACCGATATCTCGGACGGGTTCCATTACGATCTCTGTCTGGGACTGCCTCCCGACTCTCCATAATCTTCCGCAACCCTGGACACTAATTGCGACAACAGACGACTTCGGTCTGAAGTGACTGAAATATTAACTTAAAGTGAGTGAACAAACTGTGCTAAAGTTCCAAGTGATTTTCCGGCTTAACCTGAATCGCCACGGTTGAGACCAAAGTGCTTAAAGTACGGCCCCTTGGGTCTTAACAATCGTACCAAAAATCACCGAAATCGTACTGATAGTTTCGTGGCTTATCAAACTTTTGTATTGGACCAATCAGAGTAAAGTGATTATTATCTCATCCGTGAGGCGCCCCTCGTCAATTCTGCTGGTGCCTCCCGACCTGTGGGATCCTTCCCCAGACCTGGACATATAGACTGTATTGATATACCCCTTAACCGAGCCGGAAAAGTGACATTTGTGTTTTCAATTACACCATTTCTGAACTTCAACACACCAGAACCCAAAGTTTTTGTACTACACACATCAGGGTCTCAGTGCCTCCAGCACCAATACCTCACTGGGCACCACACTGCAAAATTTCAAGACCCTAAGGACAGTAACATCGCCAGGATCTCGTCATAACTGGACCAGGTCGTAAGACCTACTTCTAAACGGGGCCAGCCTGGCTCATCTGCGGGGTGCCTCTCCAACCTGCTGGACCACCCCTTGCTACAGCCGTTTAAATTATCCAGATCGGACCACTAGAAGTGGCAAAGCCACGCTATTTGCGGTTTAAAAATATTTCTCAAAAAGTTAGAAGCCCGTAAGATTTTATTTTTGTACTGACCACCCATTACTTCTCTGCATTTTTATATAGTCCCATTGCTTTTCGCTGGATACAGAAAGTTTGAAATTTTTCCGACCTAAATTCAATTTTTCACAATTTTTTCCGCAAAATCGGACGAAATCGCCATTACCGGATTACGTGGTTTTCCCATTTCTGGCCAAACCAGAGGAGCTGGAGAGGTTAACATCATTTAACTCAAATTTACATCATTTGCTGGGGTAATCTACCCCATCCCTGAGTCATCTCCCCCTGGCTCCTGGTTTTCGAACAACTGAAATACCATTTTGTACAGCCCAGGAATCTGAGATCTGAGACATGTCAGGAGTTTTGTGTAATCCTCCCCTATCCCCCCATCCATAGGCAATTTCTCTGGCGCCCCGGGAACTTGGAGTACCGTTTACCAACTCCTGGCCGTTTTGGAGTACGGGCTCCCAGGTAACTTCTACCCGGCCTTGAGGACTCCCTCTCTCCGCGGCCGTTGGGGATTTTCCGGTCCGACCCTTGTAAGTAGAAGGGGAAGATTGCGCCTGACCGGCCGCGGCCTCTCCGTTGGTTCCTACTCGGAGGTGGTATATATACTTCGCTTCGCGCGAATATTGCTATCGCAATTCACGACCGTGTGGTGCCATCTGTTAATCGTCGATACCACTTCGATGTCTGATGGATGAGTGTCGGGTCATCTAGTTGACAAACTAATTAAGTAGTTCCCAGCCAATGTTGATAGGTGGCGGTGTTGTTAATTATGCCGCCACAAATAGTACGACACGCAGAAACATGCAATTGTTTTCTTAATTATTTATGTTTAGGTAACAGACAAAGATTATATTTGCCAACAATGCATGGATCTAATATTGACGGAACTAAGTAATAGAAATGAGAACATTGGTGATAGATAGACAATTGGGCCGTCAAACAGTTTGTGTGTCTTGTGGAATTTCAATTTCAAGAAGAACTGGTAGGCGGTCACATCCCTTCTCGTCTGTATTCTTCTGGCGTGAGGAGGTAACCCATCTCGGGCAGAGACTGGCCCGTAGGGAGATCACGGCCCAATTGGCCTCCATCCGCAGAGCCGCCGTGGAGGAGTGGCATACCAGGCTGGAGAGCCCGAGTGCGGGCTTGAGGACCGTTGCGGCAGTGCGACCTGTCTTTTTAAGCTGGCTTGGCAGGCGCCACGGTGCGCCGACATACCGTCTGACATAGGTGCTGACGGGCCATGGGTGTTTCGGCTCGTTTCTGTGTCGGATCGGAAAGGAGGACTCCGCCGTGTGCCACCATTGTGGCAGCGGCCGCGAGGACACGGTCCAACACACTCTCGAGGAGTGCCCAGCCTGGAATCTACAACGCAGCGCTCTTAGAGCAGTGAGCAGAACGATCCTGCCCGCAGCCAGAGGATACGAAGGAGGCGCCGGGTGGACGACTGACCGGCGCCTCGTGCCCTGTGGCCCGGGGGCATCTAGAGAATTCCGCCACGGCATCCCCTGCCTGTCGTAAGAGCCGAATAAATGGGGTTTGAGAGAGTCGTGGGGCGAGCAGTGGGGTGGGAAGTGGGGCTGCTACTCCAACTTATGCGACTCCGAGGTGGACGACATTGCGGGTGGTCGGTCTCCTGCAGTTGTAGACGCCAGAGGCGTGCTTTGGAGGTCAGGGGCTTCTTAGCCCCCTCATTTAGAGGGGCCGTAATGCGGCATTGCGCAGGGGCGGTTCCGTGCAGCTATCTTAGTGCAACAAGATACCCCGGGGCCGTCCCGCATGCGCCGAAGAAGACCACCGCGGGTTTTGGTTGGTATGCCGACGTAGGGTGTACAGTCAGCAGCATAAATATCTGTACAAAATCAAAATTTTAAATTGCCTACATACTTTTGTGTTCTTACTAATATTTTTTTTCTCTTCACAAATATGAAATAAAAGGTATTTACTTTACTTCAAACGAAGAAAAAAATATTTCAGTTTAACTTAACGCGTATATAGGCGATTTGAAAGTTTGATTTTGTACAGATATTTATGCTGCTGACTGTACATAGTGTTAGGGACTCGGTCCAATGCTCGTTCGGATGATGCTATACTCCCGAGCGTCGACATTGGGCCGTAAGATTGGTGAAACCAACATAACCATTCCACTCACCCCATAGTGGTGGTAGCGATAACGCGTTTTTCCCCGCGATAAAAAAAAAGCTTTCACATCCCTTACCGTATAATCACCCTGTGCGGGCTTATATAGCTAACATTATTCAACCTCGTCAGGTAATTTATAATTTTTCGTGTAATATATTTTTATTCGTTTTTAACTATACATGATTTACACACACACACACACACATCACGCCTCTAGGCCCGAAAGGGTAGGCAGAGGTGTCACCAGGGCACCCACTTTTTGGAAGTGTGTTTCCTTCCCCTGATGTGATGTGGGGGGCGAGCCTAAAGCCTACAACTGATCCAAAGTAGAATATATTCCTTACATTAAAAAATTCGATCATTCGTAAATATGTTGTTGAATTTATAACTTTAATAAAATATACTTTATTCTAGTCAGCGACTATATAACCCCTAGACTCCTAATAACAGACGATCCGCTTCGGGCAACACATCTGACAAGAAGATCCAATGTAGCTTACCGTTCAAAATCTTCAAGTCAGTTGCGCCCACAACTGTGAGCCGTAAATACTTCCGTGTTGGCGAATGAATAAATATTGCAATGGCCCCATGCACAATACGATGGTGTGGTAAAAATAGCCATAATTCAGATTTTCAAAAAAATGGCATTACATTTCACAGGCATGTCAATAATGACACATAATCATATTTTATTTAAAATTTTACGGAGTTCATCTTATACCGGCCAAGCATTGAGGCCCGCGCCATCTTATTATATTTGCATCTCTTTCCGACGAAAGTATTTTAAAATTTTCTATTTCGTTTTTTTTGTTGAACATTACAAGTAAGTGATGCACCAAAAGGATTTGTCGATAGTTATATCGATAAAATTAATGTTATTAGGATTATTTTTTATTTTATTGTTTGTTGATTTTACCGATTGTTTTGAGTTATAATTTGTGTTATTCCTACAAGCCAGCCCAAATATTCTTGTTAATATCGATGAGGCTTACTTAGCGCCATCTGTCATTCGACAACATAAATATCTTCGTACCTTTTGAAATACGAACGACAGTTAAATTATTTGGATATTGTTCATATAAAAATATTAATATCGCGATAAAAAAATGGGAGGGTGGGGGTAGGAGGGTGAAAATTTGAGAAATAGGTATTAAAATATTTAAAAAAAACACTGGATAGGGATACCCTAATCACCTAGCGACCAAAGACCAATTCCCATACCTACAAAATCTATATAAAAAACATCATAAATATCGATCGAGTCGGAGGCGTGCGACAAACACCGTGACGCGAGATTTTTATATATTAGATTAACTTTATTATACTCGATATTGGCATACATCATAGAATAAATAAAAAATAAGAAGAAGAATGCCATCAGTATTTATTTTAATTAAATAGGTACCTTGACAGATTTTTTTTTTTTGTGCTTTAACAGAATTATTTTTAGATTATAATATGTTACTTACTTTGAGTAAAAATACGTTTAATAAATAATTATATTACTATAAAACCTTATTAATTAAAAGTAATATCTATAAAAAATCGTGTTTTAATTTGACTAGTTCCATCCCTAAGCTATGTTTCCAACCAATCGTAATGCAGTACCCCGCTTCCTCATACCTCAGGTAGTTGACAGAATTAATTTGAAGAGAAATATTGAACATTAGGAGTCTAGGGGTTATATAGTCGCTGATTCTAGTAGTTTGTGGTTTGACTTAATGTGATATCGAATTAAATCTCTGTATACTGATTGATGTTTAAATATTGGATATCGTGTTGATTTATAAATACTGTATGTACATTATAATACCACGATATTTCAGGTGTTTGCTGACGCTCGAGCATGCAACGCCTGTTGGCAACGGGCTCATAATTATGTCCAAAGAGAGATTGAACCTCCAAGAAATAATATCTTAGGAGATAGTGCTAGCTTTGTGGTCGAACCAATAAATGCTCTCAGTTCAGATTTTGAAACCAATAGTATTCAACAAATTGAGGATGCGACGTATATAGAGCTAGACAGTTACTACAGAACCCCTGACACATCTGGCAATTGTTTTGTCCTTGAATGTACACATCTGGAAAGTTTAAGAGTACCAGTGTACTTGAAAAAGCATATTCTAATAGAATATAAAATATATATTACGCCTAATGCTCGGGTCTGTAATGAACATGCAAGCATCTATAATTGGGAATTCCTAACACAATTTGAATTCCTGATGCAATTTATTTCAACGCACATTTGTGTCATGTTAGGTTTGTTGCGAAAAAAATATATTGACAGAATTAATTTTGAAAATGTAGTAAATATGAGTGAAAAAATATGAAAATTTGTCGTTATTGGACTGGCTTAACTATATTGAATTTTTTAACGTTACTGAGTTGTGTAAGTCAATTATCGCTAGTATTGCGAAAACCAAAAACTGCATTAGGACTATATACCTAATTAAATTAAGAACCGGAGAACCAATAAGACGGATTGCTTCATTGATGTGTATTAACCAGCGAGATGTCATGCTAAATGCTCTAAGGTATTAACAAATCAACGGCATGCATGTATATGAAAAAAGTACGGCGGCACTTAAGAGTTTTACGTACCTATGCATTTGGGTGTAAGACATATAACAAGAACAAGCTTGTCTAGTAGAAATCTATCAATACCACAGGGTTTTTTGGTACGGCCGAAAATAACCGTATTATTATTTGTGATGGAACGTATGTTTATTTACAGAAATCCTCCATTTATTTAAAAAAAAAAACATACAGTTTACATAAGTTTTCAAATGTAATAAAGCCATTTTTGCTTGTTTTTTTTTTTTTTTTTATAATATAGGGTCAAACGAGCATACGGTTCACCTGATGGTAAGTGATCACCGCCGCCCATGATCATCTGCAATACCAGGGGGCATTGAGATGCGTTGCCGGCCTTTTAGGTGGGAATACGCTCTTTTTTTTGAAGGTCGCCATGTTGCTACTGATGGTCACATAATAGATATATTTGGTCCGTATGCAGCCACAACGTGTGATTCTAAAATAATGCTACACTTATTTCAAGACGAAAATTCGCAGCTAAGGCAATATTTCCAACGTAATGATATTTCCATTACATTACTCACTTCTTTAGGTGGTTACACAGTATACAAGCCTGAGAGTTCTAGTTCTAGGTGAGGGAGAAACCAGTGTTACCGTTTGACAAAAAAAAAAACCACTAGACCCTTATTATAAATGAGCTATATCTTGTGAAAATCTGGCTAGATTCCGCGAAAGAATGAATATAAAATAAGGTATTTTGTGGGGAGCGGGTGTGTGTGTGTGTGTGTGTGTGTGTTAGCGTGAGTTCTTGCTGCCACATGACAAAAACACTATGGAAAATTCTCTGGAACAAAGAGACTTTTCCATAGTGTTAAAAACGGGAATTTTTTACACGTGAACGCGCACACCTGAGTTTTCTTGGCGTTAAACTCAACCAGGTTGGATGTACCCCATTCGGATACGAGATCCGTCCGATTGAGCTCAAATGACCAGATTTTCACACTGCCTATCGGTGAATCCCCGGCAACTGGGTGGCCCAGACCTGAACGCAATGCTATCAGCCCTGTATTATATACTGCCCATTGCTGAGCACGGACCTCCTCCAGTACCGAGAGGGGATAGGCCTTAGTCCACCACGCTGGCCTAGTGCGGGTTGGCAGACTTAACATACTCTCGAGATTCTTATGGAGAATTCTCAGGTATGTAGGTTTCCTCACAATGTTTTCCGTTACCTTTAAAGCGAACGATAATCGATAAACAATACATACGTAATTTCGAAAAGTCAGAGGTGTGTGCCTTAGGTTTTCCTTTCCCAACTAGGCTATCGTCCACTCAAAAATATATATGAACTAGGTGATGCTCGCGGCTTCGCCCACGTGAAAAAGTTTTCCCGGGATTAAAAGTAGCCTATAGCACTCAGGAGTAATGTAGCATCTTACTAGTGAAAGAATTTTCAAAATCGGTCAAGTAGTTCCTGAGATTAGCGCGTTCAACCAACCAAACAAACAAACTCTTCAGCTTTATAATATTATAGTATAGATAGTATAGCGAAGTCACAATTATGTGTGCAAATAAAACAACTTGTACATTTCGATAGTCACCCAAGATTTATACAAGACGAGATGATACCTACCTACAGTAGAAAGCAATATCCATATTATGATATAAATTCATTAATTTACCACTATTGTGTTCCGGTTTGAAAGATACTGTAGCCAGCGTAATTACTGGGCATTATGAGACTTAACGTCGAATGTCTCAGAGCGACGAGCGCAACGTAAGGTGTTGCTAGTGTTTATGTGCGGTAGTATCACGTACCATCAGGCGATAAACAAAAGGAAGTTAGTAGTGTACAAACAAAAATTCTTCGAAATGATAACCTCTTCCTTTTGGTAGTTGTTTAAAAACTATTCATAATTATAAATAATAGAACAAAAAAGAATGAGTTTAGCAACTTATGAATTAAAAGAATAAACATGTTAAGAAAATAATTCGACTCCATTAAAAATAGGAACAGGGTCAACTGTATTATTAGACTAAAATAAGATGTTGTAATGCACTGTTCTTATTATGAAAATCGACCATTAAATTTCGCCGTATATAATACGACCGCTGAGTAAAATTTTTAAACAAATTAAATCAAAATCACACAATTCTCCTTATATTTAACCAGCATCGCTATATCCATCTTTCAAGACCATTGCACTTCGTTGACGCGGACCCCGTCGTCCAAGCAATGGACCCTACTATTGACGACCCCGCTGCAAGCTCTGATCGATTGCATCGTTTGAGGCCTATATAATAAATCATTTTAACGCCAAATTTCAGGAAAATTATGTACCTAGTAAATATATTTGCATAGACGAAAGTCTAACCGTTTGGAAGGGAAGGCTGAATATCAAACAATATGTTCGGTCAAAGGCTGAAAAATTTGTGATCAAATCCTATGAATTATGTGAAAGTGCCACAGATTACCTGTGGTCTTTCATAATTTATACGGGTAAGCATACTAGTGCAGACATTCAACAAGCTCCAGGGAGCCTGTCGAGTACTGCACTAGTCTAAAAGCTTATTGATCCCTTACTAAATAAGGGATATCGACTATTTATGGAAACTGGTTTAATTCACCACGATTGGCACGCTTTTTAAAACGGAATGGTACCGATTGTGTCGGTACCTTACGTCCGAATCGAAAAGACGTGCCCTATTTGGTAGCCAAAGCTCCGCTCAAGAGGAGACAGCTTCTAGCGAGGCATTCTGGGGGCGTGTGTGCTGGCATGGCAGGATAAAAAGCGTAGTCATGCTGTCGACTTGCCATGATAGTGGCGCTGCTTTGTCCCGCATACCCATGAACCCAGTATGGCCCATCGCATTCAAGCCTCAAGTAGTTTTAGACTACAACAGGTTCATGGGTGGGGTGGACCTCAAAGACCACATGCTGTAGCTTCGCAATGATAGGTTCGAATGGTACGGAATTTGCAGGTGTAATCATATTTGTATGCAGAATATGATAAATAATATAGAAAATGCTTTAAAAAAAAAAGTAATTACAAAATGGAAATAGGTATTTTGTATTTCAAATACTTTATTTTTAAAATGTCTCATCTCTGTCCATTTTCAAATTGTACCATCCAAGATTGCGATTGAAATTACCAGTTTATTTTCAACTTTGTCTCGACGAGCGTCCAGTCCAGTCGCACCATCCGCATCGTGGAGCGTTCACGTAAGCCCCGGAATGACGACGAATCTCCGTTCGTTCGTTCGAAATTTACCTTGTCTCTGTCCCTTGTTTTGCTTTTCCTTCAATATACGCTCAAAAGCATTAAAAATGCTTTTAATGGTACGGAATTTGCAGGTGTAACCATATTTGTATGCAAAAAAAACTTATCAAAAAGTATTTTGCATTTTGCAAATACAAAATATGTCCCAAAAATGTATTATTGTAAAATTACCAGTTCGTCAGAGCGCGCCTGCATTCACCGCTGCCGAGTTGAAGTTCGAGTTCTACTGGTTCGTTCATTCGAGTTTCGCATGTTTTTATTAAACGTTTTAAAAACAATGTTGTGTAAGCCCTTTAGATTCTCAACAAATGCTTTATACAAAGAAGTGGGTGTTCTTAGAGTTCGTCAGTTATACATCCATAAAGCGTGTGTCTCGACACACAAATTAACATTAAACTCTACAGAATACAAATCATTATTAAAAAAGAGGATTTTAATTCTAAAACTGCCTTTAGCTAATTCTAGTTTCGCAAAAAGGTTTCAATATTATGCTTATCCATCTCTTTACAATAAGGTATCTAGATTGTGCCCTATAAAGGATTGTTCAACCAAAGATTGTTCCGTCAAAATTCTGAACTTACTTAAAAATCTAGATTACGGATGTACAGAAAATATTTTAAGCTCCACAGTCATACAAATAGGTACTAAGGGAAATAATAATTAAGAATTGAATTTAAATTTTGTCTCACTTTATAATTGTTTTCTTTTTACTTTTTTTTATTTTTTTATTATTGTTTTTTGATTTGTATACATTAAGTTCTTATATTGTTTTGGTATTCTGTTACGTGTATTTTCTTCCTTTCACCCTAACACTCAGCTGAAGCTAACTCTGTCATGGGTAGCCCAAGATACAGGCTATGCCTAGTTTGGGTACCTCTGGAAATTCTAATTTTAAGGATCTCATAGTGTCTGTTCATTTTAGGTAACATTGATTCTCTGTAAGTCTATTTTTTCAATAAACGATTATTATTATTATTATTATTGTATCTTTCCTGTGGAATATCACGGCACGAAGGCCGGTCCTTTTGGAAGGCTTGCGTGGGGATACAGATCCAACACGTAGAGGCCCCTTAAAGATACTTTAATATAGTTGGGATATGTACACCATGCAGGTACTATCTCTGTCTGCATTTATGGAAGAAATACAACCAAAGACAGCGCCTGCAAGGTGTAAGGACTATTGCAGAGTAGATGGGAATTAATTGGGTCTATGGATGGGATCTAGCTGGACTGGTTGCTGGGCTATTGATTGAGACAACGGGACGCCTGCCAAGTAAAATGTCTCAATCATTTGTATTCAAGGCAGACGGTGACTTGCCCCCCACTAGATGGGCATCCCAAAAGCGGCGCATGCCAAGGACGCAACATCGGTGTGGGTGGCTAAAGGGTGTCGAGAGGTGTGCACCGATTTCACCATCGCGGGTCGCTAACGCGTCCCGGAGCGGGTTTCCTCGCTATTACGCAGCTTGAGCACTTCCACCCTGGAGCTTGAGGTTTTAGCTCTTGCGATTTCCACCCCTAGCCGGCCAGTTAAGGCAAGCCAAGGGTCAGGGGGTCTCATTTAGCCCCCACGGAATCGGGGTACGCGGTGTCGCCACTCACCGTCGGCTCGCCACAAAGCCGCCCCTGCGGGATTATTATTATTATTATTATGTATAAAGGACTAAAAATATTTTGGGAACTAAATTAGTTACCTTTCATCTTTCATTCATGTTTTACTAGATGGTCCGATTAGTCTTTCGCACCTATACCGTATACTTTCTACGTATACTTTCGTGGGTCTTTTGACGTCTTTTCACGTACGCCCCCGGAATGACGATGAATCTCCGTGCGTTCATTCGTGATTTTTTCGCTAGCTTACACTCAAATTTAAAGGGATATCCAACCAAAATGTGCATAGAAATAGACAATATTTGGTCACCATCTTTTCTTTCCACTTGCAACTTCTTGATTTTTTCATGTTGTACCAGCAAAGCTATTCCTTGTTGTACAAATTCATTGTCATTGTCAAATTCTAAGCCTTCATTGTTTTTTGCATTTCCTGAGGCTGTATTTCGGCGGGCGAAACCTCCGGGATATCCCTTGGCGAATTGTCAATCGACGATGACGCCACTCACATCCAGTGGCACCATCGGTAAAGAAGCGAGACTGTTACGAAAATTGACGAATTGCCACGGCAAGTCTGCATTCTTGCAGTGGATGACTAACGTCCCACTGCAAACCAGCTAATAGAAGATTCGATTAGGCATGTCACATTGTCCTTTCCCTTCAACTTTTCTCTTAGACTGGTCTGGTTGGTGCGAAGGTTGGTTGCAGTTTGGTTTTTCACTGAAATTAAAAAAAAAAAAACGAATTGCCACGGCAAGTCTGCATTCATGCAGTGGGTGACCAACGTTTCACTACAAACCAGCTACTAGATGGTTCGATTAGTCTTTCGCCCCTATACTCAGTTCCGAAGATTGATTTGCACTACGAATTGAGACTGTCTACATACGTATACTTTCGTGATTTTTTTTCGAACGGATATAATAACAATAATTGTATAATTAAACATACAAAATAAATGCAAATAATGCATCTGACCAAAGACGTAAGAAGTTTTTATAAGGTTTACTCACAAGTCACAACTGCAAGGTACCTCCCGAGATGTGGTAGGTATAGGCAGACCTATCTTTACGACACTCCCCTCTCCACCCGCTTACGTAAAGCAGGATGTGACTAGCAATTGTGTGCGGAGTATATTATTTATTTATTTATACTTTATTGTACACGTACATTAGAAAAAAATACAGTATATTCACTAGAAATAAAGTACAATTGGCGGTCTTATCACTCAAGGCAATTTCTTACAGACAACCGTAGCATGAAGACAGGGAAAGGAAAAGAAAGGGCAGTTGAGGTGTACACTGTACAAGACAGAATATATTGTGACAAATACATACATATAATTACAAATTGATAACAAATACACACACATACATATACTTTTTACAACATATATATATATATATATATATATATTTACATCCAGCAACGCATTTGGCTTCATGCACACTGTGCATCATTACGGCGTCCCCCAGTTCCACTTAAATTTTTTAGGATGTCTTTGTGAATATTGCTTAGTTTTTCGATTTTCTGCTTCATGGGATATTTTATTTTCCTGCTATTTTATTTGGGGCAATATTCTTTTTGCAGTCATGCCCAGACATTTTTGAACCCCGCTACATGGTCATAGATTTTTGGTTTCCTGGATATATTGATCATGATATACCTAATGCGTCGCCTATTTAACGTCCTCACAGGATGGTTGGTATTTGGGAGTGCGACGTTGCCAGCTTTGGATTTACTTATCTCTTTCTTTTACTATCGCATGTCGCATTGTCTTTTGTATACCGTTTCAACTTCAAATCTACTCGTAGGAGCTATACCTGAACGGATGCCCGATATTTATATATGTACCTACGAGTATCTTATCCTATCCTTCTAAAATTGTAAATATGAAAATCTTCTTTGTTGAACTGAGGATAGATGGATGGATTGATTGTTTTGTCTCTCTTTCACGCATTAACTACTGAACGGACTTTATTTATTTATTTCAACTTTGTATACAGTAAATGAATACAGGTGACTTATGACTTAATGCCTGAGGCATTCTCTAACAGTCAACCTTTGGGTGATGCAGAATTAGTAAGGTCGCCAGACTTCATGGGGAAGTGTTGATTTTGAGCGGCTGCTTGAGGGTGATACCCCAGGTGTTGCAAACGTCCGTAGGTGGTGAGAATCGCTTCCTATCAGGGGAGCCACATACCTGTCTGCCACGTTATCATATAGCTGTTGGACGTCCGTATATAGCTATTGGACGTCCGTATATAGGTATTGGACGTCTGTATAAAGCTATTGGACGTCCGTATATAACTATTACCATACCATACCAGCCCTGTATTATGTACTGCCCACTACTGAGCACGGGCCTCCTCTACTACTGAGAGGGTTGAGTCCTTACTTCACCACGCTGGCCTAATGCGGGTTATCAGACTTTAAATCCCTTCGAAATTATTTTTGAGAAGTTCTCAGGTATGTAGGTTTCCTCATAATGTTTTCCTTCACCGGTAAAGTAAACGATAGTTGATTAACAATACACAAGTCACTTCTAAAAATAAGAGGTGTGTGCCTTGAATGTTGAACCTGCGGACATCTATCTCGTCAGACAGTTCCATTCCCAACTAGGCTATCGTCCACTTTTGGTTATTGAAAGTCCGTATATAGTAATTAGACGTCTGTATATAGCTATTGGACGTCCGTATATAGGTATTTTTTTTTTGGGTAGGCGATCCTGCAGTTAACACCGGGGGAAACCTGCGAATGGGATACTGGAGTCCCCCAGCTTAACGACTGCAGGGGTCTGGGGGGGATGTGGGAGAGGAATATGGAAGGGAAGGTGAGGGAAGGGAGGAAGGTTCCCAGGATGGGCGGAAAGAGAGGGTGCCAGGAAATGTTCGCGGGCCCTTTTAGGCCTCAATGTGATTAACAATCAAGAGGTATACACACTGACTGTGTGCCTCGGCCTGCGACTAATGTCCCCCCGCGCATGGGCGTGCATTGGGTGTGAAGACCCAGCGCATAAGAATTGCCTCGGGGGGCCGTATATAGGTATAAGACGTCCGTATATAGCTATTGGACGTTTGCGTACAGCTATCGGACGTCTGTATATAGCTATTGGACGTCCATATATAGGTATTAGACGTCCGTATATAACTATTGGACGTCCGTGTACAACTATCGGACGTCTGTATATAGCTATTGGACGTCCATATATAGGTATTAGACGTCCGTATATGAGCTAGCTAGCAGCTGGACGATAGCCTAGTTGGGAATGGAACAGTTTAACGAGACGGATGTACGCCGGTTCAAAACTCAAGGCACACACCTCGAATTTTTTAAAGTTATGTGTGTATTGTTTATCAATTATCTAAACGGCGTGAGGAAACCTACATACCTGAGAAATACCCAAAAAATATTTTCGAAGGTATTTGAAGTCTGCCAACCCGCACAAGGCCAGCGTGGTGGACTAAGGCATAAACGCTCTCAGTAGTAGAGGAGGCCCGTGCTCAGCAGTAGGCAGTATATAATATAGGGCTGGGGGTATGGTATGGTACAGCTATCGGACATCCGCATATAGCTGTTGGACGTCCATATAGTGATCTGCGATGGTGAATATTGTGTTGCTTGCGGTATGTTATGATTTATTGACACAGATTTAATGAGCGAGCTGGCAACGTCGCAACTGCGGACGCCAAATACGCGGAATGGTCGTCAGAAAATTACCGAGGTATACGGCTGTCGATATACGCGCTGCAGCAGCGCCTCACCCCGGCAGAGATTTTTCCGTGAACTATCCAATATATTATTGCAGCCAAGGGATCGAGTTTTTGGCTTCCATCGATTTTTGTTCTACAGCTAGCCAGGACCAATAGGACCTAAGTGACACTGGCCAAAAAAGTGGCGTCCGATATGCGGACGTCAAAAGCTGGTGGACGCCAATTTAAATGCACTTTCACCTTCAGCGGACGGAAGTTTGTTTGCGGGATAAATATATATATATATATATATATATATATATTTTACAAATTGCAAGTAACAATATAAATTCAATTACTTATGTCAAAAAAAAAAAAAAACTATATAACATATTGTTACGTGCTGGGGTTCGGTATAAACAATTAAAACGCCGGTATTGCGATAAAAGCACCAATTAGGATTATATTAGCACAACTCCACAAGTAAACTAACGAAAACACTACACTAGATACTACAATATTCTTATACACTTATTATAGTCACTCACTATACGTTCACACAAATCACAATTCGCTTCGAAGTCGCTCGGAGTTATCGCTCGTAGTCCGCTTGTCGCTCTGCTCGCTAAGCAAGACTGAATGCCCGGCGGCGGCCGTGCGCCGCCTTTTATACTCGGTCAATGGCCTTGGTCACAAGGCCGCGGCCGCCGGCCGCAAGTACTATCGTAGTCTGTGGAACATTCTCGAAAGATCCGGAATAGTCGGGAACTCTCTCGCAAATATAGGTCAGTTATCGCGTTTCCACGACATTCTGGAGACATCGAGATCTTTCGAGAATGTTCCTTCGCCGAACTTTCCACATTCGGATAGTACCACTTTTAGCCAATAGATGGCGCTACTATCCGCGAGTATTAGCGCGCGTAACAATATAAACAATCAAATTATAAAACATGAGTGAATCCGAGCAACTTAATCCCAAGCATTTGTATCCTCCAGATAATCGCAAATACGATAGTAAGCTTTTTTACAGAGGCGGTCTTTTATAGTGATTTTAAATTTTTTTTATTGGTAGTTTTACAATAAGCTTAGGAAGTTTATTGAAGAAGCGTACACATTGACCAACAAAAGTATTACTAATTTTATGGAGACGAGTAGCACATGTATAACATATTTATGTTTATTCCTAGTATTTATGTTATGAATATCGCATATTTGATTAAAATGTGCGATATTTTTTCTCATATACAATAGATTTTCATAAATGTATTGCGATATTACGGTAAGAATGTTTATCTCTTTAAACTTTTCTCTAAGAGAAACACTGTTCTCATTTAGGCTGGTTGATTCTCCTGTGTCCATGCTCTACACCTGCTTGCGAATATGAACAGTCCTAGTCTTTAGCATGATGAGCGCAAGATAATGTTAGATAGTATGCAAATACCATCCGGGACTGTATACTACATGGACCTTGTAGAGACAGACGAAATTTCCGTGCTTTCCGGCGTTTTTGCCATGCCTTTTATTGGAATCAAAATTGACAGCTCAAATGATAGAACCCTTTAATTTAATTTTTATCCGTGGTGCTTTACAACTGGCTTCTCTAGTTGTAAACGTCCCCATACTTGAGGTTAAAATGCCTCCTTAGTTCATTATTTTGTCTCCCGCTTTGTTATGGAGGGAAGTGGACAATTAATATTTCCAACTCCTCCCTATCTTTCTATTTGTTTAATTTCGTTGCGGGATAAAGACAGACTAGTGTTCCCTGAGACTCGCCGAGCTTCACCGCTTGGTGTCATAAAATGCGTGCCATTATTGATCCTGGCTTACAGGAATTGTAGTGGCGGGTGTGAGGGCGGGATAGTCTCTAGCAGAGATGAGACATTTTGAAAATAAAGTATTTGAAATGCAAAATACAAAATACCTATTTCCATTTTGTATTTAAATACTTTTTTTAAGAAAGGCATTTTGTATTTTAATTGAAATACTTTTCAGGTCATATTTTGTATTTGCAAAATACAAAATACTTTTTGATAAGTTTTGTCAACACCAATACCAATAAATTAATGCGATAAAAAATTTGAACGGAAGCTGTTGAACATTTTACCCACTGCGTCCAACAAGCCGCCTGGCTCGCTACACCTGAATCAGCGGATACATATTACATTCAACATAAATGCCCCTCAAAATCAGGGATCTCCTAACTCTAAAACGTAGTATACGAAAACGATGGCAGCAAACACGATATCTTGCAGATAAAACTCTCTTAAATTCTCTAACATCCAGGCTTAAACACTTATTAAGCGAAAACCGAAATCGGAGCGTCCAAACATATCTAAAAATCTAGACCCCACTGCTGCAACGACTATTCCTTATGGAATGCGAAAAATGATTTAAAGCGTCCTACAACATCGCAACCTCCCCATACGAAAAGCCGATAACTGTTGGGCTGTGAATGACTGAAAAGGCACAGACTTTTGCTGAACATCTAAAAACTGTCTTTATGCCGAACACAGACCAGGGATCAACACAGCTCAAAGAAGTATCGAGCTTCCTAGAAAAAACGCATCAGCTAGATTGCCTAATACCTAAAGAGTTTTTCAAGACACGAAGTCCTACAAGCAATAAGAAAACTCTATATAAATAAGGCTCCTGGTTATGACCTCATCACTGTAAAGATCCTTAGAGAATTACTAAAAGAAAGCATATTTTACCCGAAGTCCATCTATAATACAATTTTAATAAGAGCTATGGTACCAAAACAGTGGAAAGTAGCACAAATAATAATGATCAGAAAACCTGGTAAAAGCCCAGAAGATGTTAAATCATACAGACCTATTAGCCTACTGCCGATCCCATCCAAAATATTGGAGGTGTTGTTCTTGAGCAGACTAATGCCTATAATAAAAGACAAAAATATAATTTCCGAACACCAGTTTGGCTTCCTACAAAAAAACGGTACTATAGAACAAGTCCTCAGACTTGTTGATAATATAAACAGCTTTTGAAAGGAAGCAATATTGTACAGTCGTCTTTTTATAGACATTTCACAAGCCTTCGACCGCGTTTGGCATGAAGGCCCTCCTGTTTAAGATTAAAAAAACCTTCCCATAAATTATTATACATTTATTACATCATATCTGGAAAAAAAGACACTTTTTCGTAAAACAAGGAGAATAAGTAACGCCGTTATTTCAAATACAGGCAGGAGTGCCACAGGGTAGTGTCATGGGGCCAACCCTATATCTCCTATTTACTGCGGATCTCTCCTCTACGGAGGGGACACCGCTATACTTTCATTGGATGAATCTTCAGATATAGCTGCCCAAAAATTACAAAATAGCCTTAATGAAATCTTGGCCTGGCTCAAAGATTGGTGAATAAGGGCAAACGAAAGCAAATCCGTACCAGTCACCTTCACTATTCGTAGAAACTCGTGTCCGCCAGTCACTCTAACGCCCGAATACTAAAACGCTTCTTAAATATTTGAGATGGCATTACGGATTTAAGCATTCGTTATGCTTGAAATTGGTATACTGAAACGTTACTTATCTCCTAACCTTAAATTTAAGGCGACTCAGTTTAAGGTCCGCTTATTGATTCAAACGGTATTCACAAAAACTGCTTAAAGTTTGACAGGTATGTAAGGCCTCCTCATATGGCTGTTAATCGAGATTAATTTGAGAGTGCTTCAGACTAGTCTCAAAGCTTTATGTCAAATCTTTAATAATTTTATTGCGTAATAACTAATTATTTTATTCTCTTTTGATATCATAAAACGTCTTTTTCTTCACTTTCATCATTTTCTGAGGAGGAATATAGTGTCAATCGAAGAAATCGAGAGAAATTAAACGCTTTCGAATAATACAATAATGATGAATTTATATTTTAAATTCATAATTATTGTATTATTAGAATCCGACTCAGCAAGGAAACAGTTCTTCATTTATGTTCCTTAATTCAGGACAATATCCAGCCGGTCACAAAAAGAAATCAGACAATGCAACCGATCAAGGTCATCGGGGATATTTTTCACGGGAAACAACCAACGGTAGTACATCGTATTGTGCATAGCGTGGCGATTAAGTTAGCACAAATAAAAACAGATATATAAATATGCCTACTTCTGATGATAAAGACGAAATAAGAATTATGAATATTATTGTTGTTGAGTTGTTTAGTTTTTTTCCAAAGTGGCTAATGTCAACACTGACCATACTGCCAAGTGGCAAATATAAATAAGTTACAATGGGTTCATCATTTCAATGTTAAGAATATAACAATTGATAAACTTCTAATAATGGATATACCATATAGGTATTAAAAACCATTCTACGTCTACGTAATATTTTTACTATGTAGCATCTGCACATAGTACATAAAATACACACGAAAATTAAATATAATAGTCATATAACATTACAAAAACATTTTTAAAGTGTGTATTATGTTATTTGATTTATTTATGTTTAATATTTTAAAAAATGTACTGCGTGAAACGACACATAAATATAAATTTATTAAAAATATGTAATCGAAAACAAACTTTTTATAATCTATAGCAAAATAACTGCTCCTCAGCTGATTTTTCCGTCAAACATTTTAAAGTACGTTTGAGAATGCCATTTAAAATAAGAAGCCTGTTAAAATTAAGTAGGCCTCAGATAACTTGGTTGGTTGAGTAGCGTTTCAGTATTCGGGCGTAAATGGAGTACAAGTCCCACAAGCCGATGAAGCTAATAAAGCTATTAGCCGATAAGCTTGGGAATGCTCCTCGATAGACGACTGACATGGATAAAACATATTTTTACCAAACGCCTGGCAATGGGTCCACAAATACGTAAAATGTGTTGGATGTTTAGGCGTGAGTCGCAGCTCTCACTTGAAAACAAATTGTTATTCTCAAAGTGTAAAATAAAACCAGTCTGGACCTACGGCCTGCAACTATGGAAAACGTCCGCAAATTCCAACGTCGAAATAATACAAAGATTTCAGTCTAAAATATTACGCATGATAGCATTTGCACCATGGCATGTGACCAATGATAGGCTACACCATGACCTAAGCGTAAAAACAAATAAACAAGAAGTTAAACATATTACTGAAACATACAAAACCAGACTATTGCAGCATCCAAATGCATTTGCAAAGCACCTAATGAAGAAACCAACTCTGCCTCGGCGCCTGAAAAGAAAGATACCTCAAGATCTATAATAAATTATATACTAAAACCTTCTCTGAAAAATATACATTTGAATAACGAAAATCCCATCCAAATCGGATCAGTAGTTTTTAAGAAAATTGCGGTCATACAAACTTACGATACATACATGGTCAAATACAGAACCTCCTTTTTTGAAGTCGGTTAATTAAAATAATCATAGATGGAACATTAAAATAGCAGATGTGTCAGTCGACATGCTCCGTACACCCTCAATTCATATGTACCCACCAGCGACCTATAGCCCCTAGTCGCTAGTACCCATCGATTGCTGAATGTCACCTATACGACAGATTGCAAGATAACATAAAAAAAACATCTCAAAATCGGAGGTCTTTAAAATTAAACTATTTATTGTATAAGGCTAGTTTTTAGGAGTTCTATCCAAATATATATAAGCTGTCTTGGTTAGAATTTTAGGCCCGTTTTTGGAAATGTCCTTTACATTGATAAAAAAAAAACACTAATAAAATAAATAAAGTTTTAAACCAAAGGTATTTTATTTTAAAAAAAGTATTTTGAAAATAGGTATTTTGTATTTAGTATTTTAAATATAAAATGAAAAAACTATTTTTTATTTTGTATTTGAAAAACAAAAAAAGCAAAGTATTTATACATTTTGTATTCAAATACATTTTATAATCTATTTTGCACATCTCTGGTCTCTAGGCAGAGGTGCAACTAGTGCACCCACTTTTCGCCGTGCGTATTCCGACCCATGATGTGTGTCCTCAGCTTTGCAGTCGTATCGTAATACAACTACGCCACCGAGGCAGTCAAAACACAAAAAACTGCAAACAAACAAATACGTACACTCATCATTAACCAATAGTGTAACAGATCTGTGAGAAGGTAGAGACAAAAAACGATAATAGCCATTAAAATCCTCCAAAGTCCAATACAACTCACGACAATATAAGAGCCATTATGAATTCATCGAGTACATCGGACATCGAACATCGGACTCATTAATGAACCATACGTCGATAACAACCTTACAATCAAGACAAAAACAAGTTAAGACATCCACCAATTTCCAAATGAAACCAGAGTGAAAGCAAAAGATCGGGATCCTCCATTGAAAAAGTAATGAAGTGAACAGTAGATTTCCCTTTTCATACATTTTAAAACCTTCAAAGTCCATGTTCTGTTAATAGTATCGTAATTGGACTACATACAAAGCTTGTAATATCATTTGAATTATTTATTAACTATTAGTAGAGTTTACACTACATCGAAAATGTATAACAGCAAGAACAATTTTCATGTTATCGATCATCGTTACGGAAACCTCGTCTCGTGTGTGACAGATTAAAATCAGCCAGCTCTAAATTGATACAATATACAAAATCGTAATAATAATATTAACAATACTGCATTCTGTAGGAGACTCACGACTTGAGAATAATCGCAACTTTTATAATTAATCCTATTGAAATGGGACACACACTGTGCTAGGAGTGAGGCGTATTTATCGTAACAGTTATTTATAACAGTTATAAACAAATAGCAATCGATAACTGTTTCGAACAAATTGAAAAAAGCAGTTCCAGTTCCACACCTCACAAAGTGACCAAAACTTTCGGTCCAAAAGTTCCTTTACACAAAATAACAAGCTTCTCTTTATTCTTGCTTAAGACATTTTCATGAATAAGAAAGAGATAACATCTGTTACTAGTGACAATCTGTTATGGACAGTTCCATATGTTCCAGTTTGTTATGATAACAAAACGTTCTATACCTTTTGTCACAAGCTTCTCTCTAGTCTTACTTGGGATATTCGTCTTAGTAAGAAAGAGATAACATATGTTAAAGTGACAGCCAGTTATGTTCAGCATCGATTATAGGCGGATTGGACCGCAACAGTGTGGCGAGCATTTTTGCGTAGTTGTCAGTGTTTCCACTTTGAGGGATTTATCCCTTTTTGAGGGGATATGGCCTAATTTTGTAAGGGATTTTTGCTATAGAAAGGGATTTAGGGAAATTTGGGGTAAAATCAAGCTTAAGGTTTAATTTTTTTTTGACTAATATTTACCACTCAATTTATATTTATTGAAGGAAACTCAACCGATTTGTTGTAAATGTTATCTATTAAATCAAATTTATCATGTTAATTTTTCTATTGCCAGTTGCAAGGATCGTTTTTAGACGATATAAAAGTTGATCCAGGTTTAGAGACCCTAACAAGTTTTATATGTACTTAAGTACCTATTTTCCGTTATTAAATAAGTGAAACTCCATTTTTAACCGACTTCCAAAAGGAGGAGGTTATCAATTCGTTATAGTAATGTTCGCTCATATAGGTTTTTTTTTTAAATCTGAGGAATTTCAGGGATATCTCTTCTAAAATCTAGGGTAAACTCCAAATGACAAGGCGAAACCACTGGTGCTGCGTTCATTTTGTTTAATTTTCGAAGTGAGCTACGACCGCGGCTCGACAGACGGATTTTGATTTACAGTTTTGAAGCTTCTGTCTAGTCTTACATGTGACATTCCTATGAGTAAGAAAGAGATAACCAGTTTCCAATAATGACCTGTTAACTACTTTTTTGGTACAATCAAAACACAAACGGTAACAAGTTCTAATAGTCACTATATAGTAATAAGTAACAACCTGTTATTTTGTAACAGGATTTTGGAACTGTTATTTCAATGTAACTGGAACAGATGTAACAAGTATCTAATTTTGCCTGTTATGACTCACGCCTACACTGTGCCTAGTTGCACGTTAGCTTAAGTGGGCCGAGGCTATACCTTAAGGAGAGCCTCGAACTATTGACTCAGTTTCTTATCTATTTTTACTATGGCGAATTACATTTTTGGTAATTTATATATCAATTATTCAACACACATATACAAGTAGGGTATCAAATAAAAGCTTACAACGAGCACTATCTAAATATAAAACAATTAATAATACACATTAAAACCAAGAAAAGTTACAGACAAAACACAAACAAAAACATAACAAACTTTATTTTCTAAAAATCCTCACTATCATTATTTACTTATTTATAATGTCTATGAAGTCCGTGCAATGTTCCCTACGTCACTGAGAGGTCGGCACATCATTGAACCACTTTGTTTGTATCGTCACGGCATTACCGGTGGTCTAAGGGGGTCGGCGAGCAGCTAAGTAACGGGAGCCGTCGCGTTGCCAACAGTTGTATTCTGCAATTAGCTAAAGAAGCTGCTGACGTGATCATTGCTGGCGTCAGCAAATAAGATTTTAACCGACTTCAAAAAAAGGAGGACGTTATCAATTCATGGTGTATTTTTTAAGATTGTTACCTCAGAACTTGGGTCATTTCTGAACCGATCTATCCGCCTTCGTCAAAGAGTTCTAAGATTAGTTGAATGTCTTTGGCCTTCGATAACCAAAAACTAATTTAACATTATCTATACTTACCTATACTTATCAACTATTTTGCAGTCCGTGACTAATTAAAATTGCTAGCTAAGCCACATAAATAAATTAACAAATATATGAAAACAATATTCAATTAGGTAATATTTGGTAGGTAATATTAATTAGATAAGTACTTATAGGTAACGTTGAATTATTTTTCGGGTTTTAGTGGCTTTTGGAGACTGCTTAATGTTTATTTTATTGTTTTTATTTGTCTCTTTTATGTGTTATTACGTGGACAACTTAATCATTTGTACTGCCTCGGTGGGGTAGTTGTACATTACGATACGACTGCAATACTGAGGTCTCTGGTTCGATCCCGGGTCGGGAAAAGTGATATTGGGTGTTTCTATTGAGTATGATCCCGGAGTCTGGAATTTATGCCCGATATGGCGATGGGCTCGGCCCCTATCACATCATGAGACGGAATTCGCACGGCGAAAATTGGGTTCATTAGATGCTCCTCTGCGTTCCCCTTCCGGTATAAAAAGCGTGATTATATGTATGTATAGTATACCATATGGCATCGTAGCATACACAGCCAAAAAAACATCATGCTAGTCAGATTATTTAGGACATTGTAATTCTTACAGAAGCAAACATACTTAATCGATTCTAGAAGTCACAATCATATGACGCCCCTAGAAGCCTGCACATTCGTTTACAGGGACGGTGGCGGCAACAATACAGACACTCCAAATATTCACATAAAATAATATTGTGATTGCATGTTAACTCACGCAGAATCTTATAAACCTTTCTCAAAACTATTCATAATGAACATAGGTATATAGTGCACCGAAACACTAACCTAACGTATCCTAAACCTAACCTAAACCTAAGTTATGTTTGCATATAATTTTTATTTTGGATAAGTACTTTCATTAGAAGCACGTCCAAGTTATTAATTGTAATGTATACTTTATTGATTTTTAGAAATAAAACGTTATAACCAGAAATTAACATTATATGTCGATAGTATACATAATATGATTATGATTTTACGGCCATGTTGAGCACCCACTCCTATATTGACCATAACGACCTTGGTAAAATCGATTGTTTAGTGTCTTGCAGAGTACCTATTATTCATAGAAAGATTCGGTCGACTTTGTATTGTTTTTGTCTGTTGTTTATGGGTAATTGTGGTGAGCCTTGAGTGTTTTCAGTTGCATAAAATAGAAAACGATGACCATTAGAACTCGACCATAATTATAATAAAGAGTAAAGTAATTTATTACCGATGAATTTAATGTTCAGCTTCTTTAGAACAAGATCTTCAGTAGTTTCCAATGGACATGAAATAAAACAAACATGTATAAAAATCCATAAATTAATTTATTAACACTATTTGACAATAACAAGTTGTTTATGTACAAAACTTCACTATGTTTAGTATTAATTTGAGTCGGTGTAGCGGCGGGCGGCGCCGCACGCGGTCGCAAGTCTCGCGGCAGCGCCACTCGCGCCCACTCGTCGTGCGCCCGCGTCTGTCGCACTCACAACGTGGCCCTGAATTAGTGACAAGCGCTAGCACGAGCCGTGTGCCGAGATCACATGAACTGGCGAATAAACATATTTCGTTCAATGTCCTGACTGCATGGCGCAGTGGGCGCGTGCGAGCGAGTGTCAGCGCCTCGTGTGTGCGGCGCCGCGGCCGGGGCCTCACACCGCGCCCACCCGCGCGCACAACATGCCTAGTGCATAGTTGCGTTATCAGCTATGTGTTTTACTGCAAGGGTTTCTAGTTTATTCTTTGTATAATATAACTGATCAATATGAATTTTCGGAGCGGACTGGTGGGATCTGGTAAGATGGGACATCCCATATACAAATCGGTATTAAAAATGAAGTGCGTGTCTAACGCCTTGGCCTTGTTTACCGCATTATTATTCGCATTGGCATAGAATACAACGAAATAATCTCGTTATCGTGCGACCAGTTGTGGTTTTAAGAAAAGTTCTATTCAGTAGATAAGTTTCAGCCGGACGACAGCGGACAGAAGTTGTGTCATGTAAGACCCTGCGTGAGTAGCGCCTTTTGGACGGATACCGTGACAAGTATAGAGGCGCGAGGGCGGGGCGAGTGGAATGCTAGTGTGAGTGCGACACACACGGGCGACGCGCCGGCACACAAACAAACGCGGGCTCGTCAACACAAGCACAGGAGTCGTGCAGGTTCAACACAAGTTCGTCGCACCTTCCACAACTGTACATATTTACACGTATGTACACGCACTAGAGCACACGACAGCACGCGAGGGCCGTCCGGCCTGGACGCTGGACTACCGCCATCGACAAGCGCGGGGTGACGCGTGGAGTGACGCAGAAGGGCGGTGAAGGGGTGACACGGCGCGTCACAGCATGTCGGGGTTGTCGCGCTCGTCGCGCAGCTGCTGCATACGCTGCTGGCCCTTGATCTTCTTCATCTGCGCGTAGATGGAGGCGCCCTTGTAGTCAATGGGGCCGTAGTCCTTCATCTCGGCGTCCGCGTATATGAACTGGTCTTCAGGGCGGAACGGCTGCAGGACAACGCACGAGTTAGTGTGTGTGTGGTGCGCGTGCGCGTGTGTGCTCGTGAGTCGTGTAACCACCAACACATACGGGCGTAAGTAATAGTATAATAACTATGTACTTATATGTATAGTGATAAGGCGCTAGCTTTCCGTACGAGCATACAAATAGCAGCTCTAGTAGGTATATACGGAGACTCTTTATATGCAAAATAACCCAACTGCACCCGATGGTAAGTGGACGAGGGTCCAGATAGAGTGTTGACTGACGAGCGACGATACCCCTCGCCAGTGGCACAATTATGTCGGCCTGTACATAGTTTGACTGTTACAAGATATTGTTTATAAGGATCTAATGTAAATCAAGTGATTTTTTTATCTTCATTGCAGTTCCGCAAGATATTTGATTCCAAATTTAATTCTGTAACAGAGCCATTCTGGCTTCAATTACATCACATAAGAGTTTTATAATATAATCAACTTAATTAAAGTGTGATGAAGTATGTACCAATATTGCTTTTGATTTGTCGATGTAAATTCTTTATGATGGAATTGTTTGTGTTAGTGTGTGATGTGTGTCTGTGTCGGCGTGCTCAGAATATTACAATGTAAATGTATGAGGGGATTACCTTGTTCTAATATATGTACGTGTCGCTCTTGGCAAAGCGCTCCTAGAAAGAGAAATACAAAGGTCACAACACGGCGGCGGGTCCATGCTCTCACGCTCCACGCTACACGCGGGTGCGCATGTGTGCGTGTGTGCGCGTGCGCGTGCGCGCGGCATCACTACGTCTCTTGCTCATGTTCAGGGACATGATGTGTGTACGTACTGTCAAATATACTATGTTTGTACGTGATTCTTGACGATTGTATAACGAATGTACAAGTTTCAGTTACATATACAAAGAGACGTAATAATACATGGAGGGAGGCGCGCGCATGCGCACACACTAGGACAGTCACAGTTAAATGGCTTAGTAAGGCGAGACGCGAACGTCATGCTGCGTGTGGGCGGCGTGTCGCGGGGGGCGCGGGAGGGCGCGGGGTGCGGGGCGCGGGGCGGGGACCTCACCTCACACGTCGATCTCGTTGAACCTGAGCGTGGCGTAGTCAGCGCGCAGGTGCGGCGCCTCCGCGGGACTCGCGCCGGCCGCGGTGGAGGCGGCGGCGGACGCGGAGGGCGCGCTGTACGTGTCGTACAAGTGCCGGTTTGAGTTGACGGTGTTCTTGAACTTGAGGTTGTGGTTGCCGAGCGCCAGGTCGGCGTACACGAGCTTCTTGTGTCGCGGGCGCTCGTCCTTGAGCGGCGCGTCGTGCTCGTACGAGGCGCGCAGTATGTGCAGGTACGACTTGTGCTCGTCGCGCGGCTCGGGGTAGTCGGGCCGCTCGTACTCCACGCCCACGCACGACAGCTTCTCGCGCAAGCTCTCTGACTTCTTCAGCGCGTGTAGTTTGTGCCCGCCCTTGTCTCGCGTGCGGTTCAAAGTCTTTGTGTAGCGTGTTGCGTGTTGTGTTGCGTGTGGCGGGTCGCGGTGCGGCTCGCGGTATAGCGGCGGTGCGGTGGCCGCGTCGTACATCACCGCGCCGCGCTTGTCCACTCGTATTGGTTGGAAGTAGCAGAAGCTGTGGTGCTTTTGTAGTGGTATTTGAAAATTTTTCTTGTTTTTTCCTTTGGAGCTGAGGTTAGTGAAATGGTTACGTTTCTGCATGTACTGTTGCTGCAGGATGTTAGTATTCTGCGAACAACAAAACATTAGCGGGTTAGTGCGTTAGTGAAGCGCCCGGCGACCGAGAGACGCGCGACATGAGAGAGAGAGACAGAGACGCTACTCGCGCCGTTACCTGACCGTCGCCGGCGACAGAATTGCTGCGGCGCACCGGCTTCTCGCTGAGCGGCGGAATGTGTAGCGTGCCCTCCGGAGCGATGGCGGCCCGCACTCCCCGCACCCCTTGCACTACCCCCTGCGTCCTCCCCGCACCCTCACAACCACCCAACTGCTCCAGCACTGACTTCACTAGTGACGTGGATGGTAATGTCATCGCCGTGTTCTTCTTGGGCGTTGCGGCCACTATGTTTGGTTTTGTAAAGTCGACGTCGTCAGTGCCGTCATCGGTCGCCGTGTGATGGCGGAGGTCTGCCGCGGAGCTGGTGGCGCGGAGCGGCGCGTCCACCGTGTCCGTGTACTTGGAGAGACGCGTGTTGATGAGTGGCATGGACAGGTTGATGTAGACGTGGTCGCGGGCGGCCGCAGGCGCGGGCGGCGCGCGGGTGCGGGGCGCCGGTACCGGCCGCGGCGACGTCTCCGCCTCGCCCGCGTCAGGGACGCTCTCCTCACAGATCTGT
The DNA here is from genome assembly GCA_947568825.1 of Sphinx pinastri. Classification (NCBI taxonomy): domain Eukaryota; kingdom Metazoa; phylum Arthropoda; class Insecta; order Lepidoptera; family Sphingidae; genus Sphinx; species Sphinx pinastri. Next base: position 11,227,482 of record OX387640.1, on the reverse strand, counting down.
ATGGAGTCAGTGAGGTTCTCGAATCGCATGCTGGCGTCTCGCGGCAGCGTGGCGCAGTTGGCGTACAGTGCATCGGCATCATTGTCAGACTCCTGCTTGTTATTGTTGATCTCGTCAAAATCCTCGCCATATTCTGTATTGGGGTAGAATCGCTCCATGTTTCTCTTTCGCAGCGCTCTCATGGAGTGGAAGAGCGACGGGCGGCGCTGGGGCCGAGTGTTCAACGAGCTGAATTGAGCGGTGGGCGCGGCGGGGCGCGGCGTGAGGTGCGTCGGCTCCATCGGCGGCAGGTGCGGGTTGAGCAGCACGCGGGGTGCGGGGGGAGGTCGTTGCTTCGGCGGGATCGGCACGGCGTACGTGTCGGCGTGGCGTGCGGGCCGTGCGGGGTGTGCGGGGGGCGTGTCGGGCACGTAAGGCGCGCACACGTGTCGCGGCGCGTCGCTGGCGCGCGGCCTGAGTGCACTCGCCACCACTCGCGGCGGAATGGCCTGCACGGGCTGGGCATGCAAGCAACATGGAAATAACCAAACAAAACGTTACATGCAACACATAAAGCGGGGGGTACTGCGACGACGTTCGGTATAGAGCGATGTGCACCGCCTCACCGCGGCCTCACGCACGGCTCGCGCGGTGCACATCATCTTCAAACCACACAAGCGGCGACAGCGCGAACATAAAAAAGCACAACTAGTTAACGAAAAGTGACGATGATGATGTAAGTACAGAGGGTTATGATGGCGACTTGTTACCTTGTTGGGCGGCTGCTGCAGCCCGTGGAAGGGCAGGTTCTCGTAGAGGCCCGGCCCGTCCGCGCCAAGCGCGCCGTTCGCCGCGTTATCTACGCCGTTGGTGGGCGGACCTGCGGGCACGACACAGGCTTAGCACACAGCAGGGGAGTCGCGTCCAGTGTCCACCACTACGTACCACCACCATACTGACAATCCTGCTCATAAACAAGCCTTTAATAAAAATTGCATCAGTGAGTCGGCGTTGAAGATCTTCATCTTCAATCTTGTACTTTTTTAATTCCTTTATGTGCCCGTATTAGCATAATCAAAAATTAAGCGATGCAACCCTTGGAGCCAAAAAAGGTTCCATTATGGCTATATTAATATTTACTGTGTATGAAAATACATTTAGTAGTTTTTAGGGCCTGCAACCATAATTCCTTTCGTCAGCGGTAATTTTTTGCAAACCATTACTATTTTTTTTTGCACACACGTTACTGTAACCGCATGATTACAGTTTCAGATCGCTGTTGTGTAGTGTGTATACTGTATGCTTTAAAGGTGCAAAAATTATCAGAAAGCTGTGGTGGTACTTCCAGCTCGCTGTACCGATACAGGTCGCACGCACACGCACAAGGCGCGTGTGTGCGCGAATACTCACTGTCGCCGGGCTTTTTCCTCTTGCGGATGGCGCGGGGGACATCAGCGGGGGGCGGCGCGGCGACACGCTCCGGCCTTTTGAACGATACCACTAGAAACATGCCACACGTAACACTAGCCGCAAAAAAACTCGTGCAACAAGCAACGTAACAAGCGCTATGTACGGGCGGGTGGGTGTGTGCGGTGACTCCGCGAGACAAGACGCGCCGGCGGCTGATCGACAACACCGGGAGACGGAGTGCGAGCGACAAGATACCCGTAACAACTGAAACCCAGTCTTAAGTTTTTAACGTTCGACTAACACTATTACAACAAAGTGTAGAAAGCACAAGATGGTGAGCAAAAGTTTTCATTAACTATATTAATTTTAGTCATATGAGAAAGGACACAAGCTGAATTTCGACCATTGTCATTGCACCTCCATACCATACCTACCATACCATACCACCCCTAAATTATGTACTGCCCACTGCGGAGCACGGGCCTCCTCTACAACTCAGCAGATTTGGCCCTTAAAAATCACGCTGACCTAGTGCGGGTTGGCCATTGCACCTCAACTGATCATAATTATAAAGTGGACGTTACGAGTTATGACAGTGTACGGACTCACCGCGGCCCGGAACTAGCATGAAATGTGGTCAAACAATTATATTTAATAAAGTTATGATGGTGAATGAAACTGTCTGGTGCGAGCCTGCGCGCTGGAGACGCGAGGGACTGAGACATGGTGGGGGGGAGAGAGTCTTGCAGTGTAGCGTGTATACCTCCGCGGGTGTGGCGCACGGCGGGCGCGTCGCTGCGGAACAGAGAGCGCAAGCGCGCGCCGCCCGGCTTGCCCATCTTCTTGTAGTCGTGCGGCGCGCAGGCGCGGGCGCGCAGGTTCCCGAGCAGGCCCGCCACGAGCCGGCCGCGCGGCGGCGGAGGACGCTTGTCCTCGTCAGTGGCGCGGCGCTCCAGCAGACCGAGGCTCACGTCGTCGCTCCTCTGCACGACGGCGAGACGCGCCTGGTTCTTTGGGCTGAGCGAGTGGCTCGAGTTCACGTGCACCAATACGCCCGGCTTCAACGGCCACTTGTTGGGTGACACCACCGCCTGCGCCTTGGGCACTGGCTCGGGCTGCGTGGCGGGTGTGGTGGGGGCGGCGGGGGAGGCGGAGGCCACGAGGCGCGCGCGGTCGGCGGCCACGCGCGACGACAGCGCCGGCAGCGCTTGCGCGATGATGGACTGCGCGATCGACACCTCGCTGACGCAGCTGCCGTCGGGGCTGCGCGGGACACACGCGCGTTACGGAGGGCGCGGGCGGGGCGCGACGCGCGGGGGGCTGGCGGTGGGTGGAGGAGGGGGTTGATGGAGTGTCGCGGTGTGTATCGTGATGGCGGTGTACGGCTATACATACGAGTACATATAATACGGTGTGCGTGTAACGAGTACGAGAAGAATGCTTTCAGTCGGGTGGCATGCGGTGCTGATGCGGCGCCGATGTATTGAAAGTCTACTGAGCCGAACTACTAAACTGCAAGTAGGTAACAAAACGAGCCAAAATACAGCGAACAAAAAGAAGAAAGCATTCTCGACTAGTGTCTATGATGAGGTGTACCTGCCGCGTTGATGGTGGTCAGTCTGAGGACGTCTGGGGTTAGTGCGGTTAGGAACCTACGCAACAACCAAACTGTTAGTGCAGGCCGGGACGCGCCGGGCCACGCTCAGGGTGCCCGCGACGCTGTTAGTATGAACCGTCTAACTCAAACGGGCAGCCGTTGGTCCAAGCATGTATAGGCGGTCAAACTCATAGCACACTGTGTCACCTTGGCACACGGCCGAGACCTCCGCGGAGGTCACGACCTCGGCATTGGCACTATTAGGGGCGAACGAGACGGGGGCATTGACAACGTGTGCCACGAGTCTGCTCGGACCAACGGCGACGCTGAAATTGTATAATATTTATAGTCAACGTAGACCGTAAGGGAACATCATAATTATTATGTGTAAGACGGAATATAATACATGTAACACATACATACAAATATAATATAGATAGATAAATATAAACACACGCACACACACACACGCGGTGCGGCACGGACTGGGAGGCGGCTGTGTGTGTTCACTCACACAGTGAGCGCGGAGGCTACAGGGGAAGCGGTCAGAGGGGCAGGGGCAGGAGATCGGGGTGTCTATCCACCAAAATGGTGCGGCGTTAGGAAAATTATTAACCAATAACCTTTCGTTTCGGTGAGCATCATAACGTTATAAGAAAAGGTAGATCGTCATTTCATGTAACTCTAGTGGTTGACAACTTTCATAACTCAGCATCGTCTCCTCGTTCCGCTTTGGTGGACAGGCTCCCTCGAGGAAGCGCGTGGTCATCGCCCACGTCTCTACTGCACATATACGAGGAGTAGTGGGGCGAGTAACTAACGGGACCAGTGGCTACTCGACTACACTAGTGTAAGAGTGAGTGCACTTACTTTTCTCGCTCCTCTAGCTCGACGGGGTTATTGTCTACGCGGCGTTAGTAAGTCGCGTGCGTTAGTCGGTGGACGGCATCCGGGAACGAACAGAAACACTCGGTTAGTTCACACGCACAGAACGACAAGCAACAAATGACGCGCTACATGGGATGCTCAACATGATCAGAAACGAAAGAGAACAGACGTGGACGACAGACATGCTTGACTACAAGTTGAGCAGCATAATGCGCGGCAATCGTTGCGTAGTGGAGTAGCGTTAATGATGTACGTGCGTAAGTGAACTCACACTTGGACTTGGCGCGCATGCGGCGGCAGATGCAGATGATGATGATGCAGAGCACCACGGCCACCAGCAGCACCGCCAGCGCCGCGCACCCCAGCAGGATCAGCTTCTGCGGGTCGCGCCACCACACCTTCGTGCCTGCAACGTATCCACCCACCATCAACCCGGTGAAATAGTTTCTCTCAGATGAGGTGGCATGGTAACATACACTATCCTGGTGTGGAACAGGTTTTTTGATAGAAGTCAGGTCAGACAGGTTGCTGATTGAGAAAATTATGCCTGTTGATGACGTCGGACAGGCGGCCGGTTGTAAAAAATACGCCTAATTGTTTTCGTAACTTGTTCGTAACAGTTTGTTGCGTCGACCCTACCAGTGGATATAGTATTCGGCAGTGTGGCTACGGGTTCCGATCATAGTATCCAAAGAATATAGGAAACACATCATAATTATGTAATAAATGATACGGACGGTACTCACTGAGGGTTTCCAGGTTGGCTGCAAACCAAACGGTATATATAGATACTTACACCAGATCCTAGCTCATATTATGTAGTTGGAGAAGCATTTGTGTGTTTTTAAAGGTGATTCAAATTAATTCAAAGGCATTCATTCAAAGGCATCATGACGGCAAGTGTCCGCAGTTAAACAATTATAATTTTTTTTATGTTTTAACGGTATTGATGAAATCCAAAATTTACAGAGAGAAGTAGAAAGTGTTAGATAAATGCATGTGCCGTGTTCAACATGAAAGTAGGTATAATAGAGTGTTGACAGATTTGGATGGACTGACATTACAAGTGTGTTGTTATTTGGTTTATCTTGAAGATAGATCAGAAGTGTGTGTGTGTGTGTGTGTGTGTGTGTGTGTGTGTGTGTGCGTACTGACCGACGACGTCCAGCTCGCAGGCGCTCGACAGTCCGACGGAGTTATTGGCGAGGCACAGGTAGGTGCGGTGCGCGTCCACGGCCGCGCTCAGTCGCAGGAAGCTCTGCGCGCCGCTCTGCCAGATCGCCTCGTCTCTCAACGAGTCGTTTTCATTCTTCAGCTTCCACGTGAACGATACCTGACACCCACAACACATCCAATATTATAACGCTAATCAGGAACTATACGTAAACCTATAACGAAAACACAATATATTGTTTCAATTGACAGTTTATTATCGCCATGTAAAAGTGATGGTGGAGCGTCGCTGAGTGTACCACAGGCCATGCAAGTAGGAAAAGAATTCGTAACATGACACCTATTCCATAATCGTACCTCAGCGGGATTGGCGTGTGCCCAGCAGACCAGCACCTGATGCCCGTCGATATCTGTCTGTTTGATGCCACACACCGGTGCATCTACAATAACATCATTCTTAGAAGATTCTTACTTATTCTATCAAAAGGATGAAAAGTATGACGCAAACATGTTCGTGTAATAGCAATATAAAGACGTACACATGACGTCGAGCAGCACGGTGGTGTTGACGGCGCCGTGTCGGTTGTACGCCTCGCACGCGTACGGCCCCGCCAGCGCGCGAGACGCGGCCGGCAGCAGCAGCGAGCCCGACGACGACAGCACTCCGCCGCCCGCCTTCGCGCGGGACTTGCTCGCCGACACGCGCCGCCACGTGTACGACGGCTTCGGGAACCCTCTGCAACGACACATATCACGTCAATACCGACACGACTCGACAGCGCCTATAGCCTCGATAATACAACACTCTTACTTAGCCGAGCAGACCACCCGCGCGGGTATCTCGTTTTCAACCACGGACACGACTTTGGGTGTGACGGTGATGTTTTCCGGTTCATCTGTGCACACATAGAGATGAGGATTAGTAATTTATTTCAATCGGTAAATGAGAAACATATTATAAATCATGAACACGCACAATATCGGTGCAAATGTGTATTCTATTATTTGTAACTACAACCGCTGGACTAAATACTGATGCACATACACTCGACGGCGAACTGCGTGGTGCTGTTGACGGGCGGGCCGGCGAGGTTGCGCGAGGAGCGGCAGGTGTAGGAGGCGGTGTCGGCGGCGCGGTCCAGCACGCCGCCGGGCCACGCCGACATGTTCCAGTGCAGCGTCGACTCGGTCGCCTCGAAGTCGTTGCGGTTGCCCTGCGGCTCGATGTGCCGCTCGTGCACGTAGTACCGCGTGTCGTTCGCGGGGATCACCTGCCCGTTCTTCAGCCACTGCACGCTGCACAGCGGCGCGCACTCCACCGTGCACGACAGGGAGATGTTCTGTAACACACGATTACTGCGTACAGCCTACTGGCTGCGGCTGATACGACTACTTAAAAGTTACCACTAACTATAATCTAATTGGTAGAATCAGATATAATGTCATAAAAGATGAACCAATCACCATTACAGGTAAATTATTTCATGTGGTTCCATAGGCTCGCCCCCTATCACATCATGGGATCCGTCCCATGTCCCGGAATACGCACAGCGAAAAGTGGGTGCACTAATTGCGCCTCTGCCTACCCCTTCGGGGATAAAAGGCGTGAGTGAGCGTATGCGTATTTCATGCGGTTTCAATCCATCGAAATCGGGATGAAGGTTAGTTTCACAGCTTAACTTTGCTGCACTTATATTCCATTACCTGCGACTTGTAGAGGGCGCCGCTGTAGTGATTCATCGCGTACTTGAAACTGGGCGGCGCTGCAACACAAACATACGCCAGGTCATCGAGTATCAACTTTATTATTATCACCCACTTAAAACACGTGTTTTCATTCGAAATTTATGATAATTCCAGTACCTAATGTGGTATTTTTTTTATTTATATCAGTAAAAAGTTTTATCAGCTCGTAGTCGAACATGAAGTAAATTATGATACATACAAAGTATAAGAGTAGTCTTCATGCTATTGTAGAGGCATTTACGGTAATGGACGTAATAGATCGGCATCGAAACCCTAAACAGATTTTGCGTTGGTGGGAGTAGTAATTGGTAATTGATACAGAGTGAGTAGTAGTAGCTCAGCGTTGGATGTCCACCTACATTGTAGGTGGACAGCCGACCTCGTAAATATAGCAAGAACTCGCTGGAAGCAGGCCACTTCTAACAGGTCGGCCTGGAAATCTTAAGGGGAGGCCCATGTTCGGCAGTGAAGTTTCAAAGACTGAAAAAGTAGAAGAGTAGGTCGTAGTGGTTGGTGTAGTACCGAGCACGTTGATGGCGAGTGTGGCGGGCGCGCCGTCGCCGGCGGCGCTGAAGGCGCGGCAGGAGAAGTTGGTGCGGTGGTCGAGCGTGACGGGGTCGATGGTCCAGTTCTGCGACACGATGTCGCTGACGGTGCGGCCGCCGCGCAGCCAGCGGAACCGGTTCGCCTCGGGCCGCCCCTTCTCCGCCACGCTGCAGCTCAGCACCAGCGACTTGCCCTTCACCACGCGCCATGGAGAGTACGTCAGCTTCGCCGGACCGGGCGGATCTGGAATATTAAATCGGCACATCTAAATATCTAGATAAACGAAACTGTTTCATTTATAAAACATACATATTTTTGCAACGACTTTATTCTTTAAAATACATAAATACATACACACTCACGCCCTTTATACCGGAAGGGGTAGGCAGATGCGCAACTAGTTCACCCACTTTTCGCCGTATTCCGTCCCATGATAATATGGGGCGAGTTTATCGCCATATCGGACACAAATTCCAGACTCCGGGCTGATACTGACTAGAAAAACCCAATAACACTTTGCCCAACCCGGCGCTGGAATCCGAGATCTCAACATTGCATTCGTACCGTAATAAAACTACGCCACCGAGGTAGTCTATAAAATCTAGTTATAAAACTACTAATAGGTATTGCATAACAAAATTAATCGTTTCATAATGTTTAAAAGCATCACTAGTTATTTTCGTTGCCAGTTCGTTCTTCTACAGTTTTGTTCTGCAGTCCAAGCAGCTGGTCGGTATCAGTACATAGTCCGGTACTCACAGTTGACGACGAGCTCTGTCTTGGCGCTCTCGTTACCCCAGCCGGCGAAGTTCTTGCCCTTGCACGAGTAGTTCCCGTGGAAGCTCTTGGTGGTGTCCTGCAGCAGCAGCATCGACGGGTCTACCTCGTTGCACAGGTTCTCTGAAATCAAAACCAGGTTTTAATACACTTTTCTGTCTGAATTTTGCGATGATTAAATAAATTTAAGTAATGTGCAGGAAATATTGAGTTTCGGTTTGAAGAACAGTCAAGCTTTTAAATTACTGGACATTATGGGATTAAACATCTTACCACCACCGTACCATACCAGCCCTGTATTATATACTGCCCACTGCTGAGCACGGGTCTACTCTACTACTGAGAGGGGTTAGGCCTTAGTCCACCACGCTGGCCTAGTGCGGGTTGGCTTGCTTCGAAGTTTGGACATAATGAAATTTTACCGCTCTGCTTACCACGTTCCAACGAACAGTCTAATACTTTCGTCACAATTTTGATGTCGCTCACCTTCAGCGTCGGTGTTGTTACAATCCGGCAGGTGCTTGAGCAGTTCGCCGTCGAGGTACCACACGACCTCGTCGAGCGCGGGCGGGTTGCCGGACTGCACCTCGCACGCCAGCGTCACGTTCTGGTGCTCCTTCTCCAGCACCGGGCTCGGCGCGCTCATCGTCAGCCGCACCTGCGGGACGACTGCACACACACCATAAGTAAATAACTCATCATTGCACTTTAAGTAACTACCTAGATCATCTACTAATTTTAAATACTTTCTATACATTTACCAGCTTAAGGTATCTATTTTTAAGATCAATGTTTTAAGCACTTCCCATTTCTAGGCAAAATCTACGTCAAGTTTAAGCACAAACTTGATTTACTCTGAAGAAACAATATAAATCATTCTATTTAAAACGCGATATGAATCAATTAATCTTGCGTTAATCCTACTAATATTGTAAACGCGAAAGTTTGTAAGAATGTATGTATGTTTGTTACTCTTTCACGCAAAAACTACTGAATGGATTTCGATGAAATTTGGCACACGGATAGATCATGTCCTGGATTAACACTTCGTACTACTAGCTACTTTTTATACCGGGAAAATATAAAGCGGGACTTTTATCCCGAAAAAATGTTTTAACGCGGGCGGACCCGCGAGCAAAATAATATAATACTTGCCCTAGTCCTGGTATGTGGTGTGTAAGTGTAGTATGTACTCACAGAGCACGTTGACGTGCACGGCGTGGTCGCTGGTGCCGTTGCCGACCTGGTTGGCGAGCAGACAGGTGTAGTTGCCCATGTCGTCGCCGCGCGCCGCCACGATGATCAGTGACTGCTGGTCGGTGGTGCCGCCCTCGTAGTGATCCGTCTCGTTCACGTTCACGCGCTTACCGTCGCGGAACCTGATCACACACATCTCAACTTTACTCCGAGTCTAACACTAGATTGGCCATCAATGATATTAGTTATAGCGATTTTTTGGAAATATTTCTCAAATCACGACTTTCGAACCCAGACCTCTCTACACTTCCTAGTCTTCGTTGCCACACAGAGTACCTTCTTTCAAACGCTGGAAATTGCGTCAAAATTCCTATATTAATATGAAGCAATTGTTCACCAAACCCAAAAGAATTTCTTGTTAATTCATAATATTTACAATAAGTCCTGCTTAGTCTAAGCTAGAACAATTCTGGAGAAACGGAAAAAATATAAAAGGCGCAGCCAGACACGAGGCTGCGTGAGTAGTGAGGACTCACCAGGTGACCTCATTGAGGGAGGAGGGATTGCTCTCGTACTCGCACTTGAGCAGCAGCTTGGCGCCCTCGATCACGGTGATGTTGGTAGGCTCCACGCGCACCACCGGCGGGTCTGCAACACACGACACAAAGTATAAATTTTCTAACACGAAAACTTTGGTGCCACTGGCTCATACAAAACTGAATGAGAAACAATTTATTAGTTGGGTTTTTTTTAGTTATTAGTCATGCTATAGGAGCAACAAAATCCTGTTCTGACCAATTTTCTTCTCCACAATTTTTTTGCGATTACTTTCTCATTTGCGTCCTTCAAGGAAAGCGAAACAGGTCTAAGGTCTACTTACACCATATCTCTAGCTCCTTGGTCGCGTGCATGGGGTGGTCGTTGGTATGTTCTGTAACCTCGTTGGTCGCCTCGCAGTGGAACTTCTGTCCGTTCTCGAAGCGCGACGCCGCGAACGTCAAGTTCGATGAAGTTTCAAACGTCGTGTCGCTCTGGAACCATTATAAATACAATGTTAATGAGCGAAAGAACTTAATGCTTGTGGGCTCTCGTTGTAAGTACTTAATTAGATTTCATATAAGCGCTTAGTGCATACATAAAAATATGATTCGACTCGTCGTTATTTTTTTATCAGTAGTACTAGTCTGCATTATTTTTTTTATTACTGGGCTAACTATTCTACTGTATACTATAGTTTTTCTACGATATCGAACTGTATTGAACCATTTTCGTACTTTCCTTGATAAAGCTCACTTACCATCTCATCCTGCCGCTGCTGCTCGCGCCACATGCAAAAGAACAAACATACAATATGAATACAACGATGTGGATATTCCAAACGTGTTTATTGACGAAATATTTGTTTCCATTTTTCCTTCTATCATTTTAATTGGTGGGAAGCGATCGCTAGCGAGTCGAGTCGATGCACAGGCGCCTGATAGCCGCTGGCAGCGGCCCAGCGCTCAGCGAACGTTTACCGAAATGTTTACGTTTTGATGTAATGCAGAGTGCTTCGGTTTGCGCATTTACACAATGTGAGGCGACGAGTGGAAGTTATGTTTGTTGTTTGTAGCGTCACGTGAGCGTACGAGTGATAATGGTATTACCTCACACCTTTGATTAATTATATACCTAGATAGAGAGACGCCCTGCAATGAAACTAAAACAAACAGGCCAACTTTTCTTTTTCTGCCCACTGCTGAGCACGGGCCCCCTCTACTACCGAGAGGGTTTAGGCCTTAGTCCACCACGCTGGCCTAGTGCGGGTTGGCAGACTTCACATATCCTCGAAATTTTTATGGAGAAATCTCAGGTCAATCACACACTATAACATCAACTAAAATATACAGAGAAATCAAAGAAACTAAGTGTAAGTACATGATTGTTAAAAAGTAGACACAGCATTCACTGATAATACATACTCACTAAAGATACATAATATAAGTTAAATTAGGTTGGTAAATGTTATGCTATTACGATGATAAATAAATAAATACACAACTTTCACAAAGAGAAAACATTATAACAATGATATTATAATAACCAATTCAACTTACAAGAGCGTAACGCTTTTCGAAAACTGTATAATGAGTCCGCATGAATGTCGACAGATTTACTGTAGCAGTTCAATAGCTTGCAAAGTCTAAAAACTGGAGAGTTGCAACCAAGCACAGATCTTCGCAGTGGAGGCGATAGAGGAGTTATCGCATATCTAGGAGTTCTAGTAGGGACTGTAATATTGAAACTGGATAGAAGTGAGGGGCAGTCAATTTTATTGTTAAACAATTTAAACAAGAATATTAAGTCCAAAATATCTCTACGATTATCTAAAGAAGTCATTCTAAAGTAGTTAAGTCTATCAGCATATGGGAATCTTCTGTCAGCTCTACCAATGCTTCTAGCAAGGTGCCAGAGGAATCTCTTTTGAATTCGCTCTAGCCTCGAGCTATGTGTGGCATATTGTGGACGCCAAACTGTAGAGCAATATTCAAGAATACTCCTCACAAGACTATTGTATAACAGTTTTTTACTAGATAAGTTTTTGAATTTTTTAACATTTCGTATTAAGAACCCTAGCATTTTTGAAGATTTTCTAATAGAATGATCCAAATGTGGGACAAAGGTCAGTTTTTTGTCAAAAATAACACCTAAATCTTTAATTACATCTAGTTCCTGAATGCTGTCAGGTATGCAGGTTTCCTCACGATGTTTTCCTTCGTCTTTAAAGCGGACGATAATTGATAAACAATACACACGTAACTTCGAAAAGTCAGAGGTGTATGCCTTGGGTTTTGAACCTACGGACATTGTCTTGGCAGACCGTTCCGTTCCCAACTAGGCTATCGTCCACTTTTACCGGGCTGATACTTTATTGGAAAAACCCAATATCATTCTGCCCGACCCGGGGATGGAACCCGAGACCTTAACATTGCAGTCGTACCGTAATGCAACTACGCCACCGAGGCAGTTACATATAAATACTCAATTGATGTAAATTCAGCTTTTTTGTCACTTAGGGTCGTGTAGCTTTTTATAAGTTAAAGTTGTTTTAATTGATCATAGAACTAGTTTTAAACAAAGTCCCCACAAACATGCTAACATTCTTTATTATGTTACTTTAGATGTCATATTGTAAGATCGATGTATCATGGTTCGAGCGAGTTGTGTGCCGTGATTGTTATTGATTGCGACATGACAGTGCGACACGGATAACTATCGACATCGAACACATATAGGACATCCCTAGCGTCAACAGCGTCTCCGACCCGAGTGGCAGTTGTCCGGGCAATAATATCGATAGCTTGTGGTGTGTAGTCACCGCTCTACTCGCGTGCAGGCGCGCGTACAGTAAACAGTCGACGTTATACTGTATTGTAACTAAGTTATGCAGCACATATAGGATTTTTACGGCCTTATTCATAAACAGTTTATGTACGGGTCACCGCACATTAGTTTGATTCATTTTAGCATCATAAGCAAATATCACTTAGGATTATACAAAATATATTATGTCAATTTAGTTGCAATTAAAGCGCTCATCAGAACGGTTGTTTTATCACTTATAAATCGTATCCGTATCATTATGCCATATCATACGAATATTGTGTATGTGCACATATGGGCACAGCACGCCACAGTTTATAAACCTATTTTAGTTATCGAATCTTTTGTCTTCTTCGAACGAATTTTGAATTAAGTTTGAAGGAAGAAGACAAAACATTCTAAACTAAAATAGGTTTATAAACTGTTTATGAATAAGTTCTTTAGTGTTTAGTTGACCACACGGATGATGGTACAGTGTAGTTTAAATAGAAAGAAAGAAAAACGATTTATTTGTCACAGTCACAAAACAAACAGACACAATTGACATAGAATAACAATTAATAATAACAATGGCTAGTCATGGCTGTGACAGGTAGGTGACCACTCAGCATAATGTTGTGAAGTGGTGCAACCACAACACAACGCTGATTTTCAGTGGTCACCTTAAGTGACGTGTAGTGTGTAAATGTTGACTAAGATGTTGCGACCCCCGACCATTGCCAGGATTATGCCGGTATATTTTACTCGATGTTCTTCGGCTGACCTTGGAGAGCGTTCTATAGAACATTGTTTGGAACGAATCATTTTAAATTACAAAATAAGTGCACTAACCAGCCACTTGAACATAAAATGCTTTGCAAAGAGAATGACGATTTTATATGAAAATTAGCTGCGCCAAAAACAGGTAACTCCGTGAAGTAGCTTTTAGGCAATCCTATGGTATAATATTTATGTTTATTTTCGTCTGTTACAGTGGTAGAGCAAACGCTCGTGTTTGAAGTGTGTTTGTGCTTTCATTAGGTGAGTAAACACTGGTTGACATTTAATTAGTAGCGCGCGAGTCGCGACTCGACGAGATATCTCGTGCCGAGCACACAGCCCCCGCCGCAGACGAGTGTAACGCTACACAAAACGCACCGCTCTTAGTGTTTGGTGAGGTTTGTCAACTCATTGCTCTCATGGCAGCGCGCTGGTTTCGACACTGTGAATCCACACGACGCGTATGACAGATTTTCGTAAGGTATTTGATTCAAACACTTGCCCTCATGTCTTTCTAATTTGTTACCAGCGCCTGTCATTAAGACACTGATTTATAAATATCACAAGAAATTAATTCTCGACGACAAATTTTAATAATAGTGCGCGTGTGGCCGCGCGGTGCGACGCGTGTTGGTGACGCGGGAAAAATCGCGGACGCGGATATAGCGCCCTGGAAACGATTCACAATAAAGAACGCGCAAGATAATTCTATTTGCAAACGGAAAGTTGTTAACGCTACTGTTAGAGATGATATAGTAGATAAATATGACTATAATATGCCATACAAGATAAATTGAGTTTTTATTTAAAAAAATATTCCTTATATCAAATTATTTGTGGAAAAAGTCATCATCGTTTCTACAGTCTACTAGAAATAAGAATACTCGAGTAACGTCTCTACGAAACGACTGTCTAGATATCGTCTGTCCGTTCATTGTGATGACAGGCACTATGAGCCTGTAGACGACGCTGCATGCATTCCTTTTTTACAGGTCACTGCATATTCAACGCGTATGATTACTGCTATTCACAGTTTCCGCGGGAATGGATTGGGATTGTAACAGTAAGTCTCGATTTACAGAATTGCCTACTTCTACATTGTGACAAAATAATGCTAGATCATTTTAGTATTAAAAATGTCACGAATGACTAGGCAGTATTTCTCAAGTGTAACATAATATTTAAGTATCGGGGTCGATGAAAAAAGTGAAGCAAAGGTTCTTTGTCTCAACTGTCAATGCACTTATTTAATCATAACTTCTCTATCTATCCTTTTTTTCCTTTAATGACGGCTTTATCATTTTACTAATGGGACGATTAATAATAAAGCATGTCACATCCAGTTCCGTTGTATGTGGGTGGGGCGGTTACATCGAAAGAGCGTCGTAAGGAGACGCATGTTTTAATTAAAAGAGCCGGCGATTGATGGCGCGTTGCTATACTCCCCCCTTCTCTCCCTCCGTCTACCTTCTACTCCTCTCCCCCCGTGACACCTACACACCGTCGTTAATGACGCGGCAGCGATGTGTCACGCGACACGCGTAACGCACACTCATCACCGAGTTAGGTAACTGAAACTACGTAATTACTACCTACATTTATGTTAAACCTCATTATTGCTATAACTGATCGTATACTATTATTTCTTAAAAACGTTACCCCTCGATACATCTGTACTACTAGTAGGAATTTACGCGTTTCGCATAGTATTCGTAATGTATTCGTATCGAGTAGGTTAACGTTTACGTATTTGCTTGACAATACTTTACGTCAAAAAACAGATTCGTACTGTCAATTCGCATACATTTTAAGTTTACCGTTCTGCACACCGGTGTTTTTAGCTAAAATTCGAGTAAGAGATCAATCCTTGTGTGAGTGTGGTTTGGACGGGGGTCTTTGGAGCATATTATATATTATTTTTCTGTACTAAGTTATTAGTCCCCCTTTATGACCTTCTTCCTGCAGATATGCCCCGCCCAATTAATATTCCTTTTATCTTAACTTTACTTCATTCTCCTTTAATAAAAGTACTTTATAAATTTTTAAAAAATAGTAATATTCGGTTATAGCGGTATTTGTTTTTATGTTTTCTTCAGTTTATTTCTTTGTCTCTAATTTTTTCTGTATTTATTTTCTTATATTTGGGTGAATGGTATTATACATTCACATATTTTGTTATTTACATTATTTTGTGGGTTTTATGCGTGGTGTTTTTAGACATTTTTTTATTGCCAGTGCTTTATTCACCGCTCAACAGTCACAGACAATATAAGACCTATGATTAGACCTATCAAAATTAGTCCATTTTTTTTTTTTTAAATAAAATAAAATACTTTATTCATCACGTAGGCGAACATAGTTGCACTTATGATAAGTCAAGATACATTAAATTGATTATATTAATAATTATTATTAATACCAATGGTCACTTATATAACTTACTACTTACTTTACTCTTTTTCTACATTGACATTGGCAAAATCATCGCCAGACAACGATGGAGCCATAACCTAAAAATTTAATTGAATTGAAGTTTACCGTTACCATGGTTACACGTTTACTATTCAAAGTTTGCGGGTTTACGGGTTTGTAGTACAGAGGCATTTTTAAGTAACGTTGATTGTTTGATCATTTATGTATTGCATACGGTACAATTATAGTTCTCATGGTAACAGTCTTAGTACGGTATGAGCCCGCAGACGGTGCAAATGCCAGTTCATTTGTAATGCGGCGGTGATGAGCCCGCGAATGGCCATTGTAATGTGCTCCATCACCGACCTAGCCCCCCCCCCCCCCTGCGCGCCGCTCTCCGCTGCCTCCGGCACGACCTCGCCCTCTTATCGCTGAAAAAAACGTGAAACGAGCAATTTTCTCCACTCCGGCACAAAAGACCATCTCTGGCGCAAATTAATGGAGACGACGGGTCATTTCCACGCATTCAAACTTAACAACGTAACAGATTAATGTTTTTGTTTACTTTACCTGACAGGGTAATGACTACACGGCACGCGCTGGTAAGCGTACTGTAATCCCATTGTAATATGGATTAACAGGAGTCGCGTCCATTGAGGGTTGTCATTACGCAGGTCCTTACTATTGATATCCTAAGTGGTATGATGCTGTCAGTGACTGACCAGGAGCTGGATGAGTATAAGTAGTATTTTTTCCAGGCGACGCGCGAATCCACGTCATTTTATAACAGCTTCATGTAAATTTAAAATGTCTTATTACAAAAAAATATATTGCCGGTAACATTACGCTACTAAGAACTTCACAGATACATCAAATACCATTACATCCGACCATTGTTATATAAAAACATCTGATACAAGTCATACAGTAAATACTGACAATTCGTAAAGTGAGTACATTCCTCGCCGCACGCGGATTGCTTATGGCTTGTGTCGCGGCGTTCGTTGTTCGCTAAACAAGCGAAAGAATAAGATAGGGCGCGGAGTGTGCTCTATTACAATAACAGCGCGACAGTTTGTGAGTTGTGCCGTCTCTCCCCCTCACCCCGTCCCGCCCCGCCGCGGGCCCGGCGCGAACACCGCACTAACTCGGTGACACAGTGACACAGCGCCCTGTTGCACCATTGTGGCGTGCGCCTACTGACAATGCACTACGTAGGAAGAGATGTTAAGAATTAGGGCGGAAGAGTTGTTGAAATAAATGATTATTTTGACATAGAATTTGGTATTAGAAAATTGCTTTTAAAGACAACTCTAAATCACTGATGATAACAGAACTGACATGTGTAATCAGCCATCGGATGGTGTCACTTTACACAGCAGTAACATCACCAGGAACTTGCATTTGCTAATCTCTCAATAGTACTGAAATGCATATATCATCCAGTGACATGGAATGTTAAGCTAAAAAACCTAGTAATAAGATTGGCTTCAATGTATTTCGACACGAAACATAGCGTTCCCCACTACTGCTTAGTACACAATGCTGCGGCACATGCATATTGAAACGGACCCTAAATCTAGTAGTGGTGTGTGGAACATACGAAATTCCTGTATTTTGTACTAGGCTGTCTTCTCTGATGTGCGGAGGAGTCGGAGAGAGTCTCAACTTATTATAATATAACGCGCTGTGTCGCCGGATTGATGATGAAATAATTCCCATTTGGGCGCGCGGGGAGGTAAAACGCGGGAAGGAGTGAGGCGAAAGGGGCGCGGCGCCCAAGTCGACGCTTTTTTTATGTAAAACCGAGTGACAGTGAAGAATGGCTCGAATTAATTCCTTTTCGGCGTTTTTACTGCCGTTACGTGGGACCAGGCGCGGCTTCCGCGGCTGAGGGTTCTCTTTATCGGAGGAACGCAGTTGGAACGAGCCGACTAATGTGTAAACTGTACAGCGTCATAAAAGAAGACATCATCAACTAGCATCACATGTAGTCATAGCAAAATTATTGTACAGGCGATGGTAATACCTCGGAGAAAGAAATATAAAACACGACTTAGAATTTGAACCCGATGGTCACGTGTAGAGGAGCCTCTGTTCGTTTGTGTTCCGAATTGAAAATCTTCACAATTATTGACTGTCTCACCTACGTACCGAACCCCATCGATTTCACAACTTACGCCTAAACCAAGATAATATTCAAAGTACAATACATACACAACAAACACCTGGCAGGACTTCGCACTGCTGCAGGCGCACCATCGCGCCGTTAAACTGCTCATAATGGCACATTAGCATAAGTAAAGCGCGACGGTATTATAGGTAATTAAATACAACCTCCCACCCCGCCTCCCCCCTCGCTCCTCCCACCAGCGAGCCCCGGGCGCGGGACTCGGCGCAGGTGTGCAGGGTTGCAGCGAGCGACGCCGCGCAGCTCGCAGTAATAGCGTCATAAATTACCAACAACTTTAAGTCTATTTCTTAAAGGATACAGTCAGATACCGTTTTGTGTGCGGAAATCGACCGGTTCCTTTGGTAACGTGGTTTAGAGAACACCGCGAAGTAAGTATTGCGCGAAGATGAAAGATCTTCGGAGGTCGGAAAACCAATGTCTTTCATGTATTTGTTTTCCTCAAAAGTCAGTAAATCGCTTGTACTTCTTTAATTTTGTGAATGGTTAGGTATAGTTGAACGTATCATAGACCTTCAGGTGTTATTTTTGCTTTTAAGGCATTCGTTTTCGTTCCAACATTAAATTGTAGTCATGTAACTTTAATGTTTACAAGTAAGTAAGTCTGTAAGTGAAGTGTGTATGTCGCTGTAACTCTCATGTTTTAGTGATTATCGTCTAGTTGTATAATGACTCACGTATATATTGTTTTCCTTGGGGTCGAGCAGCGTGGTGCCGTTGTACCAGCGCAGCGACGCAGCCGGCCGCGCGCCGCCCGCGCTGCATTCCAGCGTGAGCAGCGTGCCCTGCGTCGCGTGCGCACCCATGCCAGTTATGTACGTCTTGTTCGCCGACACTGGAACACACAACACCACATATTATTATAAACATAGCCATGTGTCAAGCAGTAGACATCATCAACAACGGATAAGATGTTATAGTTATGGAATAAATATGCAACACAAACAATTATATAGGTTATTGATACATAATATTTGACAATATTACTCCTAATGTGCCACATCTCATAGTCGTTAACGTATTTCGAGGTGTTCCTCGTGTTAGCGTGATCCTTACCGACATTACTAGAGTTGTATATATATTCGTGAGTGTATCGGAGCCAATTACAACGCTATTACCGCGGCTAATGATCTATCAGCGCGGGCCGGTTGCGTGTCCACGTGAGACCCCCCGCTGACCCCCACTTCATTACCAGCGCGAGTCGTCGGTAATTACCCGCTGATCAGTTTACTGCGCCTGGCCGCTCGCTTATTACTTGTTATCAATACGGTAGCGTAGCTAGTGTAGATACATCTCTATAGGTGGGGGTTCTAGATACATGCATACATAAAATCATGCTTCTTTTAGGCGTAGATAGAGGTAACGTACCGACTTTGTCAACCATGTTAGGTAACATGTTATAATAAGGGGTGAGCCTATACCAAACAAAATACCAAACTTTCGGTTGACACAAAGCAGCAAAATCCAATATAATTTTGCTTGATTCGGGAATCAAACCTGAGACCTAAGCACGGCAAAGTACCGAAACAAAACTACGTCACAAAGGTGCTGTTGTTTTTGCTTTATGTAGAGTTTGTGATGAATCAATTATATCAGCCCGCTTATTCTCTGACACACGTTATTTTCACCACTCGTTATTAGCGCGTAACGTAACTCATCGCGTTTATTACTATAGAAATTGGCATACAGAATACCATTTAACGCTTATTACACGAAGCTAACGTAACGCGGGCACGTTACGAGTTAACACTGTCAAAGAGAATAAGGGGGCAGGAATGGATCATTTCAACGAGATGATGCCGTTGTTCAAAGTAACGTGAAGTAAAAGTCGCTGCATTTCATAAGAGAGATGGAATTGCGAGAGGCACAACTAAAGGCCTGAGCCCCAATCTCCTTATTCATTTCCCGAAAGGTTAGCAATTCGATTCTGTGGCTTGACAGGGTTGCGGCCAGTGGTGTTGACTGAATTTCAGCAAGTTATTTGTACGCTTTTACTTCTTACTTAATTAATATTATAAACGTGAAAGATTGTGAAATGTTTGGATGTTTGTTATAAGTAAACGCAAAAAAAGTTAAACAGATTTGGATTAAATTTGAGGAAGGCACATGGGAGGCCATATCCTGAAATGACACATAGGTTACTTTTTATCCCCGTAATTTGCTTCGAGAGGAAATAAAGGAGTTTTGCGAAACGCTTTTCAAGCGAGCGAAGCTAAGGGCAAAGACTAGTTTGTTATTAAAACATTAAAAGTAATGTCCATAGCAACAGTACTAAACATCGTTAATATCATTGAAACATTTGAAAAGCAAAGAGGCTCACTCAATCTGCGCACAGGCGGTAGTCATTTTACCAATCGTTGGTAGTCTTAACAATAGAATTGTTGATGTATGAACGAGCCTTTGATGGCGTATATATAATTGATTTTAACAAATCAGTCGCCCACCTGCTTCTGTCGACTGTCTCACAGTTTCGTATTAAACCACAAAACATGACCAATGATCATCGAATTGCTCAGAGAAGTACAAACTAGATAATGAACAATGGTTAAGGATTGCTGATTTAAATAATTTATTTGTTACAAGTATATCTAATCTTAATGGAGTGCGACGCATATTAAATGAAAATGAATTTAGAATGAATGAAACACGTACGTGACACGCATTCATTAGTACAATGAAAATCTAGTTAGAGTGAAAGAACTATCGATTGTCTGTAATAGCCACAATTTACAGGTTCGAGTGGCCGATGTATGCAGTGTGTGGGGGGGAGGAGTATGTCTGGCCACTCATTAGACGCGGTCGAGCCAGCCGTGCAAAATATTGGAGGCGGCGCATCGCTCGAGCGCTGCCTTACTGCTAGCCACTTGAGGGCTTTCAACGATATTGGAAACTCTATTTCACCACACATGCACTTACCTATATATCTATATGCTGCACTAAATTTGTTTCAACGTAAAAGATTGGTCGATTAGAAGATGCAGTGCGTGCGATTGCAGTGATTGATGCTTTTTACGATATCCAGTACTGACAAAATGACTCGTCAAGTTTGGGGCGTTCGAGAGAACAGAATAGCATTATTCTAATTCCAAATAATAAAATACGGTAAAATTACGGTAGCGATATGTACTTGCAGCAGTTGGCAGTCTTTACACATTGTTCTTTAAGGAGATGGTTAAATCTCGAGCTCATCAATTGACTTTTAACTGCTGTAAATTCTAGAGGACAGCATAGTGCAGGTTTTGAGAATGCTTGCATGTCCACATATCTTTGGTGATGTCAGTGGAAACTCAGTTTATCCACTGACAGCATTTCGATCACCTTATAGATGAAACAAATCTTACGACTGACCAGATGCTAGAGTCCTTGAAATGTCTCTGTATGTTAGTAGATATAGATTGGGTGGGCGGGTACCCGGATGAAAAACGAGGTACCTACCATAAGTAATAACTATCTTCCATCTCGGCTCGAAGGTTCAGTAATTCATTTTTCTGCGGAACCATTAAGCTGTGGTTAACAGTTTGCATACGTGTTCCCTCCTTCCTACAACTTGGGAGTCCTACAAGCGGAGCGTGAAGAAGCATTTAAGCAGGCCGGCATAACTGTTCCGGCCGTCCAGTCGACATGATTTGGGCTCGTCTTCACTTACCATCAGGTGCAGTGAGGCCACTTTGCGGTGCCGTCGATAAAAAAAGTGCGTTTCTCACGCCAAGGCAATATTTATGCGACATGCAGTAGGTAATTGTATTGAGCTGATGTGTAGTAAAGTCTCATATAGTTGTCACCCACGACGCAAAACTAATATCTAATGAAGGTCCAGGTGAGAGCGTGGTGCGCGTATTGATTGAGTGGAGTTGATGCTCCCTTCCAAATTAGCATAGGCGATGTAAACTAACAAGTCCACTCAAGTTATCGCCGGGGAACGGACGGGTCAGCCGATACATAAAATGTAATGTAATTAATAGAAAGTGGCACGTGGAGGGTCCGCTGGCCAGCGGCGGTCCGGCTAATAGATAAACTTTAATGAGAGGGGCTCGGCGCATGTGTCGCTCCTTCAAGTTGCAGGCGCCCGGGCCGGCTCGGCGGCCGGCGGACACTATTACTCACTGATTAAATGTTCGGACACGCTGATAAAGTTGTGTACTGGATATAGCACCCGTTTAAATTCACATTTGGTTATCTACATACATTAGTAGCTACTGCCAGATTGATGTAACACAGTTGTCTGGAAACGAAAATTAAGCTGAATTACTTAACAGCTTTTCTACTACATCAAATGTGATAGTAAATATTATTGTATTTTTAATGGCGTCTATCCTCACACTACAACTAAACCATATCGTCGCCGTCTAGCCTCTATTTTAAAGTTGATGTTTTATGCCTTGGTGGCGTAGTTGTATTACGTTACGAGTGCAAAGCTGAGGTCTCGGGTTCGATCCCCGAGTCGGGTAAAGTGATATTGGGTTTTTAAATTCAGTATCAGCCCGGAGTTTGGAATTTGTGCCCAATATGGCGATAGGCTCTCTCCCTATCACATCATGGGACGGAATATGCACGGCGAAAAGTGGGTGCACTAGTTACCCCTCTACCTACCCCTTCGGGGATAAAGGGCATGAGTATGTATGTGTTTTGATATGATTAATCTTCTTCAATTCACAGCTTGAATTGACAAAGTAAGACATCTAAAGAACATTTACGCTATCATTTACCACGAGGTAACAAAATATATTATTATTCTTCTCACCTCTATAAAGAAATTTCGTACTGTAAACAAGTTCTGTGAAGACGTGTCAAATGTCCACGCCAGGTGCGTTCGTAGTCACGTAACAAATCTGGTGCACCTGCACTGGGCATTAGTATTCCAGGAGCGAGTCGCGTGTGGTCACGTGACTCCACGCGCCGCAGCGGGACGCGGGACGCGTGACACGCGGGGACGAGATAAACAGCTACTACGGCTATCACACTGTATGAGAGCTGTTAGTTTGAATAGCAGCGTGTATTGGGTCCAGTTAGCTAGTTAGCTGCCATAGTGTACAGCGTGCAGAATTTATGAGTTTGAATATAGAAGGATTTCGTACAGTTGAATAAACGAATTCAATGTAGACTTAGTTATAGTTAGTTATCGAATATAATGTAGACTTACTTATTAGTAGAGAAATTCTGTAACTCAGCTGTTGGTGCCATAAGTATAATGAACTAATTGACATGTATTTGTTCTAACTGATTTACATCGGCTAAATTCGCAATTTTTCTTGGTAAGTTGGAACACGTCGGTTACACTCTCATAAGCAACCATAACTTAGAGTGCAGTTGAGTGCACACAGTGCGAGCTAGCACCGAGACAGAGGAGCAGAGAATCAGCCACAAAGCTGAGGATTTAGCCGAACCTTTGCTATTACTCAGTGGCTGAGACGAGCTCTGGAGTAGCCGGTCGGTCCACAGTCGCGACGCTTGACGCTCAGCCGTCTAATCCGAACATTAATTCGGGTGACATCGGCGACTTTTTCCCATTTAATTTGGCGCAAGAATAAATTTTCATTAGAGTCCCCGATAGCGCGTAATGAATGGCTCCGTGACGCCGACGCGGGCGACTGAGGCTTTGAGACGCAGCGGTTTTGGGAAAACAGGGTAAGTAAAAGTCAATAGAAAAATTGGAAAAGAATTCTACTATCATGGTGGATTAAGTAACACAATATGAGACGTGGACACTCACGGTACGACTGGTGCACCAGTTCAAAGTTGCTCAGCGAGCTATGGAACGTGCTATGCTCGGAGTTTCTCTGAAGGATAAATTTCGTAACGAGGTTATCCGACAGAGAACCAAAGTCACCGACATAGCACACAGGATTAGTAAGCTGAAGTGGCAGTGGGCTGGTCATATCTGTCGAAGGACCGATAGCCGCTGGGGTAAACGAGTTCTTGAGTGGAGACCGCGAGTCGGCAAGCGTAGTGTGGGCCGCCCTCCAGCCAGGTGGAGTGACGATTTGCGAAAGGTCGCTGGCAGAAACTGGATGCGACAGGCCGAAGACCGGGTAAAATGGCGCGTATTGGAGGAGGCCTATGTCCAGCAGTGGACCAAAATATAGGCTGATGATGATATAAGATAATCTAACGTGGCAGTCAGGAACTGTAGGCGGCTTTCAATCTCAAAACACGTACACCTGAAGTATACGTAATTATATTTTGAGCACATAATTTACTTTCGTCTCGTGCTTATTTCGTATTCCTCATGAGTACTAAGGATATTATGAAGTGTTTAAGAGTCGCGTACATACCTCTGACATCCAGTGAGAGTTTCCTCTGTACGGGCTCCTCGAGCGCGGCGGAGGAGACGGCGCAGAGAAGCCTCGCCGCCAGCTCGCCGCGCGTCACCGTCAGCGCCAGCGAGTGCACCACCGTGCGCGCGTCCGTCCACGTCGCCGCTGCAACACAACACAACAATAATTTACAACAACATAATGACAACAATATAATTATGATGCGTACCACGAAGCTGACTGTAGTATCGCATTTGCTGGGGCCTGGGCCGTGATCAAAAGTAACAGATTATAATACAAAATTACATTAAAAATAGTAATTTATTTTAATTTCATAGTTGATACTATAATATAATTTATATGTTATATTCGTTATATTCCGTAATTTGATGAGTAGAGACGCCGAATGATTTGGGTTGCTAAATAAAGCCTAGATACATTAATTAGCTTTTCTCCGTAGAATGTTAGTAATCTATATAATCTGTTACCACTAAACGACTAATAAACTTTAGAAAAATAAAATCCGTTTCATTTTAGCCCGTATCCATAACCCATGCGCTGGCGGTCCTGCAGGCGCGCGCGGTGTCACGTGACG
This sequence comes from Sphinx pinastri, assembly GCA_947568825.1. Classification (NCBI taxonomy): domain Eukaryota; kingdom Metazoa; phylum Arthropoda; class Insecta; order Lepidoptera; family Sphingidae; genus Sphinx; species Sphinx pinastri. The sequence continues at coordinate 11,202,595 of OX387640.1, read as the reverse complement.
CGTGTCGTGTCGCCGCGGGACAGTTGTCGCGTGTTGAGCGCCCTCATATATCACAGTGAGCGCTATTACCCTCGCGCGACACCGCGCCGCGACAGTAATGACAAATGTAAAGAGAGCGACACGCGCCACTACCTGCGAGCGAGACTGATGGAATTGCATGGCGATACAAGATCCGCGATATGAAATGAATGATTCTACGTAAGCGATTCGATGGATTCTAGTATTTAGAACCGTTTACAAGAATATCAGACATCAAAACATACCGAGGTAATGAAATTACTAAATATTTTGTCCGTAGCTGATAATTTTGTACTTTACTTTAAACTATGAACGTTAATTTCAGTGAACTTTTGAATGTAGGTATCTCCCTCATCTGTCTTTTACATAATCTAATCATGAAGTTAAAATACACTTAAATTGGGCGCAATTGTATAGGTATCTCAAGCTGGCGAGCTTGAGATACCTATAACATTGAACTTAAGTTGAACATTATATTAATTTGCTTGACTAGAAAGGAAATTAAAGAATATTCATAATAATTGCAATCACTATAACTTCACTTCAACACTTGATTTTCCGCAGAAAGTTCGAAATAATTTTTACCACCGATTAAGCACGTAAGAATTGACCAACTGCTGATTTGAAATCAACGAATATAAACGTAACTATGTAGCTTGTTAATGCACCGCACTTACAATCAAGCGAATTTCCAAAACAGGCACTGCTTATCATATCTAGTCCTTCCTTGTTTCTTTATCCTTACATTGTATAAAACAAAGTCGCCCGCACCCTCTGTACGCGATATACTCAAAAACTACCGAACGAATTTCGATAAAATTTGTTATAAACATCGTTTGAGACCCTAGGAAGGTTTTAGGCTACTTTTTATCCGGTGAAAATATCTAGAAGGACTTTTATCCCGAAAAAACTTTTTCACGCGGGCGAAGCCGCGAGCAAAAGCGAGTTGTTTATAAAATGTGACAGAAGCTTGTTGATGAGTGCCGAGCACCAGTTGTCAATAGTTAGTGTTCAAACAAAAATATCAAATAACGGTTTCAGTCGCCGCAACACCGAGTTGTTTTAACCCAGTTTTATTAATATAACGTGTTAAATCCTGAATGGTAGGAGAAAACAGAAAAACATAAATCACAAATGATGTATAAGTATACATGATATAGTTGGACGTCCACCTGCTAGGTACGGACTGTATTGTTTGTTGTTGAGCGTGGGAAGAGGCGGATTATTGTATTTATGTTGGGATTAATCAGGATGCAATGTAAACTCAATTGATGACCAGACAGGAAGAAAGTTTTTATTTTTTTATACCACAGATACAATAATAAAATCACATTTGACATTAGGATAGATACATAATACAGATTATGTTACACGGACGACTTGATAAAGGTCGCAGGAACACGCTGGATACCGGCCGCTTTCATCAGGTTCGTCTGCAATTTTTTGGTGGGGGCCTATGTTCAGCAGTGGACTTCATGTGGCTGATGATGATGATGACGATGAAGTATTGACGATACCTGTTTTAGTTTATAATAATTTAAGAATATTACGTTTTTATCTCGCATGTCATTCGCTGCATTAATGCAGTAGAATTTGGAGATCGCTAGAATTATGTGTCCTAAAACAATAAATCTTAACTCTCCCTTTAAAGGGCCAAATACTATAGAGAATAAATAAATAGAGAAATGGTACTTTACGATATGGCAAATTGTTTTATACGTTGGTGCGGCAATAGCAAGTCTTATACTTTTTACTAAAAACCGAGATAGAGACCACATAAAAAAGTTGACCTACTTTGTCATTCTTCTCTACTGCAAAAAATAGTACGCGAAAACAAGCAGAGATTAAATGAAAGGATTTTAAACACGTTTAATCGCATCGTTCGCGGTGTAGACACTCGCGGCGCTTGCTGAGAACGGCGCTCGTGATGAAGTGCTCTCGGCCGACATTATCGCTAATGTCAGCGATGTCGGCGACGCGCGCCTTTTGTTTTACTTCTCTTGTTGAGACAGCTCGTGCAACACTCCGGGACTTCCAAATACTGTACAAGTTATGTTCCTGGTAGCAGAAACTACAAAATCTTCATAGCAACGAGTATTGAAACATACTATGATATATTTTCTCAGAAGGCAAAGCTGGGTCCTAGCTTTTGGAGTCATGACGTGAATAAAACAATATAATATGCTTTTATTTGAAAGATTAACGGCGACATATATACATAATATCTACTTGTTATGTGCATATTTATTTTACAGTGCCTTTCGATTTTTTCTCAATGGTACATAAGTCATACGACAATATTTTTATAAATTACCTGTACAATTATAGTTTTAATAAATAATCCTTTGTCTTATAAAATTATCACTAGTTGTGTGATTTACAAGATCTGAAAATTATTAGAAGATTAATTACTACTTGGTAACTATCTCTACCGAAATGCAGGCGTGAAGTTATCTCCTCCGGCCTTAACTCCTACAAAGCTAAACATTGGAGTGTACAAGACAGCTCACACATATTCAATCATGCACAGTTCAGTATAACTTAGCTCAATAGCCGTCAACAAACAAGCGGTATTGTTGCCCCTCGCGGCTGTGAGCCTCCATCCGTTCGAGACGACCTTGAGTCGATTCCATTGTCGCACGCTCCCCTGCGACATCGCCCGTTGTCGCTGCGTCTCGCCGGTGTCGCGACACTATCGATGACAATGCACTGGACACCACACTTGTTGCCCGGTTTGCTCTCAATCACATATTGTTATTAGAATGACGTGAATGTATACTGATTCTGGATTATCTATGCCGTTTTCCATGCCTTATTGGGGAAGTGGCGTACTAGGTTAGAGAACCGTGAGGTTCTGAGTTCAATTTAATTCTTTAGCCTTCTCTACTTGCTGTAAAAATATAAGAGGTAAGTGAGTTGAGTTAATATGGTAAGAGGTTGGATAGCCATTACAATACTAGAGGAATCATCGACACATAGCCTGCCTTAAATAGAGAAATAAGAGCTTAATTATTTTATAATAAAGTTCATAATAACGTTGGAATAGAAACAACACATCATATATAGAACCACAAAACTTAATATATGTCGTCGAGGGTGCCCGCGTCGGAATACATTTCAATTATAAACACATTAGGACAAACAGACGATGAATATGACCACGCAGCTCATTGTATGCCGCTCTACGTTCACCGAGAGAAGGGACACAACTTATTGGTCCAGGGGATGAAACCGCAACAGATGCTATTTACAAAACATGGAACAAACATTCAGCTGCAATATTTTTTTGTTAAAGAAGCTTTCAAAAATAATGCGATGTTTCAGATTTGTTGTTTGGTTAGGTATCGAAAGTTCAATAACCCTTTATGGTCTTAAATGTATCCACAATTTGTTTAAATATGTCATTTGCCTTGAGATCTAAAATTTACGAAGCATGAGTGTTTATGGATGGTTATTCGGTAATTTCGCCAAGTTTAAGAAAGGCAACAGCAATAATTAAACTTCACGATAGTTTTCTACGGGACAGTGTGTTTTGTTAGTAACAGTAAATACGTTTGTGATCAAACCGCTGAGGGTGTGTTTGTTTCCAGTTGTTCGTTATGATAGGAAGTGAGATGGTCGAATGTAAAAAAAATGGTTTTCGCTATAGTTTACACGCCGCTCCGGGGTAAATGTTTGCACTCGACAAACATGGCTTTGTGGGATCCAACTCTCGGTACTCTTTGATATCGTTTGTAAGGTTAAGGTTATAATTATGTATATATTATTGTACCTATCAACTAGACCCATGTCATGTTGACAACTCCATTGTCTGACCGTCGTAACTAGTTTTTTTACTCGAAAACGTCTCATGAGATATTAATTTGTGTCCAATAACGTGCAATATTTACTTTGGCTCGTCCGCCTCACTCCCCACCTGTCATTCTATGGGCGCGGACAGTAACTCACAATTAGTGACCCCTCCCCATTAATGTCCCTTCAATAAATCCCGTTTAACCAATTTCCCGAACTACTCGCCACGCGTACGAGTCGACGTGACGCGACGCTACGTCACACGGGCCACTCTCGGGAGTTGTTACTGTTCAATCTGTCCTTGTATACATAGTGTTAGAGTACGTGTATGGTATTCGGAAACAATAAGAAATGAATGCGAATAACGCAAGCTTTTACTTAAACCTCAAAAGGGTTAAGGTGCAACAAAAAACATACGGTTCGCTGAGCTTATTTGTATCTTAAGTAACCTGTGTACAGAGTTCAAGGTCCAATGTATTTTTTTATATGGGCAAGGCAAAGTGATCCTTCTGCACCTGATGGCAAGCGCGGTGGGGTTCAGATAGAAAGTCGACTGACGAGAGATGGCTACCACTCGCCAGTCGACACAATTATGTCGGTCTGTTTGAAACCGTACACAGGCTGATCCCGGAACGCGACACACTTCATAAGTCACTATGACGGGTTCTAATCCCTTGTGTACGATGGTCGCTATCCGGATACAGAATATATCCTACCACCAGCGAAATCAGCAATCCATGCACAAAATCGCAGATGTGATCGATCCAGGTTCTTATGTATAAATATGAGTCATATTTATTCCTTATATCCAAGAATATGGATTCGACCAAATAGATAAATTGCGTCTTACTACAACCGTCTCAATTGAGTCGACGCCGCCCTGTGCACTCCGTATTCGTATTCCGTGCTCACTTAAATCACACCTAATATGTTTGAGGAGTGGTTAGCAAATCGTGAGGCACGGAGCTCCTGAGGCATGAGTCTCGAGAGCTATCGGCGCGGATAATGAGTGCTGACGCAGCCCGCCTCGACTGCTATTAGCTGAGGTGGATTACAAACAATATCCAGTCTAAGCGTGTAAAAGAGTGATTGTTACAGCCCATTACGAATGGAAGAGGTATCTACGTTGGCTTTCGTTACGTTCCTGACGTTAATAGTAAGATTTTGTTCGTACATCATTAATTTCAAGATAAATTAATGTTCCATCTTTGCTTTTTACATAACATTTAATTATATTTATTTATTTATTTAAGCACTTCATATACAAATGTACAAAGGCGGACTTAATGCCGTAGGCATTCTCTCCCAGTCAACCTTAGGGTGGTGCAGAGATTAACAAGGTAGGTGCATCAGAGGTAGTTATTTCGAAATAATATATACTTATAAATACACATACATAAATATTGATTCATACTAAGTATAATGCAAAATTAATAAATATATATACCATACATATACAAGACACCCTTACATTATACTAGACACCCTGCGACAATTGCCCAGTTGGGAGTGGAACGGACTGCCGAGACGAATGTCCGCAGGTTCAAAATCCAAGAGCCTCTGACTTTTCTAAAAAAATATGTGTGTATTCTTTGTGAATTATCGCTCGCTTTAACGGTGAAGGAAAACATGGTGAGGAAACCTGCATACCTGAGAAGTTCTTTATGAGAATTTCGAAGGTATGTAAAGTTTGCCAATCCGCACTAGTCCAGCGTGGTGGACTAAGGCCTAAACCCTCTCAGTTGTAGAGGAGGCCCGTGCTCAACAGTGGGCAGTATATAATACAGGGCTAGTATGCTATGGTATGGGTATCTTGCGACATTACAATATGTGAAGTCGTCATACCAGTAATAATATCTTAATACTTGCAACGGAAATAAATCGTGGAAACATAGAGACGGACAAGGGAGACAATAGTAATATCAACACACATGAGATACAGTTGAACAGAACAATATCTGTGTGCGTGGAGGCGTGAGGCGCCGGCGGAGCGTGTCTTGGGTCCTGGCAGGGCGGCAGGGCGGCAGGGCGGCATGGCTGCAGGGCGGCAGGTTGTACACCTGGCTCCGGCCGCGCGCACGCATCGCCTCACTCGGACATCCACAAACGGCGCGCTTCATTGCTTACTGTCTCTGTGAAGCATGCCTAGCCGGACCCCAGCGCATTCGTCGCGTGAGTTATTCGATTCCACAAACATTATTATAAGGTATTGAAAGAAAATGCTGGCCAGCCAGCTAACTGGCCCTTTTAATAGCTTAGTCTGGAAAATTTCCTTTGAGTACAGTAATGAAGGATTGGGATTTGTATCCTATTCGTTCATCACAGTGTGGAAATTCCTTCAGATAACTAGACATGTCCTGCCTCTACACAGATGCAATCATGTGACCAATTTAAGCGGTAACAAGCCTTCACATTCATAGTGCCAGTGTGATTTGACCCGGCCGCGCACAATCACGTGACGCGATTAATGACGAGTGGCAGCAGTTTCGGTGTCACCGCGCCCCGCTGTGGTCGACACCACTCATCTATTTAGTTAATAGACCGACGTTTTGTTGCATTGTTTTGTGATTTACCAAGCCTAATCAATTAAATTAATTAGTAATTCTACTGGTGGTAGGTCTCTCATATGTAAGAGTCCGTCTGGGTGGGTACCACCGCAATATTATGAGTTTTGTTTATTAAACAACTGTGCACGTATGTCGCGTAGCTACTGAGTGGGTGAGCAACAATAAAAGGCTGATGACCAAATATACGTGCGTTTAATGCGAACTATGATTTGATACTGAATACATATTATCGATTGTACATTTATGATCGTTGTACAGTATAAGGATGTAGGCACACAGCACTGATTCAGCTGAGAAAAATCTCTTAAATGACAACTTAGGCTTTGTTTATTAAATAATTCGATACACTTAATGTTTGCTTGATATCCAACTCAAAGATGATATTGATTTATTAATAAAGCCCTAAGACGAAGACTTTATTTGAGTCGGCTCTTAGAAACGTATGCTATGGAAAGGATAATAACGCAAAACTGAATCCCGAAATAAAGTTCGATATTAAGACGCCTATCCGACGCTGCACGTATAACAAAAATCTCGAAGTATTTCATTGCAGGCGGGGTGTGTGCGCGGGGGAGGGAGGGGGCGGTCGTGAGGTCCGCTTTGTACGTTAAGTGACAAGTTTCCCGACTTATTGTGTTCCAATTTTTCCATCCTCCTCGAAGTGTGCTGCATTTCGAAGCAACTTTACAACTAAGTAGCCGCCCGGAGTTTGTTTCTTTAGAATCTGTCCGTTCGGTAGATTTTGTGCAGTTGCCGCTGACCGAACTTTGGAGTTATTTACCGTGGGGATACCTGGGCGGCTTGGAATACGCTATTGTATGGATAAACAGAATTTTAATTTTTTTGTGGTGCAAGAAGGTAAGTTGAGATACAAGGCCATGATGACCCTGCAGTCTACATCAACTATCAAGAAAATTAATCCCAATAATTACGATGCTCTTTAAACACTAATGCTTCCACTATGTTCAGCGAAAGAAACAGACAAAACACTATCAGCTTCTATACCAGTGACAAGCCTAATTTAATTGTCGTAAGAAGAGTGCTGTCACAACTTGTCAACTACTCTCTACAGCCCATCTCGGTGAAGAGTAGTCATAATATTAGTCAGATGTGTTTTCCTTGCGGTGTGTTGACTTGCGGAGCGGTGCGGAGAGGAGAGGAGCGATGCGGATGGCTCGGAGCTAATGCGGAGAGGACGCGACGTCGCGCACTGGATAACACGCGGCGAGACAACTAACTTGTTCGACTGCCGAATTTATTGTTGTCGGTGGTGCGAGGTGTGAGAGGCAGCGGAAAAAAATAGTTGTGGAGTTTAGCTTCCATACCAGCCCTGTATTATATACTGCCCACTGCTGAGCACGGGCCTCCTCTACAACTGAGAGGTTTTTAGGCCTTAGTCCACCACGCTGGCCTAGTGCGTGTTGGCAGACTTCACATACCTTCGAAATTCCTATAGAGAACTTTTCAGATATGCAGGTTTCCTCACGATGTTTTCCTTCACCGTTAAAGCGTGCGATAATTCACAAATAATACACACATAACTTTATAGAAAAGTCAGAGGTGCGTGCCCTTGGGTTTAGAACCTGCGGACATTCGTCTCGGCAGTCCGTTCCACTCCCAACTAGGCTATCGCCGGAGTTTAGCTTGCCAAGATCAATTATTGACCTACTATAATCATGCGTTTCCGTGAGTGATGTTAATTCAAATTTCCGTGACTGATTCTACCGCAAAAAAAAAAAAAAATATTATTTATGGTTGTTACAATTTATACATTTTGTTTTGCTTACCAAACTTTTATACACCTATTCACATACTTGATATTCTAATATTTCATCTAAAATTCCGAAGTCTCCTTAACTAAACTGGTAGACTGTAGAGCCACGCTAGAGTCATAAGTCTAGAGTATGAATTGCCTGGTTCGAATGAGGTATTCCACCACGGCTTCCTATAGAAAAGTGACGTTAAATTACATTTCAAAACCTGTATTAATTTTTTTGAGGTCAACAACGCGTTCATCACTGTTCTGATATTGTTACACTATTTTGTCTTCATATGTTATAAAAAGCTAACCCGCCCGCGCCTATGCACAACACCACGTCTTCTACCGGTGATGCATCGCAATCCTGAACAAAGCCGTTTCGGCCGCAACTCAATTAGCAAGTGAGCGAAACTCGGCAAGTAGCTCGTCCGCTAACTCGCTCGTCGACTCGTCCTCTAACATGTGTAATCACAAGCCCACAGACAACAAACGTATCACTCGGCTCTTTGCGTGAACTTTACATTGAATTAGAATTTCATACAACCGTGCAGGAGCGGTGTCGGGGCCGCGCGCTGTCAGGGACAAAATAACGTACTATAACGTTCACATAATGTATGCAGCATTATGTATTGTTACGACACGTTCTCTATCATTCCACTTACCAACAGGTGATGTGCATGTATAAGAAATAAAAATACTCAATGAAAAATTATGTGTCTTTTGAAAAGCACCATAACTATATTAACTGCCTTAAATATAGACTGACTAACCCACTGGAGTCCGGAATGCGATCGTGACAAGTTACTAAAATGGAATTTAAAATAATAATAATATCAGCCCTGTATTATAGAATGCGCATTACTGAGCATGGACCTCATTTACTGAGAGGGTATATGCCTTAGTCCACCACGCTGGTGACGCTGGCCTAATGCGGGCAGACTTCAAATACCCTTGAAATTCTTATGGAGCTTTCTCAAGTATTCTAAGAGATTTCTAAGCAGCAGTGTGCATGCCCTGTTGTATTCCGGTTTGAAGGTCATTGTAGCCAGCGTAATACTGGGCATTATGAGACTTAACATCTAATGTCTCTGGGTGACTAACTAGTGCTACGTGTAACGTTGAACTATAAAGTACTACGGTACTTTATAGTTCAACGTTCTGTGCAGTATTGCTACTGTTTATGGGCGGTCGTATCGCATACCATCAGGCGAGCGGCATGCTCGTCTCGTCATTCAGAAGCAATAAAAAAATAATGTTATGGAGAGTTCTCAAGTTTCCTCACGATATGCAATTAACTACGTGAATATTAAACTGGGCCTCGTATATCCAGAGCCAGATCACTATACTTCTTGCCAGATTCTTACCACTGCCGTGTATGTACGTCTGTGTACTCGGGTCACAGAGCCCGTAGGCCCCTCGGCAGTAACGACGTCGCATGCACTCCGCGGGCCTCAGCGCAGGCCAATTTGCACAACAACCGTCTTACTCGCCGAGTTAGGACCGTGCTCTCTGATAACTTGCGTTGTAAGTTCGCATAATGGGTACTAAGAACTAGTTTATTTACATGCCTTGCAAATTATATCATTTGTGTAGTGATTTCAGTAAAGTTTATTTTGTTTAAAAACGGCTTAATTTGAGAGATGTTTAACTAACACCATATGGGTTTTTATAATGTTGTACCAATTTGACTAATATATAAAACTATTTATTATTATTTCTGGTATTCACGTTTTCTTATATTTTAAAGCGAGTGTGATCACTTAATTATAGAAAACTTGAATGGAAGTCTATTTAGCTCACGTGTGTTTTTAATCGAATCACACATCAAATTTGTGACTGATAAACGTACCCAGAAACTTGTAGCCAAAAAATTATAAACAAACTAACATTTTAAGAGGCATTTATATGCACTTTTAGCAGAGGTGGTGGTATTTTTACCCGACCGTGGCCGCACAAAGCCGAGACGCGTCACTCTAGGTACACTTAGCAAATTGGCTCGAGCGTCGCCGAGCGCGCTCCACCGGGCTCCGACCGCTGGCCTTCAATCCTGAATAGATCACTAATTGGTAACTGTGAAGCGTTATCAGATTATGATCATATTCTTTAGAGTCTGACATTTTGCAATCAGGTGATATTTCTATGTGTTATTTTTATACAGAGACAGATACTAATGAACATTTTAAGTAAAGCACATAGTTCTTTATTATTACACACACACATCACGCATATATCCTCTTTGGGATAGGCAGAGGTGCAACCAGGGCAATCACTTTTCGCCTGTGTGTTCCGTCCAATAATGTGATACCGGGGCGAACCTATCGTTATATCGGGCACAAATTCCAGCCTCCGGGTTGATGCTGAGCAGAAAAAGCAATATAATTTTGCCCGACTCGGGGAGCGAACCCGAGACCTCAGCACTGCTGTCGTAAATGCACCAACCGCAAATAATATGTATGTAATAGTAAATTCGCTTTTTTTGTGATAAAGTACATATTTACGGTTTTTTTCCTTTACATATGCACTAAAACCTCACTTCTTACCAAATTTCATGATTCAGAACGAACGTCAACGAGAAGTACCGTATAGGCTTTGATTATTTTATGAAAACGCAAAATATGCGAAATAAACAGACATAACTTTTGATCGCGTTGACTTACAAGTTTGATTTTTTCACAGCTGAGAGAGATCATAGATACCAGGTATTTAATATTTCTACTTGATACCTCTACACGTTCCACGTTTCTGAGAAAAAGGCTCTTGACAGACAGACTAACTGGTGCGATGGACAGACGGACAACAAAAAGATCCTATGAAGGTTTCCTTTTGAGGCGCGGAACCCTAAAATTCAGTTTATTACCTTATTACCTACTTACTTGGATTGGATTTTTCTATTTAGTATCAGCCCGGGGTCTGGAATTTGTGCCCGATATGCCGATAGCTTCGCCCCCTATCACATCATGGGACGGAAAAGGCACGGCGAAAATTGGGTGCATTAGTTGCGCCTCTGCCTATCCCTTCGGGGATAAAAGGCGTGAGGGAGTGTGTACCTACTTACATAATACTGAACATAACATAATAATACATGTAATACTAAAAGGCAAAGAGAAGCAACATGTTTGTTTAAAGTGTATTAACTAATAATTATAATTATTAACTATTTTCACGTAATAAAACCCGAGCCGCATATGCATTTATATTTTAATTAATATTATGTTACTACAAACTCATTATTATAATTAATAATGTTCTCTAAATTATCGCTACAGTATATTCCATTGAATATCGTTCGTCTGTAACGCTCTGTTCTAATTGATACATTATGAAACCGCAATATTGGTTCTATGAGTGGCAGTAGAATTATTCAAAATCCAAATCATAGTTACAACGGAGCTGTGTCCTTATAATTTTAAATGTAGCTGTATACTAAAGAATTTTTACAATTTTAATTTAGACGTTCAATACGTAACTGTATGCTAAAGAGCGTATAAAATAATATTTATTTTAATGTAATCATTATCCTCACATATTATAAAACAAAGTCTCACGCCGCGTCTGTCTGTTTAAACGCGATAAACTCACAAACTAACCAACGGTTTTGTATGAAATTTTGGAGATACATAGTTTGGAACCCTGGAAAGGACATAGGCTACTTTTTGTCCTTAAAAAACTGTTTCCCACGGACGAAGCTGCGAGCGAAATCTGCGTTATAATACTGTCAAAAAATATTTAGATTTTAATTTTCCTTATAAATTCTGAGACTTTATATTTCAAAAAGCTTTTACTATGATGTTTAAAAATATTTTTTTAATATTATCACAATTAAGGTGGAAGTAAGTCAACATTTACCCGACAATGACACTCTTAAACCAACATTCCCTCGTGGTCGTGTGTTCACAGTGAGCCAGTCCGGCCGACTCTAATTACGGTCAATTATGAACGCTGTCCACTCCGCACCGCACGTGTCAAGTGCCAGATGTTAAGTTACTTACACTTGTAACTTGTGTTCACACCGACGCGATAGCTTTGATGTGTAAACCTAACATCTGCATGGCTTAATCTGAATCAAAAGCTAGTCAGTGGGCTTAGAATGTGGCAAAAAAACAGAACTTATCAAGACCATGTCGTTTAATTTTGATGTTTGTGATGGATGGAGAGAACACGTCAGTCACGTGTTAGTCTCTCAAACAATCCCAATAAAACGAAACGAAGTCGAGTCGTGTTTGTTTGCCACATTCTAAGTCCATTAGTTATTTGTTTCGCGATTATTCCGGAAATTTATAATTAAAAAGAATTCTTTTTTCGTAAAACGTCCTAAGTAACAAAGAGTGCCAAATTTTATCGAAATTCGTTTAGTTGTTTCTGCGTTTACTCCTAACAAATACACAAACATCCAAACATTTCACAAACTTTCGCATTTATAATATTAGTAAAATTCTATCGTTAAACCAAAACAAAATGTATTACTTTGAATATTTTATCTCCAGACAATTAAATCGCGTACAGTTTAAATAAATATTTGTCTTCGCCATTACCAAGCCTATTAAAATCTCCTCTGCGAAAGATAAATGAAATAGAGGCTCTATTTGTATATAATCTCAGTTATAATTTAGTGTAGCATAAATATTGAGTTAGGCGAGTCCCTCCCTTAAGACCCGCGCGTAAAGAAAACCTGCCAACTATACGCCCACTTTTAAATAACATATGAAAAACAAAATACTATCTACAGCAGAGCGCATATAAGGCGAGACGAGGTCTTCAGGTTCGGTAAAAAAATATTATACTAAGATACACGTGTTGACTATGAAAATTAAAAATTGTTTAGATTAGAATAATTTTGACTGACGTGGTGGCGTAGTAGTATTACGGTACGACTGCAATCCCGAGGTCTCGGGTTCGATCGCCGGGTATTGTCCCTATTTTATAATATAAAATTAACTTTTATATTATAAAATAGGGACAATAGCCTAGTTGGGAACGGAACGGTCTTCCGAGACAATGTACGGAGGTTCAAAACCCAAGGCATACACCTCTGACTTTTTGAAGTTACGTGTGTATTGTTTATCAATTAATTATCGTTCGCTTTAACGGCGAAGGAAAACATAGTTAGGAAACCATAAGAATTTCGAGACTATGTGAAGTCTGCCAACCTACACTAGGCCAGCGTGGTGGACTAAGGCCTAACCCCTCTCAGTTGTAGAAGAGGCCCATGCTCAGCAGTGGGCAGTATATAATACTGATAGCATTGAATTGTATTACAAAATAGCCTTACAGCAATAATAAAGTTAGAGGGACGATATTCCACAAATATTATTCCCCGATATATCCCGTATTCCCGTATTCGCAGGACAGCGAGCCAACCTGGTATTCCCACGGGACGCTTTCCTAGCACACGGAGCGACTCTGCATACATACAATTACCTAGACTAACGTACATTTTTATTGCCAAGTATAAATGTGGGTCACACGACGGTATTCAGGTGAGAATTGTGGGTAGATGCAGCCATAAGCATGGGAATGTGGTTTGCAAGCGCCGGCGATTGGTTCCTGCGGTCACGTCACAGTATGTAATATTATAGCATCTATCGTTCTATATTTAATTCCCAGAGCGGCCATTGATTGCGAGTTCGATTCTAAGTTAGGTTATAAACAATGTGCGAGTTTTTAAATATGTTCTAGAATATAATCGTCTATGATCGTTTATGGCTGATATGACGATAGATTAGGTGCTTAAGTTATAGGACTGTATAGGTACGGCTATGTTATAATGCGGGCGTACAGAGTTGAATTAATTGCACTTCTGTCTACACTTCAGATACATGTGTGAGTTTTTTATAATACCCACGTCTTCGCTTGAGTCAAAGAATTTTTCTGGAGTAAAAATTCTACTGTGTACTTTGTTCGGCCATGGTTTGTCTGTCTGCCAAAATCCATCCAATTTAATTCAGTGGTTACTGATTTCACAACTAACAAATATGCGAAAGCCTTTTCCACTACAAAAGTCTTCAAAACACAGAAGTGATTTATAGCGCCACCTGTACGACGCCAGCGCCGTCTACTTAAAGAATCAGATTAAAAATATGCATTTCCCATAGGCAAATTATCGGAGTAAAAAGTCGCCTATGTGTTAATCCAAGACATAGTCTATCCGTGTGCCAAAGTTCATCCAAATCCGTTTAGTTGTTTCTGCGTTTACTTCAAAACAAACATCCAAACATTTTCACAAACTTTCGCGTTTATAATATTGGAATATTAGTAAGATAAGATTTAACACTTTATACATGGGGTATAGGCGGAATTTATGAGTATTAGTAATTTTTTTTTTATTGCATTGAATGACGAGACGAGCATGCCATTCGCCTGATGGTAAGCGATACGACCACCCATAAACAGTAGCAACACCATCCAGCACCTAGACTTACAAAGTACTGTGTGGCATTCCACTGCGCTCGTCATCCTGAGACATAAGTTGTTAAGTCTCATTATGTCCAGTAGTTACACTGGCTACAATGTACTTCAAACTGAAACACATCAGTGCATGCACACTGTTGCTTGGCAAATAAGACAATATAAGTTATTTTACATCTTTATTTAATTTACCACATTACCCGAGCATCAAAGTATTCCCCAATTTTAGTTTCATCCCGAGTAAGCTGCGTAATACATCCCCGCAATCTCGAGCACTCGCAGACCGGTTGAGTTATGAAACTTCTTGTAAGGATTTTATCTTATGAGTCGGCGAGATCGGGTTTTTGAGCGACCTTGGCCCCTGAGCCCGCAATCTTACGCGTTGATAGTCTCGTCCCAACAATTTATATAGCCTTAGTCACCGACATTCATGATAGGTAGACTTGGATTTATATTTTGTTTGATATTGCACAGATTTTTAAACTTGAAGTGTTGTAGTAAGTATAACTATTTCATGAAATAGGTTCACGCCTCCTCCCAAAGGAGTAGATAAAGTTATAACTCAGACTCGAATGCAGTAGTAATACTGATATATTCTCTGATTCTCTCCACCGCTTTCGCCGTAATATTCGAAGCTGTCTATCAAATTGAAGTTTGTCGTGCTTGATCCCTTTTGTGTGAACATTATTTTTGTACAAGGTGTGTGTCCTACGGCAGCAAATTTCTGGATAAGAGTAGCCTGTATGTTAATCCAGAACATGGTTTATTCCTGTGCCAAATTAAATAAACCCTCGAATATTTTCACAATCATTCGCGTTTGTGATATAAGTATTATAGTTAAGACTAGATTGGTACCTTTCATGTTGCATTGGATTTGTAACTGTTGTCGCGGTGCCCGGGTCTCAGGGATCTCATCCTGAGAGGTTGGGCAGTGTGATTGCATCCAATATTGTCCGTTTGTATCCTTATTTTTTTTTTTTCTTTTCTTCATGTGTTTGTATTTTTTGCATTCTGTGTTTGCTTGTAAATGGTTGTGCAACTTATTCTAAACTAGTGTGTATGTTCTATATTTTTTGTCGTAAAATTGTTACAACTGTAAGCAAACCTATATAAATAAATAAAATAAATAAATAAAATAACTCAGTTCGCTAAGCTTATTTGGTAATGTGACAGAGCTTATATCAGGCACAATTCCACTCCCTAACTAATGTTTGTCGAATCGAAGTTTGCCTTCGTGCTCGCTAATCGAGCCTAATGGAAGCCTCGACGAACACACGTGTTCAGCGTCAATGCGCCAGTAACAGCACCGAGTTCTGCAACTCGTCTAACAACTGTCCTCACTTACCAGTCACCAATATGACTAATGGCGTGCCACTAGGTACGGTACCCCTCTCCCGCGCACCGCCCCCACTCCGAGCTCTCCCGCCATGACTGATCGCTCGCAGCTGCCCTGTGTTTTATCTCAGTGATAGATATAAAATTAACGGGATTGGCAGCAAAACGCGCCAACCATAGTTGCGTTGGAAGAAATAACTTACATTTAAATATTCACCTCTATGTCTAAGGTAGCAGCAGTGTAGGAGCGGCCGGATCTGTGGCGTATGTAGCAAAAATAAAACAGCTTGAATAGATCCACATTGGAGCGATAAGGAAAATTTATTTTTATGTCTAATCAAATGCATTATATGTATGTATCTCATGGCTAATATGTTTTACTTTTATAATATTTGATCCGCAGAGAGCGACGAGTTGTTGTGACTGTGTGGGCACGGGCTCTACGCTGATGTAAAAGTTTAAAAAAATCAACAAATATTTGTTTCTAACCTGGATGTTGTAGTAAACTCCCTCGTTCATACATGACACAAAGCGTTTACCTTTCGGTGGAATACACACACACACACTCACGCCCTTCATCCCCGAAGGGGTAGACAGAGGCACAACTAGTTGCACCCACTTTTCGCCGTTATTCCGTCCCATGATGAGATAGGGGGCGAGCCCATCGCCATATCGGCCACGAATTCCAGACTCCGGGCTGATACCGAATAGAAAAATCCAATATCACTTTGCCCGACCCGGGGATCGAACCCGAGACCTCAGCACTACAGTTGTACCGTAATACAACTACGCCACCGAGGCAGTATAATATTATATTAATAATAGGTCAATAATTCGCTTCCCTTTTAAACGTTTCTGCATACGCAAGTCGTATGTTATATATTCATGTTTATATTAATCCCATTTGCGTAACTCTGCGGCGTTATGTAATTGTTAGTAACGTGTATTGCATTATTTGTCGTGAGCGCAAATATATGCAGGTGCCGACTCTACATGCATGTGTAGCACTTAACTTAATTGTGACGCCTACGAAACGCTACGTGCCGGTGCTACGTTATTCTCGTAGCACGGTATAAAGATTCACATAAGGTCACACCTTTATCTAAGGTATAGGCAGAGGCGCAACATGTGCACTCGTGGTTAGAAATATTATCGTTCAATATATCTTTTTATGGCCATATGGGGCACAAATACCAGGAAATTTACGGGATTTAAAAAAAAAGTTTGTTCCGACGCGTGGTTCGAAAGAAAAATCTCCACATCTCAAATATAGTACCGTTAGGCTAATGAAGTATTAAGTCACATAATGTAATAATACATTTGATGTGATAAATACGCTGCTTAGATGATAGAGCAATTGAAGCGTTACTCACCCGAGTAACATTGTTGCTAAGGAGTACATCAAGCTCCCATCACCTGTATCACAGCCTGTATCCCGTACACGATTGCTCGGTTAGACATCTACAATAACAGCTCGTATGAATTTACTGTGGCCATGGTTTAAGAGCTACGGTTTAACGAGCTACCTTGGTCTGACGTACGTCAGCCTAAGCTACGGCGTAGCGACCTATGCGACAACTAGCTTCGACGTAGCGGGCTATGCGATCACTAGCTACAAACTAGTGATTAAGTATAATTACTATATTTATAGCACCCGGATTCAAGTGCACACACCCACACACACACTCACGCCCTTTATCCCCGAAGGGGTAGGCAGGGCTGCAAATAGTGCACCCACTTTTCGCCGTGCGTATTCCATGCCATGATGTGATAGAGGGCGGTACGGACACAAATACCAGAGTCCGGGCTGATACTGAATTTAGAACACAATATCACTTTGTCCGACCTGTGAATCGAACCCGAGATCTCAGCATTGCAGTCATACCGTAATACATCTACGCCACCGAGGCAGTTATTACCTAGGAAAGTAGATTATGGTCGAGTTTAAATAGTTGTAGTCGCAAAGCGCAATAGCAAAAACGTCAAACTCGGAAATAGCGACGAGCGGATAAATAAGCGTTCGAAGCACAAAATCAATTAATAGTTTCTCATTTCCGTCTCAAAAACTTCTTCAATGAAAGCAATTAAAACGAGAACGCAACGCAACGCGCGACAGAGACATTGCGCACAATAAGAGCGAGGTGGAAATATCAATTTCCGGAAGTCGCAAACGGAAACATAGTTGCAAAAGTATCCGTTGGACGTTTTGCGATTTAATTAAGAATTTTAATTAATTTTAATGAAACGCTCAGGACATTCTGATTCCCGCGACGTGTCGCCTCGCACCGACACCAGGCGCTCCTACTTCATCGCTAGTTTTAGTTTGTGGAGAGCGTTACTCTGAAACGTTACGCTTTAAATTAAACAAACGCCGAGCGAAGCGACGAGCAATGCAAGGCGAGTCACGAGCTGCGAGCGACGAGAGACGGGTAAGGGTTGGCGCACACTTGGCGCTAGACACCTTAACGGCAATGCCGCGTTTCCTAACAATATTAACCAAATTCTTATACAGTAGTACGGATAAGTAAAATAATCTGGGGGCACGGCAGTGCCCCCGCCAAGTGGAACAAAAAAGCGGCACGACCGTACCATCCTTTTCTCGAAGCAGTTCAGGCCATTTTCGACCTAAAATTTTCAATTTTATATTTATCGTCTAACCTAATATAAAAATGTAAAGGTATAATAAATGAAATAATTAAAATTAAATTAGGTTCAATTATATTAGCATTACTAAGGAAATAATAATACTGCATTTTTGAAATTATACTACAAAGAGATATCAGTGCAAACATCGGTGGCTTTGTGATATTAATTCGCTGTTTATTTCTATGAACTTTTGCCGTAATAGTCACGGGGAAGTTTTTGAAAGCACCTTAATTTTAAAAGCTGCAACGATGCTACTTGTCTAGCATTTAACGATCTTATTCATACACAGTTTATAAACTTTTATAGAATGTTTTGTCTTCTGACTTAAAACTCAATATATAACTAAAATAGGCTTATAAACTGTGTATGAATAAGGTCGTAAGTTTTTACTAACTTATGAACATTTTACTAGATACCTGAATAAAATATCCACCATGCCAGCCCTGTATTATATACTGCCTACTGCTGAGCACGGGCTTCCTCTACAACTGAGAGGGTTTAGGCCTTAGTCCACCAGGCTGGCCTAGTGCGGGTTGGCAGACTTCACATACCTTCGAAATTCCTATAGAGAACTTCTCAGATAAGCAGGTTTCATCACGATGTTTTCCTTCACCGTTAAAGCGAGCGATAATTCACACATAACTTATTTTAGAAAAGTCAGAGGTGCGTGCCCTTGGGTTTAGAACCTGCGGACATTCGTCTCGGCAGTCCGTTCCACTCCCAACTAGGCTATCGCCGCCGCTGAATAAACTATAATAACTAACAGAACCTGGCGTTTGAACTGCAGATCTGGTATCTATTGTGCTGGGAGGATATTTGTGTCCGCCACGCTAGCGACCACCGCACACAAGGTATAAACCCTGCCATAGTGGCCCATGTAAGTGTACCGCGTTCTTTTTATCCCCGAACTCCGGACCAGGGAGATGAAAATACTTCTTTAGCGGTCCCCCGACGCGACAACCCTTGGGTCAACATATTACTAGGTACTTAAACAACAAACAAAGACACTCTTATTTTTTACTTTTTAGAGGCTTTTTTATGTCGGGGATTATTTTTTTTTACGTTATAAAAAAGTATATATAAACAATTTTACAGCAAAACTTGTATCAAATTACCTACAATTTATCCCGTATTCAGGTGCTGCGGTACAGTCTGGAATACTTCAGACATAAACATTGATTGTATTCAGAAACTGTACTGGATATTTCCCAAGAAAGGTAGAATTTAAAGTGCAATAAAAGAAACGGGTAAGCCGACGCGCCACAAGTAGCGGCACAAAAGGCGACGCAAGTAAATTATGAAAAATATTCCGAGACAGCCGAGCGCAATGCAAATAGACGCGCCGCGGGACCTCGTGACGATTCCTCCTTAATTGTGCTCCGGATTCTAAATCTGTAGTTGTTATTAAATTAACAAAGTTTCCTTATCTGTGAGTCGGACCGCCGGGGGGCATGCGGGGGGCGGAGAGGAGAGGGGACAGGCGGAGCGCGGTGTAACTAACTCAAGTTCCGTCAAAGAAGAGTGTCTATGAATGAAATTAACTAAGTTGGAATTTAAGGCAATGCTAAAGGTATTAATGGTTTGTCCTTTTTTATAACGACAGAGCAAAGTTTAACCTTATCGTAAATATACTGTACCGCAAACATAACTTAACTAATGGAATAAGGTGGTTTGGCGCGATCCGCAAAATTATATATTTTTCATACTGGATATTATACGCGAAAAAATAATGCAAAAATGTTAATGTAAATTTCACGTTTTTGTTTTCAAACGGCCACGAGACATCTTTAGTCATTTTTCAATTCTCTGTGTAGCGAATTTGGCCATATGTGTCCACTTTAAAAATCTACCGTGTAAAGTGACTAAAACCGGGACTTAATATCGTTGTTTTTTCAATTTTACGGTTGCTATTCAGTCGAGGCTGTTATTAGAAGGAATCCGGATTCTATTCAGAAGACTGGTAAAGGGGTAAATAGGTCATTCCTAAATGAAGAAGTTGTCGGTGCGCTGCCGATCTTAAAGATAAGAGTTTTTAATTTCTGAGTTTCCAAGCGTTCGAAATGCAAAAATGAATAATTTATTGAGATAATGGAAGTGCATAATTGGTGGGAGTGTATCAGAAAATATATTTGTAATAGAATTTAATATAGCTGTCTTACTTTTTATTTACCAATATTGTAAATGCGAAAGTTTGTGAAAATGTTTGTATGTTTGTTAAAATAGAAGTAAACGCAGGAACTGCTAAACGGATTTGGATGAAATTTAGTACACAGATAAATCATGTCCTAGATAATACATAGGGTACTTTTTATCCCAGTAACTTGCTCTCATGGGAAATAATGGATCTTTTTAGTCTGATTTTTTAAGTAGATGGCGCTAGCGTTGTACTGTGTTTAGGGACTTTTGTAGCGGGAAAGGCTTTACACGCAGGCGAAGCCGCGAGCAACACCTAGTTTATAATAAATAACCGTATGGCTCATTCCTAAGTAAGGCATGTGGAGATAGTACGAGCTTTGACGCAATCTTCTTCGTTGCTCGATACATATTTTGGATTACAAAGCACTTGTTATGAAGCCAATAGATTTACTGTACTGTGCCATGATGACCAACATTTCTAGGAGTGTAAGTAACATATTTTAAGCGAGAATCCATCGATTCTTAGAACCTGTATTGAAAATTGTTAATTCCTCTTTTATCTTAATTAAACGTGTCGCGAGTTTCTACATTACCTACATTGTAAACAGTATAAACAATGTCGGCAACAGTTGTAAACAGTATAAACAATGTCGGCAACAGTTGTAAACAGTATAAACAATGTCGGCAACCCGCATGTAGTTTAACAAGGTCGCATTGTATTGTGGGTAGTATACAAATTAGTTAAACGTGTTCTTGAATGACGTCATTCATGTGTCTCCTATATACTTGTATAATATTATTACGGGCCTAACTAGCCCCTCCTTTGATAATATTTCTCTGTTATTAGTTGGGAACCGCATCATCTCTTATCTTTGTTCTGGGATCTAGACTAAACGTGACTAAAAATGTCGAAAAGTTGCCTGGCATTACACCGCCATAAGCACCGGCATCAGAAGATAGTCTTAAACTATATTGACTTGTCATCTCTCTCAAACAGATTCTAAGATGGCATTGAATGACTAGACGAGCATGCCGTTCGCTTGATGGTAAGCGATACGACCACCCATAAACAGTAGCAATATCATCCAGCACCTTGAGTTACAAAGTACTATGTGGCCTTCCACTGCGCTCGTCATCCTGAGACATAGTTTGTTGAGTCACATTATATCCAGTAAATACACTGGCTATAATGGCCTTCAAACTGAAACACAACAGTGCATGCACACTGCTGCTTGGCGATAGAAATAGACATTGCGGTGGTACCCACCCAGACGGACTCTTACATATGAGAGACCTACCACCGCTGTAAAAATAGTCGTAGAGACGGTATAAATTTGATTATTTTATCAATTCAGCAGTAATAACTCTCCGTAAAAAAAAAAAAAAAAACATTTACAGCTCAATGGTTTAATTTTGTGTTGTATATTCGATGCAATAAGTTGACAGCAACACTAACTATCGTAAGACTTGGCTCATGCAAGTCTCGGAACATGTGTTACGATCTATTGTTGGAACTCGGAGATATGTTGATGTTACAAATAGTAGTAAAGTAAATTAGTGTGGTATAATATATGCGACTCCTCAGAGCAATCGAGCTGTATTTATAACTGTGGAGTTTCTCCGCATTCGAGTGCAGTGTTTTGAGTGGTGAGTCTGTGTCTGTATAAATAAGATCTCACTTGTGGCTTGGCGGACTAGCTCGCTGAGAAAAGTGGGGTCGAGAGTTTATATTACTTTTAGTATAGTATTACTAGCTGACCCGGCAAACGTTGTTTTGCCATATAAATTCTTTTTAGAGATTATTTTAGTAGAAAACATGGATAATTGATCAGTTACCGACCGGGGTTAAAGTTATTAAATTACTAATATCGCTATTAAA
Organism: Sphinx pinastri; assembly: GCA_947568825.1. Taxonomy (NCBI): domain Eukaryota; kingdom Metazoa; phylum Arthropoda; class Insecta; order Lepidoptera; family Sphingidae; genus Sphinx; species Sphinx pinastri. The sequence goes on along the minus strand of OX387640.1, from coordinate 11,180,058 downwards.
AAATAGGGAATGATGGAAGAAGGTAGAAAATTTAGGGTTGTATGTATTTTTAATGCCACATCATAAAAAACTGTCCAAAAAATAAAAATATTGTTTTTTGAGGTGGGCCACCCTTATCACTTACGGGAATGAAAAACAGATAACAACCTATTCTCAGACCTACCAAGTGTGAATATAAAATTTCATCAAAATCGGTTCAACCGTTTCGCAGGAGTATGGTGACAAGCACTGTGACACGAATTTTTTATATATATAGATTTTACTGGTGGTAGGTCTCTTCCTCTAGGGTTGTGTTCCAGTTTGAAGGACATTGATACCAGTGTAATTACTGGGCATTATGAAACTTAACATCTAATGTCTCAGAGTGATGAGCGCAGTGGAGTGCTACGAAGTACTTTATAATTAAAAATTCTGTTACTACTGCTTATGGGCGGTCGTATAGTTTACCACGAGGTGAGCGGCATGCTCGTCTCGTTACTCAGTAGCAATAAAAAAAATGTGTACACCCAAAAATCACACACACAAAATTGATGGTTATTTGTATTATTTACGAGAGTTTTACTACATTACCATACCAATACTTGAAACAAATTGCAGAACACGCAAACATAATATGATTCGGAATCGGACCCGTCGCCTCTTGGAGGCGTCAGTTGGCTAGAAGACAACAACCATCCACATTAGTAAACTATCTCAATTACTCAAACAAAACGAGTAAACACGAAAACGATCACAAATCTGCGCAACATTCCAGCGAACGAATGTGGCGCCCGTTTCATAAGAACTGTTGTGAACAATGACTGACGAGCGCAGTTCATAACTTCGTATTTTCCATTCCAGCGGAACACGTTTTTCTAGCGCTAAAATATGCATCGAAATATTTGATAGAAAAAAAGGCAGGTGAAAAATAAAAAAAAATGCCCGTTGTAATCCAATCGCGCGTCGCGGCTCATCCGAAATACTGTTGGAATATATGGTGGTCAGCTGCGGGTCGCGCCGGGACAGATCTTCTCAACATGCGCCTCGTCCCCCACGCCCACCATACCACCCACCCCGCGGGAATAGGGGGCGGGAGCCGTTTATAGAAACAATAAGCTTGTGACGTGAAAATACAACGTGGTATTTGAAGTGTGTTTTCTGAGTCGAACGTGACCTATATTCTACATGTTTGTTTGGCATCTCAATATAACAGTCTTTATTATTCTTATTACTAAATATAAATAAATAAAATCTTTATTTGAACCACATTTTTTAAAAATACATAAATAAAAGTGTACGATAATAGCTGTTGTAGTTAAAAACTGTTACAGCTATTAACATATGGCAAAAATCTAATACAGACTTGATCCTTTACTGTACAAGGTTTTAAGTTACATCACAAACAGATAGTAAAAATGAATATAGAGAGGCTTAATGCAACAGTATCGAAGTTTAATAAATGTAAAGTAATTTATGATAAGGTTAACAAATAAAATAAATTATAGACCTCAAATTATTAAAATAAATTAAAATGAAATAACGATAAAATACAGACATTAAAGGGAAATAAAGACTGCCTCGGTGGCGTAGTTTTATTATGGTAGAACTGCAATGCTGAGGCCTCGGGTTCGATCTCCGGGTCGGGCAAAGTGGTATTGGATTTTTCTATTCAGTATCAGCCCGGAGTCTAGAATTTGTGCCCGATATGGCGATAGGCTCGTCCCCTATCACATCATGGGATTTAATGCGCACGGCGAAAACTAGGTGCACTAGTTGCGCCCCTGCCTACCTTTTCGGGGCTATAAGGCGTGTGTGTGAGTGTATATAAATTAAGGCTGCACATATTTTATTATAGTTTTTTGTCAAGTGTACGTTAAGGATAAGGTTTTTTTGTAGAACCATTATTGCATAGTATACATTTTATCCCACTGAAAACTGCTGAAAGTTTGAGCACCGCTGTCCCTATAGAAAACAAGACAGACGCCGCGGTGTTGCTTTTATTTTGCTCGCATCGAATTCCAATTCAACGAAATTTTGACAGGCTCCATCGGTCACAAGTGCCGATGGATCGGAAGCCCCCCACGCCCCTCGCCCCTCGTCCACCAGCGCTATCGACATCGGGCATTTTATTTACATTGCTGGCCCGCGGATTGAAATTGACGTGCACTCGAGGGAAGTTCCGATGCAAAAACTTGTGGTTTTCTGCCCCTACGTTGTGCATACAGAGCTGGTCTTTATAAGTGCTGGCTTTTGAAATATAATCGAGACAATAATACAATCCTGATGGGACTGTGTGACGTCAGATGTTTTAGGTCTCAATGTGTCTGTCACTGGCTACAATCATTCAAACCGGCACACAATAGAGCTTGCAATTTGAAAAAGGCTGAAGTAGACAATGCGGTGATAACTCGATGAACCCCCACGTTACAACGGACCTATCAAAAATGTTAAAGCTTCCATCTCCATTTAATTTATTCGATGTCAATAAAGTCAATAGGTTAAATCCATCAGTCCGCAAGCCTACGTGTATATTTTGACAAATAAAGGCGAGTCCACACGGCGCGGAGTGCGGTGCGGTGTGTACACTGCGCGGTTTCGTATCGTTTTACAATACAAAGCAGGACGAAGTTTGCATTTCGTTACGTGGCGCTCTTGCAGTGTGTTCGGCCTTTTTGTGCGGCGATCAAGTAAAGCGAGCGGAAAACACACACCCTCCCCCGCGGTACCCCGCTACCCCCTCGCACCTTCGCCGTGTCGCCGAGCGGCTGCGATGTATGCAGCTTTTTTTTTTTTTTTGGGTAGGCGATCCTGCAGTCAACACCGGGGGAAACCTGCTAATGGGATACTGGAGTCCCCCGGCTTGACGACTGCAGGGGCCTGGGAAGGAAGTGGAATAGGGAGACGGGAGGGAAAGTGGGGGAAGGGAGGAAGGTTCTCAGGATGGGCGGAAAGAGAAGGGGGTGCCAGGAAATGTTCGCGGGCCCTTTTAGGCCTCAATGTGATTTACAACCAAGAGGTATACACACTGACTGTGTGCCTCGGCCCGCAACTAATTTCCCCCCGCGCATGGGCGTGCATTGGGTGTGAAGACCCAGCGCACAAGAATTGCCTCGGGGGGTGATGTATACAGCTGATGTAGGTCTATCTGTGATGGCTTGATAAGTGTATAGTACTTTAGAGAAATTCTTTGTTAGCTCTGTTGTGATTCGTGCGGTCAGTGATACTGTCGAAGTCTATGATTGAAATGTCACTTTTTCGCTTGAAAAGACAACGCATTCACGATTTCTGCAATATTAATTTTGATGGAAGGCGGTAGTCATTTACTTATCATCAGCACCCACTGCACTTATCATCAGGTACATTGCAGTGACATTGCCGTGCTTGTATAAGAACACCTACAGGACTGGCGCATTAACCAAATTGTAACGTTGTTAGCATGTTACATACCGGATTTTACGTACATTTCATGACCTCATAATCGTCCCATAATTGATTTGAGGAGTGGAGCCAGAAAACCAGTTATAGCTCGATCGGCTATATTTTCGTAACGAAACGCATCATGTAGTTTGCGGCGAGGGCGCTCTTCGTTTTTCGCGGAATGTGCGATGGAAAATTCATTTCAGACTCGCCACCGATCGCGTCGCGGAAAATTGACAAAACAACACGCGAGATATTAAAAAATAGAGAAATGTTGCAACTAGTTGTGCACGGCTTGTATTCAGGGCTGAGCGTTGAGCTGCGTGTGCTTTAACTTTATTGTGACACCGTCTCGGTGGTCGCTGATGACGTACTTAAGTTAAACCGACAGTTGGGGTTCGATAATTATATGGTTATCGATTTTTTTAAATGTTATTTTAGTTACATATTATGTAGGTTTCTTGGAGAGTACTACTAAATTAGGTATCGGTTATTTCACAAACACACACACTCACGCCTTTTATCCCCGAAGGGGTAGGCAGAGACGCAACTAATGCACCCACTTTTCGCCGTGTGTATTCCGTCCCATGATGTGATAGGGTGCGAGCCTATCGGTTCGGTTATTTCAATAAAGGGATATTTTTAAATTGGTCAATAGTTTAGCTATTAATAGGCAGGTAATAGGTACCTATATTTATAATAAATCAAGGCAACTAACTATATGTCGAAATTGCAAGGCTATTATTCAACTCTTTATTACTATTACTCGTTTCGGTCATACAACAATGTACACTACTGTGTACTACCATCAAGAACTGAAACTAGTTAAACTTTCTAATTACGTGTGACGAACTCAGTACCAAGTGATTTGTAATTCAAAGTATTGGCTTACAGTACTTACGAATATAGCCCGTATTCGAGCAGCGCGGTGGTCCACGCTGCAAGTAATGTATTTATCTGCGCCGCGACAGTGATTGACGACTTTCTTCAGAACTTTACAGAACGTGTATCGAACCGCTTTGAATGAAAGCAGTTTAGGATGTCGCGTGTCTTGCTGTAGACGCTATTGGGAATAGCTGCAGTGATCTTTAAATTAATTTAAGGAAATAACCTTTACGATGTCTTGAAATTTAACATATATGAATAAGTAAATGATGTAAATATTATGTACCTACCTAATAATACACACACACACACACTCACTCACTTTGCCCGACCCGGGGATCGAACCCGAGACCTCAGCATTGCAGTCGTACCGTAATACAACTACGCCACCGAGGCAGTCATACCAGGCAGGCAGGCAGGCACCTAATAATACAACTGATCTTAAAAATACTGAATAATTTGCAATGGAAAATAATGTGTTATGTTGATACTATAATTTATGTCACGTTAAAAATGTTACCCTGGCTAGTGACTTGAACTGAGAACTATAGCAGCATGTTCTAGTAAGTACATAGTATGGTTGATATGGGTATACAATATATTGGAAATTTACCTACCAAGCTACTCGTTGAGACCATTTTTAGGAGCTCACATACGCTATATCTGCTATAAGTTGCTAAAAAGTTAGGTAGCTCGTAGAAGTAACAGTAAACCAAATTTAAAAACAATCGGAGTTGTGAGAGTTTAAAATGAGCTGATAGTCTTCAAACGTCTAAACAGATCTTCATAAATTATAGCTATGAACCATTTTGATCACACCAGTTTTGAAACAAAAAAAAAAACGGGTTGAAATCGGTTCATTCGTTTGAGAGCTACGATGCCACAGACAGACACACAGATACACAATTATAGCACCGCTGTTATTTCGTCGCGTCGGAGGTTAAAAATAGATTGGAAAGTGGAAAGCATTATAACAATAAAAAAGTAAACGCGAATTTAAAAACAATCGTACCGAAAATAACATTTACAAATCTGCGTCAATCCAACGAGTCGACAGCAAAGAAATGCAAATGGGTTGCATTCCCGACAGTATCTCCCACGCGACGTGTGACGTTTCAGCATGACGGCGCTGCAGGAACGTGGCGACGCGGTGACGGTAACGAGACCCTGCCAGTGACGTCACAGGAACGAGCCTCATGAGTGACGTCACAACGACACTGACATGACGAATGAAAATACCGTTCTATCTTTGGCACGATTTTCTCAAAATAAAATAGAAAATACTTTTTTCCCACAACTGATTATCGCGATGTAAAGTGGTAAGCATTATGGCTATCCATAAACAGAAGCAATACCATAACCTATAGTCACAAAGAACAGCATTACATTGTACTGCATTTTCCATCCTGAGTCATATTAACATGATCGGTCTTTGTCTATTTCACTCGTCATACAAAACGTAAAAACCACCAAGAGAACTGCTTTAATTGTGTCAGGGTGGCTTTACCTTTGTTTTAAACAAATCACTCTTTTGTCGACAAAGGGGTAGGCAAAGGTGCAACCAGGCTATTTTTGGCTACTTGTTCTGTCCCATGATGTGATAGGACGCAAGCCTATCGTCATATCGGGCACAAATTCGAGACTCCGAACTGATACTCAAAAGAAACTGTCAAAAGCGGCCTGCATCCAGCGTGTTCCTGCGACCTTTATCAAGGCGTCCGTCCACCTTGGAGGTTGACGGCCGAAGCTGCGCTTCCCAGTACGTGGTCTCCACTCAAGAACTTTTTTGCCCCATCTGCCGTCAGTTCTTCGAACTATGTGCCCTGCCCACTGCCACTTCAGCTTGCTAATCCGCTGGGCTATGTCAGTGACTTTCGTTCTTCTACAGATCTCCTCATTTCTGATTCGATCGCGTAGAGAAACACCTAGCATAGCCCTCTCCATAGCTCGTTGAGTGACCGTGAGCCGTCTTAGGCGGCCCATAGTCAGAGGCCACGTCTCAGTGCCATATGTCATCACTGGTAACACACATTGATTGAAGACTTTTGTCTTCAGGCATTGAGGTATTTTGGATGAGAAGACCTTGCTTAGTTTCCCGAATGCTGCCCAACCGAGCTGGAATCGACGGTTGACCTCTTTCTCAAAGTTGGACTTGCCTAGTTGGACTACTTGACCTAAATAGACGTATTCGTCAACAACTTCGAGAGTTGAGCTCCCAACGGTAATCGGGGTAGGCACAACATTATAAAGATTATTGTATTGTATTTTATTATTTATTATTAGATACAAAATGTATTTCGCTGCGTAAACTAAACTTTTATCTTCTTAATAAAAACGAAGGCCGTCTGTGGAATTAAAAAAAAAAATAGAAATTCTTAACATTTTTATTTGCTTTCATCATTGTATAACCTCGGACATATATTTGAAACTTCTCAAAGGAATCTGATGGGTGTCAGATTCCTAGCACTGAGAGCAGGGCGTGTGCAGGGGGTACGCAGGGGGGAGGTGCGCGTGGGTATTTGTAAACACTCGCCAAAGTTGTGCCGCTGAGGTGAGATCTCTGACACAAGTTTAGTTATTCCAGTTTAGTTTGCGAAGTGGCCAGAGTAATAAACACATTTTTAATTAGCTGAAACACGTTTTTGTAATACGAAGTACGAGCGCTGACAAAGAGACATTGTGTGCCTTGATGGTTATTAGAGTTATGTCGGTATTACTGAATCTACTCCCGGGATTCCTGACACCGAATTTCGACATGACGGAAACACGGTAGGTCCTGTGATGGGTTTTACCCGTGTGTAAAGTGCTTATCAATAGAGTAAAGATAAGGTAATTTTCTACCAGCATCCCATACTTGAATTACTGGCTTTTGCACGATGAAAAATATATAAATATACCCTAATGAATGAATGTTGTGTTTCATTTATTTTTCCTTGCAACTTACAATCAGCCCTATAGCATAACTGGTGGTAGATCTCTCATATGCAAGAGTCCGTCTGGGTGGATACCACCGCAATGTCTATTTCTACCGCCAAGCAGCAGTGTGCATGCATTATTGTGTTTAGGTTTGAAGGACATTGTAGCCAGTGTAACTACTGGACATAGTGAGACTTAACATGTTATTATGTCTCAGGATGACAAGCGCAGTGGAATGCCAAACAGTACTTTGTAACTCAAGGTGCTGGATGGTGTTGGTACTGTTTATGGGTGGTTGTATAGCTTACCATCAGGCGAACGGCATGCTCATCTCGTCATTCAATGCAATAAAAATAAAACTCATGTATGTAGGTTTCCTTACCATGTTCTCTTTCACCGTTAAAATGAACGATAATTGATAAACAATACACAAGTAATTTTGAAAATTCAGAGGTCTGCCTTGGGTTTTGAACCTCCGAACATTGTATCGGCAGATCCATTCCCAACTAGGCTATCGTCCACTTACCTATTTTTTTTTTAAATCTACAGTTGTAAAAATAATACTTCAATATAAAAACAGCCATAGTATTCCATCCCTATTTTTCAAAATCAAAACAAATAGCTTTATGAAATTGATGTTTCATATAACAACTTACTTGTTTAGTAGAACTGAAAAAACATGTTTATTTACTTTAAGATTTCCAAATACAAATAAAATCTCGAATTTCAATAAGAATTGGTTTCTAACACAACATAATATAAAATGCACATTGCAGTGGAGACTTGAAATATTTATATTTGAGCGTTTAGCCATGTTAAATATTTGAGAAATAGTTTGAAATCCTTGAGAGGCGCTCCGACGGGCGCTGCGAAGCTACGGGGGACCGGATTCTGGACGCTGGGCGGGGGCAATGCACTACACAATGAAACTTTAAAATGATGTCGCCTATAAATAATATTCATTTTATTTAGTATCACGATAGGACATAATTATTATTGTCATATTGAACAATTTTTTTTTATCCCATTATTTTTTTGCATTTTTGTTTTTCTAAAATATTAATCAAATTCAGTAAATAACGGGTTTCACAACATCAATAAACTAACAAATAGTTAAATAGTAAAGTGATGAAGTTTGAGTAAGACATACCTCAGATCTTATTAACACACTTATATATTATTATTATTGTAGCTATTTCAACCGGGTTATTCTAGTAAAGTCAAGATTCATAGTATATGTAAGTCAAATAAGGTAGAGTGGTGTCGTCGTTTACAGGAAATCAATATAACGTGACAGACGCGGAATGATAAATGAATTGAATTACTGAAGCCCAGAAAGACACTGGTGGTAGGTCTCTCATTATGTAAGAGGTCGTCTGGGTGGGTACCACCGCAATGTCTATTTCTACCGCCAAGCAACAGTGTGCATGCACTGTTGTGTTTCGGTTTGAAGGACATTGTAGCCAGTATAACTACCGGACATAATGAGACTTAACATCTTATGTCTCAGGATGAGGAGTGCAGTGGAATGCCACTCAGTACTTTGTAAGTCAAGGTGCTGTATGGTGTTGCTACTGTTTATGGGTGGTCGTATCGCTTACCATCAGGCGAACGGCATGCTCGTCTCGTCATTCAATGCAATAAAAAAAAAAAAAAAAAAGACACTTCAAACCTTCCAACACACTTTTTCTTAAATATCGACAATGCACTAACAATTCATCTAGCAATACTGTTATATCGTCCTCTGGTTTAGCAGCCCGCTATAAACATTCATACAGACCCTCGACTATTACCATAAGCAGGGCAATCTGAAGCACTTGTAAGTTAATTTTTCCTTTTTGTTAAATCCACTTACACATGTCAGAAGTTTTCGCATTACGTAGAACCCTTTCCGGCGCGTCCCTTTTGCCGAACTATCTTGATGTGGGACGGCGTTGGCGAAACTTATCTTTAACTGGCTTCAGACTGCATAGTAGTTTTCGTATGACTGAATGGTAAGACAAGGGTATCGCTCATCATCATCAGCCACATGAAGTCCACTGCTGAACATAGGCCTCTCCTAAAGATTTTCAGACGGACCTGTCAAAGGCGGCCGGCATCAAGCGTGTTTCTGTGACCTTTATCAAGTCGTCTGTCTACGTTGCGAGTGGATGTCCAACGCTGCGGCTATAGCATATCGTTCACCTGATAAACCTTTGACAATAAAATAGTAGAAACACTTCAAACTTTGGATCAAGTCTGCTCAAGAAATTAATGCTTGTCTATTTCTATGAGCCATAAATACATAGATAATGCAGTGGTATCTACTTAGACAGTTTTTTCTTATGAAAGACCTGTCATCCAGTGTAATATAATTTTGGGATTATTTGTGATAAAAGTATTAACCCGCCAATTGTGTTTCTGTCAATGAACACTGAACTTTGACAACGTTTACTAGAGAAGCCTGAGGGAAAATGAAAATTCTGAAAAATAATAATACATATTTCAATTTACTTTTTTATTTTACTGTACCGCCAGAAGGCGAACCGTAATATAGAACAGAAAAATGAACAATAACGGTAACATGCTAATCTGTTACAGGCAAATAAAAAAGTACAGTTTTCGTATTTTTTTATAGTTGGTTGTTTTGTTTTGTTTGTGAAAAAAACGAACTGATAATATATTTTATTGATAGTTTGCTTTAACTCGAGACAAAATCCACGAAAATGTATTTTCCTGACAGCTCCAGAAAAGCCGTGTATTTATTTGAGACAAAATGTAGCACATATCCATTCTCCGGGCCATAAACTTCATACAAAAAATTATATCATCCGTTACTTCAACGGTGTGGAAAAAACACATTTCCGCGTTAAGGATAAAAAACAAATCAACTGGCCATAAAATTTATATAAATGACCCCCGCCCTAAATGCGGCCCTGCACAGATTTGCTTGAAAGGATTCCGCCGAAGATTGGCGCGTTGGATGAACTCGCTCCTTAGGTAATGTTATTGAAAAATCTCGCTTTGTGTTGTGTGTTGTTGAGAGGTACTGGTGCGGGAGTGGTAGGGGGCGGGGAGGGGGCGGGAGGGGTGAGGTGTGGTGAGACGTGCCGCTTGTATTTACATGCCGGAAACATGTGCCGACTCCATTGTTGTAAACTTGAGATCATTTCTTGTTTATTTTGAATTTCAACCCAAGGTTGTCTGCCATTCAAGAATATACAACCATCACGCTTGTATTCCCTGAGACGAGTGTGGACAGAGATGCGAATACACCTAGTGTTTGTCAGTATGTAGTCCCATTATACGTCATGGAATGTGCGAATCGCTATAGTCAGCGTAATAACTAATTCGATGTTTACTTCCATACAAATATAATATGATTACACGCGTGTGTTACATTACCCGTGACAACAGTTTAATTAATGCTCGACACTCGTTTGTGTGTAAGCTCATTAAGTTTATTATCACAATTATTGTAATAGCTTACATAAACATATGCAACTACCATGCTTGTATACATGTACATTCAGCCACATAAGAAAAAAAACAAATTGCGAATACACTTTTTTGTTCTTACCATTTTCTTTTCTCTTCACAAAAATGAAATACAAATGTTACTATTAAATGTTGCACCTATAATGAATTCGACATTTTAACATAGCAGTTACTTATGAGGCTGACTGTACACTCAGTTACGAAAATAGATCAATACATTCGAATCTTCAAATAACTTAAACGTAGACACGATTAATATAAAAAAATCTTTCTCTTAAATAAATTTAACCCTTTTCCATTTATTTCAGCGATAAATACGGAGCTAAAATTTTGTACTTGCATTATAATATACTTGTATTACAGTAATGTTCGTTATCGTAAATTAAACATTCATACTACGCTCATCTAAATATTAATAGCTCTATAATTCAGAAACATTCAAGCGAAACCGCGTGCGAAAGTTATTATTGAAATCGCAGTGAATATTACATACATAAATCACAAACTGATTGCACTGAACAGATCCATCAGCTGCATCGGAAAGTTCTTGAAACAAAGTATCATTTGGCGCGAGTGCCGGCGAGCGGCGAGCGGCGAGCGTATCAATAATGCGCAGACAGGCCGACAGCGTGAAATATCTTTAAATTAATGTATGTAGATCGATTTAGACGTGGATCGGAGGGTCCCAGGAGGGGGACCAGGCGTTTTAATTTAGTTAGCTGAGTATAGAAATTCCAAAAGTATTAAAGTCGTTTTTGTAGTTTTTCAATAATTAAATATAAGGCCACATAAAAAAAAAATTACAATATATTATTTCCATTCTTTATACTTCACTATCTTTATTCTAGGTTATACTCGGCCCACCTGTGAAAACCACATGCAAATCCGTTGAGTAGTTTCATAAAAATAGACAGATAGACAAAAATAATTGTAAAAATCGCTGACTTATGTTCTGTTACTCTTTTTTAGTCACCTCCTTTCTTTTTTATTACTTTTCTATACAAACAGAAGTTTCTGCTGTTTTAAGTGGTGCCGAATAAATCACAAAACAAACCAATACTTTCAAAAACACCGCACAATACTCATGCATGTCCCGCCGTACTCATTTCGAAAGTTTGAGTCAAATAGTTGCCCAAACCAGTAGCGTCGGCCTGGTTCCGCGGACAGTGAAAAATAGCGGACATACCGACCGACGGAGTATTTATATTTGTTAGTAGAAACTAGTAGTTTGGGCAGTTTCAATAGATCGACAGCGCCGCGGTTTGAGAGCTATTTGTCGAGCATAGAGAACGGACTGATATGAAATTCTTTGGGGCTGGGTAATATATTTTGTATTTTACAAGGCCATCGGGGAGTGGGTAAAAGGGCATGTTTTTATTCAAATAATGACGTAACGAGCATGCCGTTTGCCTGATGGTAAGCGATACTGTAATCATTAGCAATAACACCCTAACTTTAGATTACAAAGCACTGCATTTGGCACCTTGAGATATAACATTTTAAGTCTCATAATGGGCAGTAGTATTAATGACGACAATTCTATTTATATCTTGTTCATGTTGTCATCTGGCGTAGTCTTTTTACCCGACTGCGAAAGAAGGAGTGTTATGTTTTTCGAGTGTATGTATGTATGTATGTTTGTATATTTCTTTGGCACTCCCTACAGCCTAAACGGATTGTCGTATTTTTATGTGAGTGGTGTCAATAGATTCGTCTTAGTCGTGAGAGTGACACTGGGTACATCAAAATAAAAAATAAACAAAAATAAGGATTTTCGGCGGCAAAAAGTGATCTCGAAAAAAAAAGTCTTCAAAATACATCGAGTGTGGTATCAAAATAAAGATTTTTTAACGGTGATTACGAATATATATATAACTTATATGTTTTATTGAAGTTTGGAATAGGCAATGCTAATAAAGGTGCTTGAAAACTAAAAAGATGGAAATAAAAAAAAAAAATTAAGAAAAACAAAAAACCCGACCGCGTCTATATCTGCCATCTTTATTAAATTCATTGAAGAACTGAAAAGATAGAAGCAAGATTTTAATTTGAATATTTTGTTTTGGTTTTGAATAATCTTAGTTGACAGTGTTCACAAACGCAGTCGGAGGCATCTGCTCACTTCGAGATTTTGTTGCTCTACCTATATCACCAACTAAAATATGACAAGTGAGCGTGTTATGCCTCCGACAGCGTTGGTGAACACTGTCAACTAAGATTATTCAAAACCAAAACAAAATATTCAAATTAAAATCTTGTTTCTATCTTTTCAGTTCTTCAATGAATTTAATAAAGATGGCAGATATAGACGCAGTCGGGTTTTTTGTTTTTCTTAATTATTATTTTTTTATTTCTTCTGTAATGCGTATGTATTCGCCTCAGTTTACAATGGCAAAATTGTCCTGAAGGACAGAGCCAGATAGGAAAAAATGAATACAATGTATTTTAAATCGAATCTGAAATAGGCACTCTGGTGGCACCTAACCAGCTGGATTCTTTTTTATTTATTTATTCGGGCTCAGCAAATTGACCCCACTGTATCTGATGGCCAGTGGAGTAGGTCCGACTGAGCGTCGACTGATGAAAGATGATTACCCATCGCCAGTCAACACAATTATGCCGGCCTATTTGAAACCACACACTGATAGAACGCGACACTTACGTGGGCCACTATGGCGGGATTTAGACCTTGTGGTCACTATCCAGGTGGACATAAACAACCTGCCACCAACAAAATGGAAATGTCATGCCTTGATGGCTTTTAAGCTCCCCAATCGTATCTGTTACCGCAAGCGAAAGCTTTCCATTGAGTTTGCTATTGTCAGAACTAAATTTATCTAGCAATATGACCCACCCGTCGGTCTGTGCGTTACAATACGCCTAACTACCGCAATTACAGCCGGAGCGCTGATCATGGGCCGTACAATTACAGTGTCCATTTCAATTGCTTCCGATGTTGGATTTTGGCTTGTGTGGATTCGGACCTAGTTGTAAATAATAAATACAGACACTGAGCGTATACTGAGATGAAGCATTATTCTGCAAGTGGAGCAAATGGTTATCATCTTGTATTGAAACGTAAACTAGTATAATATATTATTACTAGCTGAACCGGCAAACGCTGTTTTGCCATATAAATTCTTTTTAGAGATTATTTTAGTAGAAAAAAATGAATAAATGATCAGTTACCGACCGAGGTTAAACGTTATTAAATTACTAATATCGCTATTAAAAAATAGGGGATGATGGAAAAAGGGAAAAAAATTGGGGGTGTATGTATTTTTTAAAGCCACATCATAAAAAAATAATGAAAAAATTTCTGTCCGAAAAATAAAAATAAAACTTTTGGGGTGGACCACCCTTATCACTTAGGGAGATGAAAAATAGATAACAATCTATTCTCAGACCTACCAAGTGTGAATATAAAATTTCATAAAATCGGTTCAGCCGTTTCGGAGGAGTATGGTAACAAACACTGTGACAAGAAATTTTTATACAGGGTCATTTTGACATAGCGTTAATAAATGAAATCACATACTTATCTCGTCGAAATTAACGCTTTCCATTAAGTTATTTTAACCATAGACGTAAAATAAAAAAGTGTAAGTTTCGAACAAAATAAATATCAATAAAAAGTAACTTTAAGTTTACACGCCCTACTGCCACTACTACTGCTTTAAGATAATTCGTCGCAGCGGCAACATTATACTTTCATTCAGAAATACGCTTTCGCACACACCACATTCCCACTAAACTACGAAATGATCAAAAAATTTGAAAACTACTACCGGGATTTTTGGCAATAATATTCGTTAATCATGGATGACCTTTGGCAAGATGTTACAAGAGGTAAAGACGAATATGTGGTTACATTTAGTAATGCAATGTAAAAATGACCCTGTATATATAGATATATTACGTTTAGAATATTTTTTCGACTACCTCGGTAGCGTAGTTGTATTACGGTACGACTGCAATGCTGAGGTCTCGCGAAGTGGGAATTGGGATTTTCTATTCAGTATCAGCCCGGATTGTGGAATTTGTGACCGATATAGCGATAGCGGATAGACTCGCCTCTTATCACACCATGGGACGGAATATGCACGACGAACAGGGGGTGCACTAGTTGCGTCTCTACCTACCCCTTCGGGGATAAAAGGCGTGAATGTGTGTGTATGTGTGTGTGTGTGTGTGTGAATAATAACTGACAACACGTATAGTAGTTAAACTCACACACATACATACGAAACATCCAAATAGTTTATTACATACGAAATACCACTTACATACGTAAAACTGTATCCTACCCAAAGTTATGCAAACGTCCTTGCATATGTCAACGTACAGTAACGTCGCGTCGAGCGGCGTGTCACGTGACCCGACGCGCGACGTGAAGCGACGTGACGTGACACCACGCCGGCCTAATGCACCGTGTTTGGGGAACTACAATGCACTTTGTCGAAATGCAGTCGGAATAGATATCGGCCGGTGTTAATGAGAGGCATGTTTGTTGGTTTAGTGCCGGTGATGTAAAACTGTAGGGTTTTGCGTTTAGTTCTCCCGTTGGATATTGTAATATTTATGAACGGAGGAAGCTGGTGGTTGGATAGCTATTTCTGCCGTCAAGCAGTAATATGCAAGCTCTGTAGTGATACTTACAACAATATAATCTGTTTGACAGTTATCGCATTATACAGCTAATGTAGATAGTACTCATTTTATTACCATTAATTTGGGAGCACAGATTAGCGTGACTTTTGTATTTGGTCGGATTATACTTTTATGCGACAAGCAGCGTTTACTCAGAAGACGTAATATGGATGATAAGTCTCAGGAAATTAATGCAGTACTAATGCTGTACAACAATCACACTTCACACTAACCAGTAACTACTTCACATCGATATTCTAAATCAAACTAAACTACATACAACAATAAAACTTTACGTGCATGAATATACCGCCGTTTGTCTCGTATTCCGAAAAATTGGGTCAATTACACCTCAGGGAGGGGGTCAAGACGATATGATACGTGTGCCTCCCCCCCACACCCCCGCACTCCGCCCCCCATCAGATATTCATAGGTGTCGTTTCCGATATAGCTAACTGTGTATTAGGGCAAAGAATATAAGGGTTACCGCAGAACAGACATTTCGTAATTCAAGGTTATGGATGGGTTAGCACTCGGGAATTCATTGCCAGGAATTTATAAACTAGTGCCCGTTGTGGGTGGTTTTTTTGGCGTTTTGAGGTAACTTTAGCTTTATTTTTATCTAAAACGTAGTGTTGTTCGTTACTCAAGGTGCTGGATGGTGTCGCTACTGTTTTTGGGTGGTCGTATCGCTTACCATCAGTAAAACGGCAGTCTCGTCATTCCATGCCATAAAAAAAAAAAACTCATCATCATCATTATCATCAGCCACATGAAGTCCACTGCTAAACATACTTTCCGGACGGACCTGTTGAAAGCGGCCTGCATCCAACGAGTTTCTGAGTTCTTATCAAGTCGCCGGTCCAACTTGATATTAGTTCGTGACTCAACCTACATGAAGATTTTTCCCTTAATAATAATCTCCGTGTGTAATTTGCCAGGAAAAAGTTACCTATAATATCGTAGTCTAGGACATGCGTATGTGCAAATTTTATCCAAATCGCTTTAACGTATCATTAACATTCAAATATCATCAATATCACATTTAGGGCCGATTTATTTTCATTTCGATTATGTGGACAATTTTCCACATTTAGGGCCGATTTCACCACACGCAGATAAATTCACTGAGAGGCTATTCGGAACTTATCCGACGCATAAACTACAGCTTTTGGTTTCACAGGACTATATCTAGCAGAAAAAATTACTAGTTATGTGTCAGATATATTTGTCAGATAGCGTTATTGCTTGGAACTTTATCAGGTACCGGTGTAACGGGTCTTAATCCCACAGTGTCTTAATAATTACCGTTTTACCATACCAGCCCTGTATTATGTACTGCCCACTGCTGAGCACGGGCCTCCACTACTACTGAGAGGGTTTAGGCCTTAGTCCACCACGCTGGCTTAGTGCGGGTTGGCAAATTTCACATACCTTCGAAATTCCTATAGAGAACTTCTCAGATATGCAGGTTTCCTCACGATGTTTTCCTTCACCGTTAAAGCGAGCGATAATTTACAAAGAATACACACATAACTTTATAGAAAAGTCAGAGGTGCGTGCCCTTGGGTTTTGAACCTGCGGACATTCGGTTCGGCAGTCCGTTCCACTCCCAACTAGGCTATCGCTGCTTTTACCGTTTTGACACTTTTTAATTAATTCAAAGCACGAAAACAAAAACGAATCAAGCAAATCACTGAAAAACACTGATAACTAAAATCAAGTCACTGAGTGGGAGTGGCGATGTGAAAGAATTAATATTACTAGTAAAATAAAACGCATGCCATGTCCTGTCTGTTGAATAATATCGAGTCGATACATATGACACTGGCGTATGTATCGAATGGTTTGGGCGAACAATTTCCGACCCGACCCCACTCACTAAGACGTTTTAACGTCTTCATATCGAAATAATCTCCTCCATTCAGTTATACATGATGACTACAGAGAGCTGTTCCCTATTATTCCATGTTTATTTAGATATTATTGTTTGTTGTACTAATACGATCATTTTTCTGTTCAGTTCATTGCGTTTTAAAGATAAGGTCAAATTCAGTTTTAAGGGCCGTTTGCTATATGCTCCTTGTCACATAAATATAAGCTGACCAAATAAAAAAGTCACTTTCTAATCTATGCTCCCAAATAAATTGATAAAAATGAGTACTATCTACATTAGCTCTTTAATACGAGAACTGTCAAATGAAATTCACTTGAAACCTTTAAACAAAGCCTAGGTTGGTTAAACTCTCAGTTCTATGGAAAAGAATATTTATTTATATAAAAAAGCCATAGAAAGATTTGGAAAAGTTTTGATTATGCCGAGTTATTATACGATCTTTTGTGAACGTGGAAAGCGAAATGAAAGTGCTACAGTCCCTGCTGCTTGGCAGCTGATTTGTTCATAAGTTTCCTATATGGGCTCCCCGCATTATTATCGATTCCATAGGAAGCTACATTATTTCCGAACGAGTGAATGATTCCAGGAATATAAGAAACATAGATCAATATTGAAGAAATAGAGGCAATTTATTAAATTATCGACTGAATCATCACAATATTCTCCACAATGTCGCTTCTATTGATAATGGCAATTTGTTTGATGTTATTGTAAAATGATTGTATTATGGCTCCTTTGTAAGAACTGGTGGGCGGATATCTTTGATACTGTGAACCACACTTTTGGCATTGGTAATTTATGTTAGGTACCTATGTATTTTTAAGTCAATAAAGATTTACTTTATTGAGAAGGGGAAATAGATAGAAACCGGTTTATTTCATGGTTCTTAATATTTCTTTCAACGAGATCATCATGGTAGGCGAAAGTCAACTCTTAAGGCGCTTTATATAGTCAAAATAAGCTTAATTGAACAGTTTTTTAGCCAACAGTGTACATTTTAGAACAACCAAAAATAGATGTTAATCTTGATCATATTTATGAGAGGACCATTGAATTCAAAAGACGTTTTCGTTAAATTTAATCGATAGAATAAAATCATAAAGTAACCATTAATATTGAAATTCTAGTAATTGTAACTTTATTATTTATTAACAAATCTTGATAAAATTTATTGCAGTGATGTAATACATAATAATAAAGGGACATGTTGTTTTTTATTTATCAATTCAAATAAAATATTTGTAGTATGAATAATATATTATTAAATAACTCGAACGAGTCGAATGAAACGACGCGTCATGGAGCTTTTTATCTGTAGGTCTATTCAATATTGGCCTGATTAATACAACAAGGAGCAACCTAGGTTTGCACTACTGTATCTTAGGACGTGTCAGATAACACGTGAAATAAAAATACATTAAGTATATGATAGTGAGAGAGATAGATACTTGCACTGCACCGAGCTCACTAAATATTACAAGTTTTGAGATGCATCCAATATTTAAGTAAATGTATTATGCAATTCTCGACCTAGTTGCAGGAGCTGTCTAACGCAAACTGTTTTCTTCCATTGTTTATAATCTAGATTCTAGAGGAAATTCATAGAACTTTGATTAAACGATTGAAGGTTTTCTTTGGACATTTTAGCTCTAGAACTTGATGTGTAATGACGCTAGGTCGCATTGGAAAACGAATATATTACTATTATATTATATTGAAAATAAAGACTAAAAGATATAGGTATTTTTATACGGACACGGCAGTACGGTATGTAAGTGTAAGGAACTGCACGATAACTCAGCTGAGAATGGAACGGACTGTCGAGACGAAGGTCCGCCAGTTCAAAATCCAAGGCTCCATCTCCGACTTGTCGAAGTTATGTGTGTATTATTTATCAATTATCGTTCACTTTAACAGAGAAGAAAGAGATCGCAAGGAAACCGACGTAACTAAGAATTCTGCGTCAGAATTTCAAAGGTATGTGACGTCTGGCAACCCGCACTAGGTAAACGTGGTGTTAGGCCTAAGCCCTTTCAGTACTTAGTAGACGAGGCCTGTACCCAGCAGTGGGACGGTATCTCTTTCTTGGTCGTAACACTCTTGACAGAGTAGTCGTGGTCGTCATGTAGTGTTGTTCAGAACAGATGTAATGCGCCTTACGGTCTCTCGCCACATCTCTCTGTTAGATGTTATTCTGGTGCATTCATGTTCGGGACGTTCCACGGCAGATTTGACCTGATCAGTCCAGCGCATGGGTGTCCTTCCCCGCGGTCGAGTGCCTTCAACCTTGCCCTAGACGACAAGACGTTCTATGGACTGGCCGCCTCGCCTAGCAACGTTTCCGAAGAAAGCAAGTATGCGGGACTGTACTAACTGCACGTACGACTGCACTAAGGGACGGTATAATTCAGGGCTGATATCTTCTAATATATAAAATTCTCGTGTCGCGGTGTTTGTTGCCAAACTCCTCCGAAACGGCTCGACCGATTTTCATGAAATTTTGTGTGCATATCGGGTATGTCTGAGAATCGGTCAACATCTATTTTTCACCCCTTAATTTATTTTTTATTTTTTAGACAATTTCTTTCATTCTTTCTTCGATCAACCCCTATTTTTTTAATAACTTTTAGCCCCGGTCGGTAACTGACGACAAAATAACGTTTGCGGGGTCAGCTAGTTATATTATTATGGACATGGAAAAGTTGCACCTGATAGTAGCTGAAATATCAACCAGTTTTGACATATAAATTGATGAAATTTTATGAAAACTGCAAATTACGCGCAAAATTAATGTAAAGCAATTTGATATGACAGGAACATAATATCCTACATTGCAGCGCTGACATCGTGTACATCAAATACACAATTTATGGTGTCATTGTATTATATTATAAATTGATATTGTTTCATCGTTTTTATATTTAACTTCAAAAAAAGAGCGTATGAAATGAAATAATTTATTCGAATCCATAAAATGTTAAACGTTACTTAGATTCAGTCAATTTTTACTCTACCACCAGTTCGGAAAGCAGTTTCTGCCAGAGAAGAACGGGCAAGAAACTCTAGGGTATTCCCACCTAAAAGGCCGGCAACGCATCTCTATGCCCCCTGGTATTGCAGATGTTCATGGGCGGCGGTGATCACTTACCATCAAGTGAACCGTAAGCTCGTTTGCCCCATATTGTTATTGTTTTGTATCATAAAAAAACTCACCATTGAGGCGAGCAAGTATGGTAAAAGCCACGAATCTTCAGTAATAGAAGAAACCCAGAAACTCAAATTGCAAGTTGCTGCATGGCATAAGGCATAAGACCTTGACTTTAATAATACCCAGTAATTTGACTATGTATATTCTTTCTTTCTTTCTATATAATCTATTTCAAAACATAATTCAAAATTACTAACGGTTGGTAATCTGCAGATTTAGATACAGCGCATACCTGAAGATCTTTCATTAGCAAAAGAGTGCCCTGGGGGTGGTTCAAATTACCTAAAATCTTCACTAATCGGTATCTAGCTACCTTGATGCCACTCAAATGGTGGATCTATGCAACACGCATTTAATTGCATGCACGATCCATGTTGAAACAATTTGGCGTAGTTTTTACTGACGGCCAGCTGACGTTGACCCCTTCCGCGGGTTTCCTAACGATCCGAGTGTGGATGGAATAGTTAAAGGCAATCAATTTCAAAACAGGTAATAAGATTGTTTCTACCTTGTGGATCAGTTAGAGAGTTCTAACATATTCTCAATAATAGGCGATCTACTAACTGGAGTAATAGCTAACAAAAAATCCAGAGACTGATAAAAAAATAAGCCTTTACGCAGATTTTGTTATTTAATAATATTATCTTTGTTTTGGTAATACGCTGAGTACAAGCCTAAGAAATAATCTTTATAATATAATCGCGGATCGAGAATCAAACCTCAACCTCTCAAGTCCCTCGCCGCGCTATCTCGTCTCGCTTAGTATGCAGCAAGGGTAGGCCAGGTGATGTACGGCGGGGCTGGAGCCTCGGCGCGCATTCAGATCGAGCGGACGACGGAAAGCGGCGGGGAAGGGGGAAGGAGGAGGAGGGGAATAGACGTGCAGGCCGTGTGTAAAAACTTTACGCCACATGACTAACAATAGCTGAAACTTTTGACAACTTACTGGTATAACTTCTATATTTACGATATTTATGGGCAATTTTATTTGCAGAGTTTATGGGAAAGTGTGGAGCTGACCATCATGAGAATGGGGTGGACCATCAAGTGACCGAGGCCACGTACAAATTTGAAAAATATTTTGGAATTTGTACGTAGCATCAAATATTGGAGTCTTGAGTTCAAATGTGTACCAATGTATTTTTCTATAGGGATTTTAAGTGCGTTGCCTAACTTTACGGGAAGCTGGTTATTTTGTGCAACATTTTACAGTGAAACAAAAAAAAAAGCAATGAGAGGTGTCAAGGGACACCCGGATGGAACGAAGTTCCTTTCGATTAATTAGTGAAGGAATTGTAATAAAATTTTATTTATATAACAGAGTGTGTATATATATAAATATATAAATATTTTCCTATTTCCGTTCCAATACATAAGTTTCTAGAGAAAAAAACAAATAAATACGTGTGGCACTCGGAGACTGCCGCGGTAAAGCTATTGCATAGCATTTTTATCACAAAATTTGATTGACTAAACATAAATTCGATCTTACGCTTACCACATAAAGTAGATTTTTAAACGCGAGCAAAGCACGTTTATTAGTTTAGTCTTGTTATTGATATATGTCAGTAACCAAAGTAGAATAAATCAACAAAATTTGAAAAAAGAATGATACGTTCGATTCTTTTGTACTCGTGCCGTGCCAACGCTGGGGAAATAGCTTCTACGCAATGTATTTAAGGTTCATATTAGATTAGTAAGAAATAGTTTTAATGACTTTAATAAATAAAATAAATAAAAATATACTCGTTTCAAGAATTATAGCTTCTACGCATTGTATTTAAGGTTCATATTAGTAAGATAATACCAAAAAGTGTCGTGACAACTTTTCCGTCCAGCCCCCTTTCATAACGCGCAATAAGGAACTTCGTTCCAACAATAGATATAAAAACTATTATTTATTCAAAATGTATACTTATAGGACAGACTATAGAAATCCCAGTTCATTAGAGAAAATAAAGATAAAATATTCTTATATAAATAGTTTTAGAAGCTTTAAATAGTGAATTACTGACACCGCGGCGGAATGTGTGGCGCGACTCTCCCATTCCTTTCTTGATTAAACGAATTCCTTTCATTGTCTTTACATATTTCAACATATTCGTAATAACCCCTTCCACTTGCAATACTACTACAACAATGTGGGGTCGGCGCAAAACGGATTTTTATGTATGTTGAAGCAATTATTGGTAAAAAAAACTGCAGCCCTTAGAATGTAAAGAATTTTTACGATGTTGAGCATTATGACATCGTTGTCATCGTTGTCCTTATTGAGTTTTTTTAAGCACTTAACTAGTGTATAATGTAAACTGTCAAAACAATAGATACTTTTGTACTTGTTATGAAGTGTAGTCTCTCTGATGTCAAGTTAAAAGAAACAGTAGGTACATAAATTATCGATATTTTAAACACATTCATTGCATTTGATATAAACTAAAGTAAATAACAGTGGACGATAGCCTAGTTTGGAATCGGCGGATCAAATGCCAAGGTACACCACACCTCTGACTTTTCAAAGTTACGTGTGTATTGTTTATTAATTATCGTTCGCTTTAGCGGTGAAGTAAAACATCGTGAGGAAACCTACATACCTGAGAATTCTCAATAAGAATTTCGAGGGTATGTGAAGTCTGCCAACCCGCATTAGGCCAGCGTTAACCCTCTCAGTTATAGAGGAGGCCCGTGCTCAGCAGTGTGCAGTATATAATACAAGGCTGGTATGGTAATACTAAACTTGTGTTTACTAGACTCTGACTATTGGCGTTGTTTTTATTACAGTATTGCTCACAGCTTCGCCTGCGTGAATGCCTTCTCCGCTACATAAGTCCTTAAAACGCCATCTATTTCAAAGAAATCAGATGTAAATCTCCATTATTTCCGATAGAAGTAAATTACCGGAATTAAAAATACCCTATTTGTTATCCAGGACATGGTCTACCAGTGTGACAAATTTCATCAAAATCCGTTTAGTTGTTTCTGCGTTTACTTCTAACAAACATCCAAACATTTTCATAAACCTTCGCATTTATAATAATAGTAAGATAAGATAGATAAGGTATACTCAAACAAGCAGGTGCAATGATATTTTAAAAAAATGTGTAGATACGGCATCTATACTGTACTCGGCTCTCAAAAACGGCACATTATCCCACACATAGTTAATTTAATATTACAATAACAAACTATAATATGACACGTGAAATTATTACGGCATATCATAATTCTCATTATTATCATATAGACAATTTTATCGAAAATTCTTTAGACGTCTAACTTTAACAGATTCTGTCACGATACTAAGGCCGATTGTGCTAATTAGCTCAATTTTCATGTGCCATTTGGACACTGTTTATAACGCATCTACACCTTTTTCTTTAAACATCCTTCGGCAGGTGTGTCAACAGGTTACCAGACTGGGTACGCATCACAACCAAAAGCACTAACTATACGAAAGTAGTATGAAAAATTAACTGAATGCACAAAACTGGGTGTCGTGAATCGATCCCCGAGTCCTAGTAACCCAGTGGCTCAGAGAGAGACAAAGACTCGGGAAACAATACCCGTCGCGGCAAGTTCTCGACTAAAGGCGTTTTCTAACTATGCTGTGCTGTAAGAAATATAGAACGGCGGAATAGATTTACATTCGCTTGTCAATCGCATTCTATTAGTTTGATTTATTTAATACGTAGTTTCGCTCGCGGCGTCACCCGCGTGAAAAAGTTTTTGTGTAATAATAGGTAGCCTGTGCCCTTTCCAGGGTCTCAAACTATCTCCATACCAAATGTCATCGTCATCTGTTTTGTAGTTTCGGAGATGTGCGCGAACAAACAGACAGACAGAAAAGAACTCTAAAAAACGGCGATTTAGCAATTATGATGGTATACTAGAATAGTACAGCATGCTACAGCGCTGCTAGAAGTAACCTTGAGCACTTCTCGGTGAGGGGAGAATGGTGCGGGTAGGGGTTAGGGGGGGGGGGGTTCTATACTTATCAGAATAACATTACAACACGCGTTGAAGTTCGCCAGTGGGACGTATGATAATGTACGTAAATTAGCTAAATTAAATGTTTTATGGATGTCGCGGAACGTTCTCGAATGAGTTGATAAACACCTGTCAGCCAAGTTTGGGAGACTTTCACTTGAAATTCTACCGATTTATTCATGAAAATCCGTAACATTTAAGTTATGCGTAAAAATCGTCAACTTAGGATATTATGTGAATTCGTATTTAAACACTTTTATAACTTACTAGTTTTTGCCCGCGGCTCTGCCCGTGTGAATAAGTTTTCCCGGGATAAAAGTCCCGCTTTATATTTTCCCGGGGTAAAAAGTAGCCTATATGTTAATCCAGGACATAGTGTACCCGTGTCCCAAATTTCATCGAAATCCGTTCAGTAGTTTTTGCGTGAAAGAGTAACAAACATCCATACATCCAGACATCCATACTTACAAACTTTCGCGTTTATAATAATAGTACGATTGCATGTATTGTAAATAGTGATTTATTTAGTTACTAGCTGTTGCTCGCGGCTTCGAACGCGTGATAAGCATTTGGCGCTACAAAAAAACCATTAAATCGTTGTAGCGGTACATAGCGCCATCCGTACGACGCCAGCGCAATCTACTTAAAAATCGGATTAAAAATCAAAATATTTCCCACAACAAATTTCTGCTAATTGTGAAAATTAATTTAGCAATTCAATCAAATATCAACATTTATAATAAAGAAGCATAGTAAGAAAGCCTAGGCAATCACAATAGCACTTGAAGTGCATCCTCGATATTTTCTAATACCGCGCGACAGACTCGTCGAGTCGCGGCGAGCTCAATAGAAATCCGCTTTTTTCAAGCCGCAGCTCAATCGCGAGATAAATTGATTGTGTCGGCGTGAGGCACCCAGAGTAGATGTGAGGCGCCGTGAGTGTATGAGGCACACTGACGCTATGAGGCACGACGTGTGCATTGAGATTTCACAGCATCGGGCGACGTTCGCAAATGGGATTTCCGTGTGACGAGCTATTTTAACACAAGCGGTTTGATTTTTGAAATTCTTTAGTGTCAGTGTAGGAGAAGAGGAAATCTATATCATATTGACGAAGCCGGAAGGTTCAAAACATAATTGTTAACTTTTTAAGTATTACTGTTGTTTTTGGTTTCAATAAATTCCTAGCCCCTCAAGAACCGCCGACCATAAAGGCATTCCTTGAATTACGTGATACTTGATAGTAACTCAATTGATATGATAAAGATGTTTTTTTTTTTTTTTTTGGTTTCGCGGAGAAAGTGCGTAACCACTAGCCTTAACTTCCATAAGAAACACACACACACACTCACGCCTTTTATCCCCAAAGGGGTAGGCAGAGGCGCAACTAGTGCATCCACTTTACGCCGTGCGTATTCCGTCCCATGATGCGATAGGGGGCGAGCCTATCGCTATATCGGGCACAAATCACCCAATATCACTTTGTCCGACCCGGGGATCGAACCCGAGACCTCAGCATTTCAGTCGTACGGCGTAATACAACTACGCCATCAAGGCAGTTCCATAAGAAAATATGCAATTATTAAAATATTGGATGTTTTTAACGTCAAAACCTACACGACGAGTGACGCTCGCGAAATATCCGATGAATTCGCGCCGAAGTGGGTCGATACATTATTGAAATGGTTTCCGAACGAGACCGTACTTACAATTAGATGCAGTTGGCGATGTGACACTGGATACGTACGGAAAGTGCAGCATTCATACATATGAAGTTTGTAAAGATATTTGGAAATGAAAAGTAAACAAAGAAACCGCTAAACCGATTTTGATGCTCCACCAGCATGCAAGAACTTTCTGACTGACTGTGTGTTTTTCCTTTACAAAAATTAAATGTAAATCAGGGTATGTCTAACAGTGTTTCAAATTTCATGAAAATCTTTGCAGCCCTGTCTGAGTTCACTGTAAGCATGTTCACAAACTTTCGTAAAGTTTGATAGTAAGATCATGCGATCTTAAGGTGGTAGATCTTAGGTGTTGTCTAAACTTCCCATCCCATCTCACCTGGAGTTTAGACAACACCTAATGAAATAATGTAAATCAGTTTGTTTGCATTTAATGCACGTCTATTGTAATAGAAATTAAAAATACAATAGACAATATTGAATAGCGGGTAGATGTAACACCATGATTGTCATTTTTCCTATTCCAATCAGCCGCCATTGTTCGTGACGTCATTGTTACTGCTAATCATCGCAGACATGCGCGTCGGCACTGCTAATTGAATTGGGATCTTATTGACCTATTTTTGTTTGTCGTTATTTTTGATTGGAGCTAATGTGATGCAACTGCAAATGTCAAAGATTGCGAGCGATTCCTCATTCATAGGAGTCATTGTTGATGATGTTTTTTTTTTGTATGCGTTGATATACTATTGTTTGGACCTGAGTTATTAATCGATGCTAATAGGTTATACGGTGACAAGAAGTTAAAAAGATTGGGTATCTTGTATACATATAAAAGTTAAAACTGGTGCTATAAAATATATCAATAAAGAATATTTAGGAATACTACCGAGAGCTTCAGAATAAATTGCACGGCCCTCGTCATCTCGAGTAGCGTTTAATTACACCACAGAAATAAGGAAAGTGGTGTTACATACGCAACACAAAAAAAGAATAGAAAAAGACACAACAACGTTACTTAGTAACCTAATCCCAGTGCACAATAGCAATATCACACTGCGCAGTGTGCTAGTGGAGCCGCATTATAGTAGCTTGACCGCAGTCCGCACGCGACGCCGCTGCGGACACTCGGAGCGTCGAACGATGACAACAATAGGGGTGACGCTTCGAAATACTAATTGACTTAATTCAAGGTCACTTCATTCCCTATCCTGTCACCCTTGTCCTCAAAATTCATATTTCAAATTCTTGGATCTCAATTTTTTCAAGGGCTACTTAATAATACCAGATTTGTCTACTCTGTGTCAGAAATTAAATTAAATTCCTCAGAAGTTTAATTAAATACATCATTTAATATTAATTGATGATGGATAACTCAAAGTTTATCTTAAAATTGATAATTGCTTCAGCAACTTCAACTGTCAGTTTTATAGAACGGTAGTTTTGCGGCAATAAGTAAACGAGTGCGCGGCGCCTTGTCTAAACTTACAGTATGATCGCATCGCTACGGTCATTTAAAAATTGATTCCGCATGGTATTTACATTTTTATTCGTAAAGAGAATAAGTCATGCGGATCTAAGCAAGTGATCTTTAAACATTATTTATTCTTTTGAAATCTAAATGAGAGGATTATTCGTAAGTTCGGCCAATCAATGTAACGCATTGTGGCTCACAATAAAATGACATTACGCCGATACCCTGTAGGGTTAACAGACACGGAACTAGTACGAACTTCTGATACAGATGTGTCTATTGTAGTGTTGGGTAGGACAAGACATGAAAAAGAGTTTGTAAGAGTAGCCTCATTTTTCCACTAAGCCAGTACAATGTCCTACTTCAAATGAGGCGAGGCGTACTGACTATTATTGTAATTTGTAGCATGCGTCTCGCTCTGTCTTTGTCCGCGTCCTATAGTTTTACGGCGACGGATAGTGAGTAGCGCGACTGCCGCGACATAAAATTTGAAGTAGTACAAAATAAAATGTTGAGCCGCTCTTACATTTTGGTGTCATGTACGGGACAAATGTACCGCCTCTTGTATGTCCGACCCAACACTAGTCTATTGTATATTGAGCACATTACGTAACCGCGAAGAAGTTAGGTATATTTCTGCATCAAACAAATCTCCCAAATTTTTGCCTAACTTATGACATCGGGGAATTGAACTCTAAGCTTCGCAGTTCAGTGTAACCTGAAAACTGAGGCGATTTTCGGAACGTTAGAAATCATAATAACTATTTTAAGCTCGCTGTTACAAATCAACTAACTTTTAATTACCTTGTTAGTCTAAACGCATGGTCTTGAAACTAAATCCTCCCAGAACAGAAATAGGTACCTAAAGCTTGGTGGTTAAACATTATTTTATTAGTGCTGCTAAATGACGAGACGAGCATGCTACTCGTCGAATGGTGAGCGATACGACAGTCCATAAAAAGCAGCAACAGCATACAGAACCTTTAATTACAAAGTACTGCGTGGCACTCCACTGAGCTCGTCACCTTGAGACATTAGATGGTAAGACTCATAGTGCCCATTAATTACGCTGGCTACAAGGTCCCTTAAACCGGAACAGTGCAGGCAAACAACTGTCTGGCGGTAGGAATAGGCATTACAATGGTACCTACCGACCTATGATCAGTAGTTACCTAATTTTTATTAAATAAGCCTCAATGACTGGAGCTACTCTATCGGTTGACGGTTAGCATACGGCTTATACGAAGGTAACAACAATAGGAGTTTACGTTACAAAAATTGATACACTCACCTTGATACCACACAAGTTAGTTTTTAACCAACAATTGCTAATGTCAAAGCAGAATCCAATGGTTGATGACAGACACGCTAAACAGCGATCCATTCCGACTCACGTTTACAAGAAACCTACTCCATTTACACAATGAAGACTGCGTCGTAAAGCAAGACACGTTTACAAACACGCTGATGACTGTAAACCCTATCGCGGGGGGTCGTGGGTCGGGGGGTCGTCGGGGGCGCGGGCCCCGTGATCTGACGGCATTAGCATATCGAGCGCGATTTGTGGCTTTGTCAGCGGACTTTAAATCAAGTGTATCCTGAAATTTGTGGTCGCTAGTGATTTACGCTCTCCATGCGGCTTAATGTGTTTTTTTATAGTTTCATGCGCTATAGTTCGATTTTAGTTATATTTGTCAAGCGATTTGAATGTAATTTATATTTATTTATGGTATAGAATAAAATGTACGCGATATTTTAAATTCTTTTTATTTTATACGACACTGCGCGCGGATCCTCCCGCGTGTAAAAGTTTTCCGGGATAAAAAGTAGCCTATAGCACTCAGGAGTAATGTAGCTTCCTATTAGTGAAAGAATTTTCAAAATCGGTCCAGTATTACCTGAGATTAGCGCGTTCAAACAAACAAACAAACAAACTCTTCAGCTTTATATAATAGTAAGTATAGATATTGCAGGCTTTTATGACATTTAAAAATAATAAAATCGCGTTCAAAATTGTGACGTTCTCTTTTCACTTTTAAGCTCGATATGGCGATAACCTTTGGATAAATAATACTATTATAAAAGTCCGGATGTTCTTCTGAATTTTTGATAAATCTCTTCAGAGCTAAAGGCGTGGTTTAGTGCTTACGTATATATTATAAAAAATACTTTAAATCCACACCGATAGACAGACGTGTCAAACTTACCACTGTGCACTAGAAACCCTTCGGGGATAAAAGGCGCGTGTGTGTGTGTGTGTTTGTATAAATAATAATAATATTGTAATATTTGCCTGTTATACATACCTAAAAAAACTGCCCTACAAATCGCCGCAATAAACTAACCGTATCAACTTAATCTAGGACATTTAAAATGAAGAATCAACGAAATAAACTCGTCTCGAGCTAACGATCCGCATAAACATAAAACAAACATTTTGGAACATAAATTACTTTTTCGTTTCAAGACGAAATAGTTTAAAGAGAAGTCAAAGCGTCGGACATCTGACGAGATAGCGCTGACCTGACGCTACTATTCCACTATACTAGTGAGACGAATATTTATCTGCGAGGTTTTATTTACTGTGTTAGTGATCTGAAGATATAAGGTTTTTTTATAATTGTATGATAAGACTAGCTGTTGCCCGCGGCTCCGCCCGCGTTAAAAAGTTTTTCCGGGATAAAATTCCCGCTTTATTTTTCCCGGGATAAAAAGTAGCCTATGTGTTAATCCAGGACATGATCTACCTAATTTCCAAATTTTATCGAAATCCGTTCAGTAGTCTTTGCGTGAAAAAGTAGCAAACATCCATACATCCATGCTTACAAACTTACGCGTTAATAATATTTAGTAGGATAATACTGAACTGTAATGCTGAGGTCCCCGGTTCGATCCCCGGGTCGGGCAAAGTAATATTGGGTTTTTGTATTCAGTATCAGCCCGGAGTATGAAATTTGTGCCCGATATGGCTATAGGCTCGTCCCCTATCACATCAAGGGGTAGAATACGCATGGCAAAAAGTGGGTGCTCTAGTTGCGATTCAGCCTACCGCTTCGAGGATAAAAGGCGTGAGCTTGTATGTATATGTATGATGAGATAAAAAACCTAGTTTCATAGTAAAGAAGCTTTAAGGGTCCATAGACACTAATATATTGGAACTTTTAATTTAATATGGACATCATTTTTAACGCCCTTGTCGCGCGTAAACCCGTTTCTTTAAAAGTAGGAAACGCACGACTATCCTAGTATTGTGCGATTTCATAGACAGTAGTCATTACTTAGCATAAAGTCCTTGTCTATTTGATTACTTAGTATTTTATATGAAATAACCGTTTTTACCAAATAACAAGATATCTAACTAACAAAGAGCGTATTCCCACCCAAAAAGACCGGCAACGCATCTCTGTGCCCCGATATTGCAGATGTTCATGGACGGCGGTGATCACTTACCATCAGGTGAACCGTATGCTCGTTTGCTCCCTATATCACAAAAAAGTACTCTTTCATTTTTCTTTTATTTTATGCTTTATATCTCTGGTGTAAAATAAAGTGTAAATAAATAAATAAATACAGTATCTTAATATTTAAACTCAAGTTAAAACATTGTAGAACTTAGTTACTCATATCGTCTCGCAGCCTCCCAAATTATCTAAACGCGCCGCCATCTTTAAGATTTACCGCCAACGCCTTTATAAAGTAATAACACATACACCACCCAATTAGGACGCCCTATTCCCCCCCCCCCCCCTCTCTTGAAATGTGCCCAATTACCATACTGCTCCGATATAGACACTTAAGTTCCTAATATAGTATTTTCAACGTATAAGAGGAATATTTTAGGTTTTCTAGGCCTTATCTTAGCTTAAAGCTCGTTGCTGGGAGCTTAATTTAAGGTTATTGCGTCCATAAATCTTAGTTGATCATTATTTATTCTAACAGTCTGTGTGGTGCGTGAAACGAGGGGTGTGTGTTCGATTCTTATACAGAGACAAATGTTTGTAGATCTGCAATTGTTTGTATTTGCCAAGATAGATGAGCTTCCTGCTAACCTAGGGACGCTGTCCGTGCATGGTTATGATTTATATAGTTATCAACATTACATAACACGCAAACGGTCTATATAACTAAATAATAAAAGTTATATAAATTGTGAAGCAGTGCTGAACTTTGAAATCGCACTTAGAGAAATGTTGGTTCGATTCCCGGGTAGGGCAAAGTGATATTGGGTTTTTGTGTTCAATATCAGCTCGGAGTCTGGAATTTGTGCTCCATATGGCGATAGGATTATCACATCATGGGACGGAATATGCACGGCGAAAAGTGGGTGCACTAGTTGCGCCTCTGCCTACCCCTTCGGAGATAAAAGGCATGAGTAACTGATCAATTATCTTTGATCAGTTATTCCCGCTAGGCGTCTGCCGATGTCACTTCTCATTCAGTAAACAGCTTGGAGTAGGGATGAGACTGAAGCGCCGGTCAACTGTCTCTCTTACACAATAAGCCCTCTCTCACTCCCTTTACTATTTGTGGTCATTGTTATTGTTTATATGGCAAAACAACGTTTGCCGGGTCAGCTAGTTGTACTATAAAATGACAAATTAATCACAAAATATACCTGAGGGCATTATTACAGAAATTAATCAATCGAAACTGTCACTTATCTCTTGCGCGATACAACGCAAATTCTAATAACAGTACTTAATGACCGTGAGTTATAATTAATTGGCTGAAATTTCCTAATTGCCCAAATTACTGATTCCACTAATCTGAATATTCCCTAGTTTCCAGTTACCGCATAAATACGTAATAGACTAATATAACCAATGTTCTACTAGAAACATAAACAAATAGAATATAAAGATATTAGTCATTAAGCTTAAAATTAATTATTTAGAGAGATACTTTTTGGAATGTGATTCGGATTTGTCGCTTAATGAAAACATTAATATATTGTGTCAATTTATATTGGACAGTAGAATATATTCGTAGAGCTTAACTTGAAATAAATGTAATAATAATCTCAATTTCAGAAATCTTTTTTTTAAGCATGCTGGTCACTATTTTTTGTTGTCCACTGTTCTTAAGCACCCACAATAAAAATAAAGAAAATAAATAGAATGAGTGAAGAGATGGCGTTAGTTAAAGATCTACATAAAAGCCAATCTATAAGATATTTTTAAACGAGACTACAACGATCTTTCCATACGTAGCTTTAAAAAAATATTTTAATTTATTGTTTCCTGTAAAAACTGATCATTTAATTTCTGTGCAAAACTCGCCAACGTATTTACAGTAGTCTTGATTGTTTTCTATTTACTTTTTTGTTTTTTTTTTACATTATAGCATGACAAAGCTTAACTATTCATATAACAGGCCCCAAACCTTTTTGTACGGCATTGCTGAAAAAGACACAGGAAAAAACTATAGACGACGCTATACTAAACTCACCGTCAAGCCTCTCGTCTCCGTTGAAG
This sequence comes from Sphinx pinastri, assembly GCA_947568825.1. Classification (NCBI taxonomy): domain Eukaryota; kingdom Metazoa; phylum Arthropoda; class Insecta; order Lepidoptera; family Sphingidae; genus Sphinx; species Sphinx pinastri. Next base: position 11,147,012 of record OX387640.1, on the reverse strand, counting down.
TACCACACGACCTTCGGCTGCGGTTTGCCCTCCCGCACGATGCAGCTCACGTTGATCTTAGTCCTCTCGTAAAGAGGGCCCAGGACCTCCCCGTCAGCCAACACCTTACCGTCTCCCGTTACCAGTTCCACTGACTTTGGTTTTACTGTGGACAAAATGAAAAAACCATTAGCCTTCTTTGTTTTGTACCAATATAACATAAAATCAAATATTACCGATTTGTCCATGATATGGTTTATGCCAAAGACTGAAGAAAAATATGACTCCTATCTCAAGCGAGCTAGTAGGTGTAATTTTTCCATCAACTTGTATATTCCGCGTAGAGGATATACGCGTAGCGCGTAGGCGCGTAGCACATTCATAGCTCGCTACGGAAATGTAATAGAGCTACGCATTGCAGATCTAAATATAACCTACTATACAACAGCTATACAACTAGTATTTCATAATTACAAAACGTCACCTCCGTAAATGGAATTCCAATAGAGAATGTATGAGCACGGCCCAGTCATTACCTACACCTCCATCTAATTATCAATTTTTAATTACAGCACAGCTTGTGATGTTCGGAAACACATTTAAAATTCGTTTATAAAACCAACAATAGCAACGCTGGCGCGTTCATTAACATACCAAGTCAGTAAACGAGTGAATGAATGAGTGAACGAGTGAAGTCAAACATGTGCAAGTGGCTATAATTAAATGTCGCATAAGTCAAACAAAGTAAAAACCCGTTCGTATTGAGAGACTTCATTATCGCGGGACTCATTACGCGCGCGGCGCCGCGTATGTCGGGGGACAGGACAGCTCTGTTAACGTGCTTAAAGGCTTGTTGACAGAAATGAACATTTTTCATTATTATAGCAGATTTCAATTTATGCAGTCGCGCACAAAACTAGTCTGATATAATTACTGGTATACAATACTAAAAGTATACAGTGAAGATGCAGGGTTCCTACTGTGAGTTTTTATTAGATTGCATTAACACTCAGTTATGTGGGGAGTAAATACAAATTCTGACTATTGACACCAAATAGAGCGTTTTATGACGACAGATTACTAGATATAATCCCTATGTATAATATAGCCAATGTCATTATATTTTTTCTAATGTAAGAATGTTTGCACTTAGAGTAGTTATACATTTTCTTTTAATGTAGAAATTTAAGTAATTATCCACAGCTTACGCAGTTCAAACAAGCTTTCAACTTAATAAGGTTAATACTATTCAAAACACAGCTTTGAATTTGTGTAATTCAGTCGACACACATTTATATTTTCAGTGAAGTTCAGCATCAATTGCGTAATGTGTGTACTGTCTAGTCCGCAGATTAGGCTGAAATGATATCGGTCGTTACTCAGACCATAATCGTGTCGGATTGGCCTTTAAATACTAATTGTAGTTAACTGGAGCATTAAACCGCACACCCTCGAAAGGTCCCAATGCCACTAACTGTAGGCCTTCTAATATGTTTGTAAATAGAAATGTAGATGTAATATTTTAAATCTTTGAAGTTGCGGTAAACGTTGATTTCTGAATTATCGTGGGTTCGATGTTTGCTGGTAGGATCTTTGTGCCCGCCAGGATATCAGCCTGTGTATATCCGACGTTAAACAGGATGGCATAATAATTTCAGGGTTAAACATCTGCCCCCCCTCCACCTTAAAAATTACTATTTACCAAGCGCTCGATCATAAACGTCACAATTAAACGACATTGATTTTTGTGTCGTGTTTGCCATATTCGGGGGCTGGCCTGTATATCGACTGAAGGACAATCTCTCGCCAGATACTCTATCTGGTAGCCAGCTACCATCAGGTCCAGTGAGATTTTTTTGCCGTGTACGTATAAAAAAATTATTCCAAAAAGTTTCGAGATTAAACTCTATTGTTGTGGCGATAGGTAACTTATACTTTGCAACCAATAGTGAGAGTACGTTACTGTTGCGCTTTAGGAGGCAATTATCAACAAACGTAATTTTTTTATCATAAACGGATGATATAAATCTATTAGATAAATGTCGACGTAGTTAAATTGTATGGAAAAAGGAGAAACTAGTGAGACTCAGGAAAGCCACATTTATATTTATTTTGTTGGGATATAAAGAAACAAATCCTTTGAGAGTCTCGCTGGTGATCTGATCTCCTAGTGTGAGCTCTATCACATCTAATTAATTTGAAAATACGGACCGCTGACTTTTAATTAACTTTGTGCATCAGATACTTATCGGCGCTAGGGATGTGGTCGTGTCGATGTCACTAATCCGAGATTTATACAAATGTTGATAAATAAAATCATCTGATGGTAAGTTAATATTTGTGAGGGAATACAGCTTAGTGGACGCCCTATTTTCCACCATATTTTGTTTCTCATCGTTAAATTTCAGCACACTTATAATGCCTCTAGCTGCCAGGTTACTTATTTGCTTGTTCTTCTTTTGTATATTAAAAAAAATACAATTCAAAAGTTCCTCGAAGTCATCTCTCTAATCAAAGACAACGAAATTGGCAAAGGTTTCACAATAACAAAAGACTAGGTCAAGAAACTCCTGCGTGTGCATCGTGGACTGGTTGTAAAATTGGTATAATTAAGAAGTAGATCAAGTGAATCTCCGGTATATCCGGTAGGAAACCGGCGAATCCGGCAAGTCCAGTGACCGGTGTAATCACTTTATGATCTTCGATGGTGGAAATAGCTTTTAATTAAATTGCTTTCGTGACTATTTTTTAAATAGTCTCCGTTGCAGTAGTTGTAGTTACGAATTAAGAATAATTGATCTTTTCTAAAAAAAAACACAACAACATCGACTCAATCTATCGATACCGGCGCACCACTATTAATTACTATCAGCGCTTCAAAGTGTAATAGAGTAAATTGCAGAGTGTTCCGCCTTTGGTCGCGCCGTATTTTTCTTTGTCTACGGAACCTTTGCTTTTTGTTTACATTTTTTCTAAACTGTAAGCCCTAGTAATTTTTTTTTTCTGTAGACGATGGACAGAGGAACTGTTATTTAATATGTTTTGAATATCGAACTCTTGTTATAATAATTTCTGTTGGGAATTCTTTGAGCTGGTGTGGTGGACTGAAAGCTAAATCTTTTACACAGAAGCCCGTGTCTAGTTATAGTAAAGTATATTATAATACAAGGTTAGGGATGTAGTAAGACTACGACACTAGTAAGGTCTGGGTTGTTTTTTTATTCCCAAAACATTCATGCACTCCTTTTTTTTTTTTCGCGGATAAAGTGCATTACCACCACTACCACCGGGCCTTCGTGGGGGGCGACCGAGCGGTTATGTTGGGTTCACCGTGCCTTACGACCCGGCGTTGAGCCGCCCGGAGAGATGGAAAACGTCGGGCGACCGCCGGGCCGAGTCCCTAACCTATGTACAACGCACGGCATACCAACTAAAACTCCGCGGTGGCTATCATCGGCGCATTAGGGACGCCTGCGGGCTTCCTAGGACGAAAAGTGTCTAAGTTGTCGTCCGCAACCGCCCCTGCGCGGTGCCGCCTGGTGCGGCCCGTCTCCTGTTGTGGGGGGCTCAGAAGCCCCCGCGCACCGAAGGACGCTCTCAGCGTCAACGGCAGCGTGAGGCCTACCTGCCACGCTGCCGTCCATCACATTCATGCACTCCTGGAATAGAATTCGTCCTTATGTCCTATGGACGGAACTAGCATTACCGAAATGTCACTGTATCGTCGTAGATGTAAAAAAATCTTTGAGGCCCGAATTTACCGCTTGCTGATAAATGCTACACGTCACATAAATGTATAAGTCGACCAAATACAAAAGCCACACTAATCTATGCTCTATAAATGGTAATTAGATGAGTATTATGTAAATTAGCTGTTTAATACGGTAACTGTGAAATAAAATTAACTTGAATCCTGTGAAACTGGCCCTAAGAATAAAACTGTCATAACAAACTCGTCACAAATGATCATCGCCGCTACTGAAATGTTTGTGCGACAGTTTCAATATTAACGCCGGCTCATTACGATACGAAAGCTGTCCGTACGTCATCCAATGTCAACCCCTCCCCAGACCCCCCTCCCCGTCGCAGACTGCGATAAAAATTAATGCGCTTTCATTGGATATTTTCGATAATTTCGTTCGTGTGTTTTGTTTCGAATAACTCGGATGCCATAATTTATTAAATTGTAATGACGGTTAAGTTTGATCGGTGGGTATTATTATTTACACTTTTTATGTATGGTGTTGTGCCTTAGGTAGGTACTATCCGTAAATAAAACATTAAGTTATAGAGTACTGTGTGTTATTGAACTACTCTGAGACATATTTTAAGTTGGAAGTTCGAGAGGTAAAAACTGTGTTTATCGGTAAAAAAAAATATTACTTGTCAAAGATTGGAAGAAGCATTCCATAGCAATTATTTCTCGATCTATTGCAACTTGGAACGATAATGGACGATTTGGATCGATAATAATTTACGCCTCTATAAACTCATTCGGGGATAAAGGCATCTTATTTATGTACAGTCAGCCACATAATTAGCTGAACAAATTCAAAATTTCAAATCACTTGTACGAGTTAAGTTTAACTGAAACATTTTTGTTTCTTTGTGTGAAGCTAAGTAAATCCCTTTTATTTATAACTAGACTTCTGCTCACGGCGTCGCCCGCGTGAAAAAGTTTTTCCGGTATAAAAAGAAGCCTATGTGTTAATCCAGGACATGATCTACCCGTGCGCCAAATTTCATCGAAATCCGTTCAGTAGTTTTGGAGTTTATTCGTTACAAACATACTTACATACAAATCTTTCCTCTTTATAATATTATTATAGATTGTGAAGAGAGAAAGTACTTACGTAAGAATAAAAAAGTGTACAGGCGTTTTGAATTTTTGAATATGTTCAACTACTTGTGTGGCTGACTGTACATCAGTTTTCTTTAACCCCCATAAAATAAAGCAACTAAAAACACGAGTCATCGAAAAATTAACTTAATTTCCTGTAACATTCGCTCGTAAGTCACGTAAACGCGGGTCAGCAACAATTAAAGTAACACGAGTAACCCCAGGCGGGGACCGTCGTCATAATATTTACAAGGTAATTGTGACAGTGTGATGACAGCACTGTTTTACCCACTGTTAAAGCAGTGGCTTGTCAGTTTTGATATCTATTAAGATTGTTTTTTTTTTGTTTAAAAGCTGTTATCTCATGAACTAGTTGTCTGATTTTGAATATTCTTTCGCTAGAAGGAAGCTACTCTATACTTGAGTGTTATTTTTTCCCAAAAAGGACTTTGATCTAAGCAGCCTCGTACTATTTTTCTTTGTAAACATAAACGTGTTATGTTACGTTGATTGGTTCAGCGTTGGTAAGTCATGAAAGGAGTGAGGTTATTTTAAAAGCCCCTAGCAGGCAATCGTTTGTATGACTTCAGTTAAAGACACCTGAGATTATATACGATAGCCTTCAAATTCAAATTACGGAAATAGTCTTAACTAAGAGTAAATTTTGCTGCTCTGCCTTCCCTCTGGATACAGGCGTGAACTTGTTTTTACTTCGTAAACTTAAAATTTTACCATTTCAGTAACCTTACGTTCATAAAATACATAGTAAAATGAACGAGTACTAAGAAACTCATATGTGACTTCACCAAACAATTTCTTACATTGTTCCTGTAATAAAATTCTAGGACATTCATGGCAGTACAAAGAAACGTGCCGCGTACGATGTGGAGAGTACCGGGTATATTGTACGAGTGGAGACCGTGTATAGAGAAAAACCATAGAGTCTTGCTCAAAGGCACTTGGAGTCGATGTACAATAAGGGTCGTGTTAATAGATACAACTCAATTTTGCTCTGACGTGAATTATCAGCTAAGAGGCTGTCAAATTAAGGTCAGCATCTCAAGATAGTCGCTATTTAATAAATTCATATTAACATCGGCTCAAATAACAACTTAAGTTAAAATATGTATTGGATTTTCACAGGTAAGTTTTGTTTGTGTAACAGCGGTTACTCAGCTGAGAACAAGCTCTTAAATGACAGCTTGAGCTTGGATTATTAAATAGTTCAATAAATTACATATCGACTTGAGATTTTACTCAAACGTGAGATTGATTTATTAATACCATGCCCTAAGACAGGCATGAATCTTAGTCTGTGAACCAATCAGTGCAGAGTGGATAGGATTTCCGAAAATTTGCTTGTGGTAGGATATATTTCGTATCCACCCGGATACCGTACATAAGGTGTTAAAATCCGTCATAATGGCCTACGTATGTGTGCCGCGTTTTGGGATCTGCCTGTGTATACCCGGGTCAAACAGGCCGGCATAATTATGTCGATTGACGAGGGATATTCATCGCTGTATCTGGACCTCTCTCCGCTTACGATTACGTGCAGTGGTGTCGCTTTTGAGTACCCGTTTAAAAATAAATGGTGTGTTTTTGATTCGAAAATACGGTAGGCTCGATTATCTCAATATCATGGGACGGATTTATGCTCAGCACATTGTGCGTGCACCAGAAAATCTCTTATGCTTTGGAGATAAAGGTATGAGTTCGATGATTAAGAAAATTTAAAAGTTTATAAAGTTTAGTTTTTGGGCTATCGCGCTAAAAACCACAGACTAGAATGGATGTTTGGCATAGATACATCATCTTGGATCATGCCGGTCGGTTGATTAGTGATATCTTTGTGAAAGTATTTTTGTGCAATATATTTCTGTAAATCAGTGGTAGATATTTTTATTTAAATCAAAATTGCTACTGTAGGCTAGTAACTAACAATGGCTATTTTTAGTCTCACAAAAGTCTAAAGTTAAATTCCTGGAAAAATAATTTCGTTCAAGCGAAACAGCGTACAAAAGCTATTATGGAATATGCAGACGTTGTTTTTGGTTAGTGATTTGAATAATAATATTGTATTTGATAAAATAAAGCGTTAAATTGCATAACATTTGCGTCAGTAGAGCAGCAAATCTGCTACGAATGGATTACGCGAGTTAAATGTGGAATATTTGTGATTCTACAGAGACAAATGTTTGTGTCGAGTCTGGTTGGTGACATATAGTAGTGTTGTCTCAAATGAGTAAATGGACACATAGTTTTAGAAATACAATAAATGTTCCCATCTTGATATATGATAGTATTTGTTGCTACATTTAAAAAAAAATCAGGTACCTTGCCTACTATGATCAGGTGCCTACTATGGCATTGTTGGAAAAAAATTATATCATATTGACGGATCGTGTTCTGCTGAGGAAGTTTCTCGCGCCGCTTCTTCTTCACAGCGATAACACGTTCCGAAGCGGTGGTAGATTCATGACGATTCAAAAGAGCTTGCTAAAGACTATTTGATTATAGAAAATTTTGAGTTTGAGTTTTCTGGGAATCGACCCTACGACTACGGTCCAAAACCCATATTCGCTGTCACTATATAAAGATCCAACTATCACATAGCACATTTAAGTAATTCGTAATTATTAATGTTCACTTTAGACTAAAATAGTTTATCTCATCGTCGAGAGTGGTAGAAATAGCACACCTGTCGTCTCTCGAATATTAAACCAGTCGACAGTAGTAATCAGCCGCGAAGTACATTAGATCAGTTGGAAACTAGAGCGGTGACAGTTGACGCAAAAGTGACATCTAGCCTCAGGAACTCGACTCAGATATTGAAAAGGACATGTCCAGAAATGGGCCTAAAATTCTAACCGAGACAGTTTATTATATTTTATTATTATATTTGAATAGAAATCCTAAAAACCAGCCTTTTGCAATAAATTGTTTAATTTTAAAGACCTCCGATTTAGAGATACACGTAAACTGAACGTTGTTAAAAAGTTAGTTGTAAATAGAGGGGTCTAAAAACATTTTTAATGGATCCAAGATCTATATTTTGCCCCCTTTAATATCTCTAAAGTGTGAGCCTAGTTAGATTTTGAGGCCCAATAACCGTACAAAAAGCGGACATCTCCTTTAATAACAAAATAAAAGCTGTTAAAATGAGTTCTTGCGAACAATATTCATGTTTGAACACGTAACATTATGAAGTTTTTTGTATAATTTTACTCTCACTAATATTATGAAGCGAAAGTTGGGATGTTTGTCAAAAGTTAACTCTTAAACAGATGAACAGATCCTGGATTAACACATACGCTACTTCTTATCCTGGTAACTTGCTCTCGTTGGAAATAATTGAATTTTTATACATACGTCGCTATGTATTGGCATGCTAGTATGGAATATAATATGATTGCTTATGGCGTCTTCCCTTTGCTTTTGTGCGACTTCAATGTAGAGTCGTTTAACAATTTTATTTAAAAACACAATGCAGAATGATTTAGCTTAATTTTACGACCCGGTACCATTTGATTAATCTGTTAGGGATCCAAATCTGAGAAACTGGTGATGATTTTGAAATTTATCATATCATCTTTCCTTCATATATTTTATTACTTTTATCCTCATTATCAATGAGCGTTACTGAGTAGGCTTTAGAACGTGTGCCTCGTATTTTATATTTCGCCGGTAGAGAACACGGTGTCGCTACCACCACTCGGGGGTGAGTGGAACGGTTATGTTGGTTTCACCGATGCCGACACTCGGGAGTAAAGTATCATCCGAGCGAGCATTGGACCGAGTCCATAGCCCTATATGCACCCTACACCAGACCCCGTTTTAAAATTCCGCTGCCACTAAATAATATTTTTTATAATAAGGAACTAATTATACCGCTTATAAGAATTTCACAAGTTTTAATTCCACACAAATCTAAAATCCCTCATCTCTGAATTTCTTTACAGTTTCCGAGTAACAACAAAGTCGACGCGCGAGTGCTCAGTGCTCGGCGCTTGTTACGCAGGGACGGAGTTAGGTAGATATAGGGGGTAAAAATCTACCATCTAGTACTAGTATGGTGGGAGGGATAATACTACTTATGATAAAATGTACATAGCCATATTATAGGAAATTATAGATTTAGTGCATGAAATATTTAGTATTGAAAAGAATTAAAAGTTTGTTGACTTTATTTATTTTACTAGCTTAAGGGCCAGTTCCACCAGCTCCTGATAAATTTCCAGATAACTATCTGGCATATAACGATATGTAACACATAAATCTGACTGATTATTACTGATTTTTTCTGCCAGATATTTTTATTCGAGACCTGTGAAACTGAAAGTTGTAGTTTATATGGCGAATAAGTTCCAAATAGGCTATCAGGGACTTTATCAGCATGTGGTGAAATCAGCCCTAATAGTTTTACAAATCGTTTAAGGAAACAATAAAAACTCTAATAATTCTGGAGTTTTAGAAATCATTCATTATTATGCCTTACATTGTTTGTTACAACTCAATCTTTCCTATCGTCTGAGTTCGCTATTGACGTGAATTTAAAATTAATTTACATACATACATACATAGTATCACGCCTCTATCCCATAGGGGTAGGCAGAGACCATGGATTGCCACTTTGCTCGATTCTGGCACACCACTTTCGCTTCCTCTACCTTCATCAATCTTTTCATGCATTCCCGCCGGTTCAGGGTACTTTTGACCTGGCCCTTACTTAGAATGTCAGATATCTGACATTCGAAAGTTCGGTGCGGTCGACCCCTACCGGCCCTTCCATCCACACTCGCCTTATATATCCTCTTTGTCATTCTCCTATCATCCATCCTTTCCAAATGCCCAAACCACCTTAGCATACCCTTCTCAATTTTGGTCACTACATCCTCTGTCACTCCACATTTATTTACATTAATTTACATATTGAAATCAAACTATTTTGCGCATTTTAACGCGGTTTTTTAATTGATATTTTCAGCACTTCGTGGTCACGGGGCGGACTGAGGTGTTGGTGGTCCGAAAAATTTATGTTGCAATATCTATAAGTAATAAATAGTTTCATTTCAATGTCTAACATTCGCGTAAATAAAAGAAGTCATTATAATTTGAATATATCAGTGGGTCACCGCCCCTTTCACTTTAACGTATAGTTGTAGATGCGGCCCTGTTAGAATTATTTCTTTATGCATTTGTAAGCTCTTTTATGCTAAGACTTGTGAGATGCGACGCATTCAATAATAGTACTGATTTGTTTCATTGTCTTTAATGAGAAATAATAATTAGACTCGAGCAATGTGTACAGTTTTTTTTTATTTGAACATACAAATCTAGAATTACTGTTTCGATTCAGAAAATTATTTTACTAATTAGAAGCGTTATTCTTGAGTCCTATTAATATGGAATTATTATCCCAAGAAAGCACTCAGTAGACAGAGCCGTAAACAGAACAAAACACAACAATCCTTGATCACCGAAGAAGTAGGCAGAGGTGTAACCAGGACACACCCATTTCGCTTGTGTTCTGCCACATTGAACACAAATCAAGACTCTGGGCTGATACAGATCCGAAAAACCCAATATCTCTGCCCGACTCGCGATTCGAACCCGGGAGCTCAAAGCAATGTCGTATACCGAGGCAGTGAGGCTCCGCGAACAAAAGCTAGTTAATATAGTTTAGTATTGATTTTCACGCTGACCAAGTAAAGTTCAAGCCAGCTCAATAAGTGGCGAATTTCTCTCAAGTTCGAGTTTATTTGGGCGGTTAAGTGAGATATTGCGAGTGGACGGCGGTATGCGATATTGCATCAGACGAGGATTTGCCAAACCTCTAATATTTGTGCAAGTATTTTAGTAAGACTTGTGTAAACTGTTGGTTGAAGCTTGAATTCATAATATGTTGGTCGACACTTTCTAAAAGGGGATTATGAGTTTATATAGGTCAACTTTTTTCTATAAACCTTCGTATAATATTTTACATACATACACACGTGCACACACGCCTTTTGAATAAAAGGTATTCAAGGGGTTAGGCAGATGGGTGGCACCCTGTTTTTGCCGTGTGTATTCTGTATATCATAGGAGTGAGTGCCTCGATGGCGTAGCTGTATTGTGGTACGACTACCGCGCTGTGGTCTCAGGTTCGATCCCCGACTCGGGCAAAGTGATATTGGTTTCTATTCAGTATCAGCTCGGAGTGGCAATAGGCTAGTTATATATTTATAATATTAACCCTTTCGGAACGTGATAAAGTAATTAAACAAGTTTTACGTGGCATTATTGTATGTGAGAGTCGGTCTGCGTGGGTGAGACGGCTTCGTCAATCCCTGCCACCTAATAGCAGTGTGAAATTACTGTTATGCACTATTTTGAAAAACTCAAATCGTGACCTTGAAACAATAGACAGCGAAAAATAAAACATTTTGGCATTCATGGTGTTTATGCTTCACTATGCGTCCAGCCGTTGTAGAGGAGGCCCGTGCTCAGCAGTGGGCAGTGTATAATACAGGGCTGGTATGGTATGGATGCTTCACAATTAATTACCATTAGATGATGCTCTCGTTTTTCAGGCGTCTGGTATAAAAATTCTTATTCATTTCCAGGCTCTACAGTTCACATTCCCAAAGCCGTCTGTAATAGCCCTGATAGCCGGAGATTTAATATAAAACTTTAATATATTTGCGCAAACAAACTCCGCCACAAGATAGCGCTCGGAAAAAAAACAACCAAACTTTTTCTTAGATAGTACGTTTCAGGACGATTTCGCTGCATTTGTCCCCGGCAGAGTTCCAAAATGCAAAATGCATGACCGGCCACTCAAAAACAAACTTTAATACTCAACAATAAAGCCCAATTCGAGTTTGCATAGTAAATCTATAACTCACCCGCGTGTACAACTTGACAAAAGTTGAAATTTTATCGGCAAAACGAAATATTTTCAAACTTAGAATATCGAGACTTGAGTGATTTACTGTACGAAGTTGCGAATTTGGAGTGAGGGGTGTAGGAAGCGTACATACGGTGTGAGTACACCGCACCGAGCAGATATTGCGGGAGGCTGAATAAAACATGGACTTACACACACAGGTAGAGGCGCGGTGGCACTTTATATGCACTGACAAATCACTGATACCCAAGGTGTCCAGAAATGTAGGCAGAATATATCTAGCTTTTACTCGCGGCTCTGCTCGCGTGAAAGTATTTTTGCGGGACAAAATGCCTATGCCCTTCCCAGGGTCTAAAACTGTCGCCATATCAAACATACAAAATCCATTGGGTAGTTTTTGAGTATATCGCGTTCAGTCAGACGGGAGACTTTGTTTTATAATAAGGATTCTAACCCCTCCTAAGACTATCATACCTTTTAATAGTATTAAGTATACTATAGATACGGTGGCTATGGAAATTACCGAAAAATTAAATGTGTTACTATAGTATTTATTTCTATATACAGTACTGCTACCGACCTTGCCTGCACGGTGGCGTGAAGATATTCATGAAGCATTCACCGAGTAATCGATACAAATACAGGTAAAATCGACTAATATTTGAGAAAGTTTGGCAAACTCACATTTTCATCGGAAAATAATTTATGTCGATATGGGGATATGGAAATATCCCATATCTGTAACATTAGGATTTTATCGTTGACGGGGTAAAAAAGTAAGAATCAATTTATGGGTTTTCGCCTTAGTATAGAAAGTGTTTTTGTTTTGAACGTAAAGGAGTTCGCTTCTTGGATAGCTAAATTATTTTAAAAGATTTATTGACTTAAAACAATTATTAAGACTTATTTGTGCCGAATATGGCTCACATCATGGGACGGAATACATATGGCGAAAAGTGGGTGCCCTGGTTGCACCTCTATCGACCGCTTTAGGGATAAAGGCGTGAAGTGTGACTTAAAACAACAATAATGAATTTATTATGGATGGTGTGAGCTTATGTATTTTATTTTTATCCGTAATTTAATACACATATTTCTGACCCTTTAGATAGTCCTTTATCATGATATCAACCACTTCACCCCACTCAGACCTGAAAATCATTATTCATTTGAATCACACATTTTCCTAAGACCCCGTCAGTGGTAGAGGAAGCCTGTGTTCGTCAGTGGGAATTTTACAGGGTACAAGGCTGGTTGCATTGCATTGCACTCATTTTCCTTGCCAGAATCGAACCCGCGACTCATAACAGCATTCTCATCACTGCGCCACAACTATGCCAACGTTTAAAAACAGTTAATGGAACAAGTTAAAAGCCTCAGGAAAACGTAGTGCTTCAATAAGTTATGTTTGAAAGTAGGTTCAAATACATTTTCAAACTAAAAACTGAAAACAAATCAAAACGTGTTTTTACTATATTTCTACAGTTAAATAGTTGATATATTGCCAATTTTAACTACTTGAAGTTTGTTTACGGATAGGTAGAGATGCAACTAGGGTCCTAAAATATCGGTATGAGTTCTGACAATCTCCATTAGTCAAAAGCTTATGGTACCTGTAGAGGAAACCCATTCATGATTTATAAACTAAACAGTTATTGCTTATACACACACACATACACACTCATCACGTTTTATCTCTCAAGGTATAGGCAGTGGAGCAACTAGGGCACCCACGTTTCGACAAGTGTGTTCCGTACCATTACGTGATAGGGGCGAGCCCATCGTCATATCAGGAACAAATTCCAGACTTCGGGCTGATAGTGAGCCGAAAATCCCAATATCACTTTGCCCGACCCGGGATTCGAACCCGGGATATCGGAGCGGTTTCATACCAAACACGTTATACATCTACGCCACCAAAGCAAAATATAACTATTACATGGACATGCAGAACTGTCGAAGAAACATGACGGGGACATCTTATACAAATAAACCTTCGTTTAATTAGTGTCAAGTGTGGCCTCTCCCATTCCAATTATTACCCGCCGCGGTCCGGAAGGGCACTTTACGACGCGCCCGTCCTGTAACTTACTTGTTATGAGCGCTTTGGACCGTAAGAGACTTGTCCACTTGTACTTGGACAATAACGTAAGCTGACGACGAAATCTCGAAGGATTTGGCAAAATATATGGCGTATAAGCAAGCAAATTATCTTTAAGTGCTATAGGCTATTTTAAAATTGTATCCCTAGCTATTTTATATTAAGCTAGCATAATATCACTAAAATATTTTTACTCCAAATTTATTATACTATACATTTTAAAACGTACAAATAATTTCAAAACCCTATTAGATTATTCTGAAATTAGTCGGTTTATAGGCCACAACAACGAAGTAAATCAAATTGTACAAACACGGCAACTGTTTACAATAATCATAACTGCAAATTATTCGTGAAACTGCATACAACGATTTTCGGCGGCGCACTGGCCGGGCCGGTAATGAAAACTAAAATTAGTGCGAGGCCACAACGTGCGCGGGCAAACTCCGATATGTTCCGACGTGTTCAATGTTGAAATATAGTCTGGGGCTATGGAATAAGCATGCTACTAATATTAAAGTTTATATTTTGATGATTGTCAGAAGTAAAGCGCGACACGGCCAAGCCAAGACCAAGATGAACTTAATTTTTGACCAGGCTTTGTAGAGTTGGCTTTATAGCTTTATTGGATCTAATAGCTTTTTAATAGAGAAAGCAAGTTATTTACTATAGTATTTTTGGACGGAATAAAATATATCCAGTAACCTCGCACTAGAAAATGGGATCTGATTTATTTACATATTGTTTTTTTAAACGGCATACAGCTTGGTAAAATATTTAAAATCTATTAAAGATTGATTTAATGGTATAATTGTTATACATACAATATAATGTTGACACTTTCATAGATAAATGGCAGTTATAAACTTTAAGATGCCAATTTATTTAAGCTTCGGATTAGTTCTTTTCAGACGGTTATTTCAAACCACAGTATTTTAAGTTAACGGAATGTTAACTAATTAAGAGTAAAGTCGAGTAGTCTTCGTTGTCTATTCTTGTTATTCCCAAAAGCCCAAACTTTTCTTTTACAATCATAGAAATTCAATGTTACTGAAGTTATCTTAAAGCCTACAATTTTCGACAGATCTCTAAATCGTAAAGTAGAACGTCGGTGGTGGTAATTCTGGATCAGTTTTATTATTAAGCTTAGCGAGTCCATAAGCGGTAGCGATCTGCGGTCCGCTGTCATGTTGGCCACCGCAGTAAGTTCGTCGCTTCATTTGGCGGACATAACTCGGTGCACTCTGAGTGAACCATCCGATGTTATTGCCCCAACTTACCGCCAAGTTTCATGTTTTGCTTACACCGCCTCAATATTACTGAATTTAATTAAGCATGCGTCTTGCGTCTCGCTCGCACGCCGCTCCACAATCTTATTGAACCTTTTCGCGAATAGTTGTTACGTAAACTGTTTAGGCAAGCGCGTAATGAGACAAAACTAATCCAATATAAAGAAACTCGAGCACACGCCGCATAGTTACGAACTAATAGCGTGGGTGTTATGAGACCGCGAACAGTGTAGTGGGATGCGCGAGCCGGTGGAGCGACGAGCTGACGAGAGTGTATGACAGCTCAGGAGCGAGTGTGAGCCCACGTGCAGGAAGCGTGGTGTGACGCGCAGGCCGGTGCAGTGACGAGCTGACGGCAGTGTATGAGAGCTCACGAGCGAGTGAGAGACCACTTACAGGGAGCATGGTGTGACGCGCGGGCCAGTGCGAGTATCTTAGTTATGTACCTAATCACGGTAAACGGTAATATTAATCAAGCGTGTAATATTCACGAGTGATATTGAGTCGGACCCGCGTCACCGTGACACCCAACACCGCTGCTAATAACCCGCTAGTGTTTGCTCGTCGGACCCTCATCGGCCCGTCTCCACTCTCCAACGCTATTGAGTTATATTTTATGGATACTCAAAACAATATGCTGATTAGTTTTACGTGTTTACATTTAATCTAGTGCGGGTTAACTCCCACGGCTCGTAGGATTACTTGTATCGTTATTATGTGGGGCGGATTACATAACCGTTTCAATTATAGTTTATTATTCAGGTAGGTCTTCGTTTTCGTTATGAAACTGGGGATGTTGTCGAGTCTATTGTCGGTCCGAGAAATCAATCTTTCTATTTTCCATTATAAGAAAGTGCTTAGCAAGGTTATATTTGTGCCCGATATAGCAATATAAGATTACTTAATAGGCTATAAGACGGAAATAATGTTGGTTTCTTGAGCTATAAAAGTTTAAGTTTATGCTATATAGAGCATTGTAAGCGCCCATAAAACCTTTACAAACAGAAACCCCAAATCACACAAACCCACGAAACCCAACTTAACCTTTCAGATCTGTTTATTGTCTAGACGTGAAAATGAAATTGCATTAATTACATCGCCGGCTTTGCTAGCGTGTGTGTCGTTGTAAACGGTATGCAGCGCGCGTTGTACCCGCACCAGGCTTAGTGCCAAGTGGAGAATATATTATGTCTGCGATTACAGCTGCGTGTAGAATAGAGGATTCAGAATATGAGACAATTTTGTTTACGCTATTAACGATTCCTGTGTTTTAATTTATATTTTGTTTTAATTTATGTTTATTGTGTGCTTTAATTTAGGAAATGTGCGACTTTATCTGGCTTGTAACACGTATTTTGCTAACACACAAATTATGCTGATTTGATGTAAATTTTTAGGCACTATTATGTTCTGATTTACAGGACATTATAGCCAGCGTAATTACTGAGCTTTATGCGACTTACTATCTACGTCTCACGGTGACGAGCGCAGTGGAGTGCCCAGTATATTACTCTCCTCTATGGTGGAGTGTCACGCAGTTGTTATTCAAAGCTCTGTATGGTCATAGAGATAATTTTACCGTGGTATGGTGTTGCTAATCTATTTAATCTTTCTATTAAATTATATTATGTAACATAAATATGCAAGCAGATTCCTAGCTGATACTGAGCAGAAACCATAATGTCACTTTGAATGAACCGGGATATACATCTGGGTTTTAACAGTCAGTAACACTTGACAGGTGACCCACTGGTCTATGTTGTAATATCGTGTGATAAGGGCATGGTTTACCAGAGACCACCGTGTGGTCAGTGTTTGCTATCTGCATATGGGTTCGGTCGATACGTGTTGACGATAGGCGATATTTAAACTATAGGATAAATGTGTGCTGAGCTGCGTACTTGAGGATATGTTTGTCTTTCTGAAATGGTGTCATACAGTGAGCTGACGCATATCGTCTCTGACGGGTAGGCAGATGTGCATCTTGTCCACTTTTCACCGCATTTAACTTATACTGGGATAGGGGACGAGTCGCGCGATGTAATGCTTGAATTAAATGACGAGACGAGCTACTTGCTCCACTGATGGAAAGGGCCAGGATTTCTTTTAAAAAGGAACTAATTTATTAATTTAATTTAATATTCAGACGAGCCACTTGCTCCACTGATGGTAAGGGCCAGGATTTCTTTTAAAAAGGAACTAATTTATTAATTTAATTCATACATTACAAGTCACATCATTATTTTTATAAGATCTCCGCACCAAGCTAGGCTTGTGTAGTTCTAGAAACATCTAGAACTATGAATAACAAATATAATACAACGCTTGGCTCGTAATCGTGAGAGGCAGAACCGCGTCTGTAATATTTTTCGGGCTCGAACACGTGATTTTAATCACAGTGAGATCGAAAATAAGTCCTTTCCTTTTTATACTTCGGCGTGAGAAAATGGCTTCACTGGTGTACCTCAAGTAAGTGGAGCCCAAAAAATGTGTTGACAAGGACACTTGCATCTCTCGTTTATTTACGTATTTGTCCAGACCCAATTTCTTCATCACTTCTACCTTCAACTACAAACCCCTGGACAATAAAATTCCTAGTATTGAATTAGAAACTCAACACCCCGATGTTTGCTATCTGCGGACGAGCAGAACAATTCCGCTGGTGGGAGGCGAAGGGGTGGGGGCGGGGATGTCGTTCCGACTTAATTAAAGCAGTATAATCTGTAGGTAATCAGCGCACGCCAACAATTCGGTCGCGCGGCCTGCTGTGCACCAACGATACATAGGTACCTACTAGATAGGACATGTTCTTTTGTATCTTAGAGGCTAGGGCGTACTCCCAATACAAACTCCGACAATGCTAGAAACATTTGTGTGACGCGTTAGAACCACCACTACCACTCTGTCACAATCTGTGCCGACCGGCTGGTTGACATGTTTTTGGGTTTCTCTTTACTTCGGTGCTTTGTTGTTGTACCACTTTGCCATGCCGTAGATAAAAAAAAAAAAAAAAAAAAATGGATTGGATTGTCTACTTACGCCTGACGCGACACGCTACGAACAACTGAGTAGTGTGTTTCTACTTTCTACCATAAGCAAGCATCAATAATGTCATGATTTGAGGTGACTCTGAGCAATCAGGCTCGGAGAATCGATAGGGAACTTCATTTTCTTTAAGCAGAAGTTAAAGAAAGTATTGTGTTTTTTTTCAAATACCCTATGAGAAAGTTGTACCTGTTAGAGCCAAACAAAGTGACAACTTCGCTATTATATTTGTACGATATTAAAGATTCCAAGCACGCTCTTAACTTCCAACCACATCTAGTATTTTATCTCTGCTTACGTCCAAGCGACATCAGATGTGTGTGCGGGCGAGCGATAACTATACAATCGATACATTACGCGCCGGGCGAGGTTTACATTTTGTAGTCCGCGTAGTCACGGGTCAATGTAATCCGACGCTAATTAACAAGGAATGAATGTCGACGCCGGCGATGTCATACCTAGGAATGTAGGTTATATCAGATAATTGGAATGTTTTTGATAGATGGTATGCAAGAATCTATTTCTGTATAGTGCCTTAAGTAGTCTGGACGTACTGTAATGTTTTGAAAGACATGACCAGTGTAATTTTATTGCGTTTTAAACTTGAGATATCGTTCGCAGCTTCGTTCATTTTAAGTCGATTCCCGTAGTAAAGAGTAGCTTAAAGCACTACACGACAATGTTAGCTTCTTATAAGTAAAATATTTTTCAGAATCGGAATAATAAAGCCAAAGATAAGCTCATTTTAATGAAACACAAACACTCTCTAGCTTTAGGATAAACAAAGAAAATATGCCTCGAGAGATGAGAGAACTGCAATCTATACATTATATAATTATCGAAACAAATTTGAAATATAAAATAATAAACTTTTAAGGTATGTCTGTGCTAATGTGAGTATGTGTGTGTATCCCCAAAAACAGTGTATTATCAAATATAAATAAAGTTGAAAGCGCCACACTAGTGCTGCACTAACCGTATATCGATACCACGCGATTTGTCGCGAGCTAACAGCGGTAACTCGCGATAAGTCGCGTGGTACGATGGCGTCGATTAGTCGCTTAATGTATCGATAACTCGAGACTCTAGTGACGGGCCTGTGTCGATAAAATTTGTTGATATCGAGCCTCTACCGAACATATTATGTTGGCGATTCAACAAGCTTTGGTAATCATTTATGTTTTGAACGTCTGTTATAAATAATTGGTTTTCATTTTATTTGATACAATATAAATTAAATGTTTTAAATATAAAATATGCAAATTCATTTATGGGTGTAACTAGTAGAAATAATTCACGCATCGTTTAACATAAAGTAATATTTTGGTTCAATTGTCGTTATTTAACTACAATTTATTTTTATGCCCTACTCCATGTCTTTTGTAATATGAGTATTTAACTACCTTCTTTAAATTTCTATAATATATTGCATTCAGACTGCTAAAAAAAAAGAATGAGTTGCACTCCGGGAGTGTCGGTAGAAGTGAAAACTTGAACATTAACGTTGTGCATTTTTGAATATTTTGGAATGGTCTAAAGACAAATTCGATCTTACGCCTACCACATAAAGTAGATTTTTAAACGCGAGTAACGCACGTTTAATATGGTTTTAGATAAATGTCAGAAATGCAATGGTCATCACAACCACAACAGAATAAATCAAAATTTAAAAAAAGAATGTTACGTTCTTTTGTACTCGTTCCATGGCAACGCTGGGGAAATAGCTTCTACGCAATGTATTTAAGGTTCATATTAGTATTTTTTTTTCCGGTTCCGGTACTTGTGTCGAAAACATCACCGTATTGCCGCTCCGTAATAATTACACATTTTTAATGGGTCAAAGTTTTGGCCTTTACATTCAAATACATCTGAAAGGAAAACGAAGCCACAGGAAGCACTGGTATATAACAAACATCGCATAACTGCTGGGATTAAGAAAGAAAAGAGTCACTGAAGAATTTTTGAGGTTAGAAATTTTACACAAAACTAATATCAAAAATTTGACACATCGGCAGTGCAGCCAACATAAAAAATTTGGCATAGACAAAAGTTGCGTTCCAGTTTACGCATTAGTAAAACGTTTTGTTATTGCACCAAAAAAAAAAATTGTAGAAACCTATATTCACGAAAAATGGAAGGACAATTTAAAATTCTATTCGAGGAAATGAAAATTGAAATGCAGAGGCAAGGAACAGAATTAAAAGAATCCATCACAAGTACTTTGATTGATCGTATGGACGAAAAATTATTGAGTATCGAACAAGAAAATAAGGAATTGAAACAAAAACTTCATAATATGGAAAAAGAGATAGAGTATTTGAAAAGAGAAAAAAGGCAAAATAATATTATAGTTTTTGGTATGGAAGAAACAGAAAAATCAACATCGGAATTGCTACAGAAGGTTAAGATAGTGTTCAGAGAAGATGCCAATATAAATATAGAAACAAATGAAATCAATAAAATTCATCGTATAGGCAAGAATAAACAGGAAGGTAAGCCGCGACCTGTTTTATGCTCGTTTGTAAATGGTTGGAAAAAGACCGAAATTATGAAAAATAAAAAAAGTCTTAAAAAAATTTACATCATGGAAGATTACTCAAAAGAAGTTATGGATAAAAGGAAAGTCTTACAGACAGAGCTACTAGCGGAGAGAGAAAAAGGAAACATAGCCTACCTTAATTATGATAAGCTGATAATAAAGGAAAATAATAACGAAAAAAGGAAAAGGGAATTATCCGTCTCCCCACAATCTACCTCCAATTTCCAACCAAAAAAACAGCAAACCATATACGCATCTAAAACTAACAGAACAAACGCCTTTGATCTTATGAGAGGACGATCAAACTCTTTAATCAACATATCTAATAAAAAACAATAGCAATTAACAGCCGGAAATCAAATAAAACATAATAATAATAAAAATCAAAACAAAACTAAAAATGAAACACAGGAAGCCCGAATAAACGAAAAAATTCAACTTGAACAAAAAAATAAACAACACCCTCCCCCAACACGCCTTGTCAGCGCGGGGGTAGTAGACTCTCACCCTCCAATTTACAATAAGCAATGTTATTATATCGCGACATTCAATGCAAGGTCACTAATGACAGAGGCTAAACTCATTGAACTAGAATTTGCACTAAGCGCCATCAAGTGGGACATTCTTGGTTTATCGGAGATCAGAAGAAAAGGATTGAAAATAGAAAATAGAGGTTTTTATACTCTCTACCACTATGGAATAACAAAAGGAGAGAAAGGAGTAGGATTCATGGTTAAAAATCAAAAAAATATAAAGGTTCTAGATTTTATAGGCCTCACCGATAGAGTCACTATATTAAAAATAAAAATACAGGACTAGTCTTACTCACTAATACAAGTATATGCACCAACGGGACGTTGCAGTGATAATGAAATCGACGCTTTTTACAACACGCTGGAAACAGCTATGTCACAATGCACTGGAAACATCTTTTTGTGTGGAGATATGAATGCAAAAATAGGAAAACCTGAGAGGCATGAAGAACTCGTTATGGGCAAGTTTGGATACGGCGTTAGAAACAAAAGAGGAAATATGTTTATAAACTTCTGTCACCAACACAAATTAAAAATTACAAACACAATGTTCAATAAGCCACACAAACTAAGATGGACATGGAAGGCTCCAAACGATGTAACGAAAAACGAGATCGATTTTATCGCTTCTAACGCTACTAAAAACATAGAAAATTTTAATGTTATCAACAACTTATTATATCCTAGTGATCATCGCCTAATCAGAATAGTCTTAAACGTAAAATGCAAAAAGCATTCAAGAGCAGGTTTTAATAAGAAAAGGATGAATTATGACACCAATGATGACCTCCGAAATAAACTATACTGTCTGATGCCCAACGAAGAAGAGACGGTGCAAAATTACTACAACAAATTAGAAAATATCTTAACCACGACAAATACATGCCACAAATTATCAAACAAAGAAGAAAAGAATAAAAAAATTATCACTGAAGAAATAATAGAATTAAAGAAAAGAAAACAAGACCTGAAAACAAAGGAAAACAAAACTACAGAAGAGAAGAAAACACTCAGTAAATTATATCGGGAAATAAATAAAAAAATATCACAGAATCTAGAAAAATACAGAATAAATACAATAGAATCCTACTTGGAAAAAACCGGAGGTATTAAAAAAGCCTACAAATACTTAGATAACACAAAACAAATGATAACGCATTTAAGTAACAATTTAGGAGCTACTATTTCTAATCGAAAAGAAATAATAAAATTAGCCACTGAATTCTACCAAAATTTATATAGAGATAACAAAGCGAGCTGCCAAACAATAACTAATGAATCTACATGGATAAATAAAGATAAGATCCTCCCGTTTCTAGAAAATGAGACATTATTAGCCATCAAGAAACTCAAACATGACAAAAGTCCGGGAGCCGATGGAATAACAAATAATATGATATTATCATTAGCAGAATCAATAACAACGCCACTCACCAAACTATTTAACTTAATAATACAAGAGAAGAAAATACCAATTCAATGGGCGAACTCAGAAATCATTTTGATCTATAAAAAAGGTGATGCAAAATTAATATCAAACTATAGACCAATAAGCCTCATATCGTGTACTTACAAAGTTTTCGCGTCCATGTTACTACAACGTATAACCAAAACCATAGAAGAAAATCAATCGAAGGAGCAGGCCGGTTTCAGAAAAAACTACTCAACAATTGACCACATATTTACACTAAAAATGGCAATTGAGAAGTATGTAGAATACAATGGGGTACTATATATATGTTTTATAGATTACTCAAAGGCGTTCGACTCTATTTCACATGATGCGATATGGAAAGCACTGAACGAACAAGGAGTAAACTTCGAATATATAGAAATCATAAAGGAAATATATAAGAATAGTACAGCAAGAGTTAAACTAGAAACTCCGGGCACACCATTCCCAATACAAAGAGGAGTTAAACAAGGTGACCCACTCTCTCCAAAAATCTTTATCGCAGTTCTAGAAAGCATTTTTAGAAAATTATCATGGCAAAACATGGGAATATGCATAGATGGAAACTACCTGTCACATTTACGATTTGCGGACGACATAGTGTTACTCTCTGAAGACCCAACACAGTTAAAACTAATGATAGAAACCCTCAAACTCGAAAGCTCGGATATAGGACTAGAAATGAACCAAGACAAAACAAAACTAATGACTAATGCCCCCAAATTACAATAAAAGTAGACCAGACCACCCTAGAGTATGTAGACGAATACATCTACCTAGGCCATTCGATATCACTCAAGTTATGCACAGAAAAGGAAATAGATAGACGCATCAAACAAACATGGAACAAATATTGGTACATGAAGGAAATTTTCAAAAGTTCTTTGCCAACTTCGCTTAAAACTAAAGCAATGCAAATCAGCCTTATGCCTTGCCTAACCTACGCATGTCAGACCTGGCCAATGACCCAAAAAAATTTGAAGAAAATCAAAACATGTCAAAGAGGAATTGAAAGAAGTTTCATGAACTTAAAAAGGAGAGATAGAATAAGAAATAGCTTAATCAGAGAGAAAACAAAAGCCAAGGACATAACTAAACAAGCACTCCACTTAAAGTGGAAATGGGCAGGACATATACAGAGAGTCACGGATGAAAGATGGTCACACATACTAATGAACTGGTTTATAATAAATAAAAAACGTAAAAAAGGAAGACCGTTTAAAAGGTGGAGCGACGATATTGTCCAAGCAGCCGGAAAAACATGGTCCAGAACCGCAAGAGACAGAGAAAAATGGAAGCATTTGGAGGAGGCTTTCACCGCAATAGGCGGTCCTTACAGCTAAATAAAAAGAGAATTGAATGGAAGGAAGAAATAAATTAAAGCTACACATTTATTTAGGATATCTATAAAAAATTGTAAACAAATTTAAGTTAAAAAATGTTAAGTGCTGTTTAAGGAAAATAAAGCTAATATTATTATTATTATTATTAGTAAAGCATGGTTTTAATGACGTTATTAAATAAAAATGTACTCGTTTCAAGAATTATAGCTTCTATGCATTGTATTTAAGGTTCATATTAGTAAGGGATGGTAAAACCTCCTACGCATTTTCGATCAGGGTCACGTGATCCTGACGCGAGTTTAACATTTTATACCCATCCCAAAAGTGCTCAACGCCGCTAAAGAAGTTTTCACTTCAAGAATAACACCGAAAAGACTTAAATCTTAAGAGTTCATAATTTATCTGTATGTCATCATTATCATCATCTTCAGCCTTTGGAAGTCCATTGCTGAACATGGGTCACTCTTAAAGATTTCAAAACTAACTTGTATGTATAAATATACATAAAAGGATATTAAATTCTTAATAAAGGTTCACACAAGACGAAAATAACGAAGGCAACAATTACATGAAAACTTTAAAATAAGTACAATGAAAAGCGGTGTTTAACAACGTTGGACGGATCACCTATTCTGGATGATATATCCGATAGTCGCTAAATTACACAGAGTATTTTAAACATATTGTGATTTCCAGTACCATTCCCATTTAGTCATTATAACCGATGCGTCGTCATACCCGGTTTCTAGTGTAAATTAAATTGTATTTTCGTCTCCATTGGATAAAAAAATCTCTACATTTCGAAACGTACGGAACCCACACCAACGAAAGCCAAAGACACAGTCAAATCTCCAGATAGTAAATGATCACTAGCCATCAGTACTAGTAATACAACGGTAGTGCCAGAAACAGAATCAGCTGTGTAAAGAAAATCTTGGCGGAAAAAGAAATGGAAGTTGAAACGGAAGTGTAATTATTATGTATTTTTTTATTAAATTAAATTATTATTCATAATTAAGTCTTAACCCAGTACCACCGCAACACATAAACACACAAACTCTATAGAACCTATACTTGTGTTCATAGAACGAGAATTTATTACGAGAGGATTTATATCTCCAGTAATCTTTAGTGAAAACTGATAGAACATGTAATTGAAAAGTGACTCAATGAGCAACACATATTATATTATAAATAAACAATGAAGTAATCCCAATTTCAATTATTATCGTCGGAATATAACAGTGTAGAGGAATTATTAACACATGACTTACTTTCAGTTAAATACATACATCGGTGCATTTATTCATTGAAAATTTAAATTATATGCAGCCTTTAGTGATGAAAACCAAAGACATTTTGTGCGTAATATTATATTGTATGGTTAGAATTAATTAAGAATTGTGAGTTTATTATCAAAAAAATCATAACTTTAATTCCTAGTTTTTCAAAGTGTAAACGAAACCGCAGTTTATAATAATAATAATACCAGCTCTGTATTACATACTGTCCCACTGCAGATTGCAGGTCACGGGCCTCCTCTACAACTGAGACGTTTTAGGCCTTTAGTCCACCACGCTGGCCTATTGCAGGTTGGTAGACTTCACATACCTTCGAAATTCTTATAGATAAATCCTCAGGTATGCAGGTTTCCCCACGATGTTTACTTTTACCGCTAAAGCAAGCGATAATTCTCAAAGAATAGACACATAAATTTAGAAAAGTTAGAAGTGCGTGCCCTTGGGTTTTGAACCTGTGTAGGTTATAGCCGCTTATCAACCGCAGTTTACTGTTTATTATTACATTTTGTAAGTTGCTTAAATCTTTGGATCAATAAATTTAAGATACAATAAACATTGTAACCTTTTACCCGTTTTAATAATGAAATCATAAAATTCATTACATATCATAAGATTTTTATCAGTTTTCTTCATCATCATTCTCATTAGCTACACGAAGTCCATTGAACATAGGCCTCCCCTAAAGAATTCACAGACTTCAAGATGTTCAGTTCTTTTTGTTATATATTAATTCATTTAATTGGCTATTTATGAACAATGACAAGTCAGCAATTAATATAATGGATTGCTAAGATGAAAAGCTCATAGCGTATTAAATTTGGAACTCATAAAATGAAATTAATTAAATTTATTTCGAGGATACGTTAAGTCCAATAATCAACACTAGCTTGGTAAGTGAATTGTTTACCCTTTCTCATTTACAGAAGAGTTGCCCAACAGTAGGAACTGAGTCAGTATAATATACAGGACTGTTATTCTATTTTGGCATTGTCAATTTATTTATAAAAATAGTATCTTAAATAAAAAGTTTCGTTATTTAAAAAATAATATCAATATCATAAAGATACGCATCGCAATATTTCCCAAATCTGTGCCACCACAGGCTTTAAACACGTTACAGCTTAAACCGAGTTTCAATAGCGCCGCATAAACAATCAAAATGCAGCAGTAAAGACAATTTATCGACATCGGAGTCGATAAATTTATTTCGCACCACTAGCGCTGGCAAACACACGAGCTGTCATTGGCAAAGGCAGCGGGGCGCGGGGAGAACGGTGTGGGGGGCGCGGGGGGTGTTTCTTAACCGACCACTTAGAATAATACTTGAGATAATGTCTACTATATTAGAGTATTCAATTTGTAACGATATAGGTATTCATTGACAATTTTTTTAAACAATTGTTTTACTGTTGCGTTTTGTTAGCTGTTTTACTGAATTGGATTATGTATTTATTTAACGCGCATACGCTTTTTATCCCTGAAGGGGTAGGCAGAGGCTCAACTAGTGCACCCACTTTTCGCCGTGCGTATTCCGTGCCATGATGTGATAGGTGGCGAGCCTATCGCCATATCGGGCACAAATTGCAGACTCCGGGCTGATACTGAATAGAAAAACTTCATCACTTTGCCCGACCCGGGGATCGAACCCGAAACCTCAGCATTGCATTCGTACCGTAATACAACTACGCCACCGAGGCAGTCATGTATTTATTTAAATGCTATTAAGGTGTAGATTTAAAGAGTCGTAACGTCTGTCAACTGTGTTTTAATACGTTATAATATAATAACACCTATAAAATATTACCCGACCAAGGAAAGATGGGACTTCCACGTCTACTGTCCAATGTCCATATTTACTTTACTGCCCCACACCAAAAACTTTACAACTAATAAAACTAACGACCAAATTATTTAAAGGATTCCCACGCAAAAGGCCCGAGTCCATAATTTGAATTTGATAAGGCAATTCCGTCGGACACTAACCTAATCCGGTTTGGAACTAATTTTAAACTTTCAAATTGATATTGTAATAAAACAGTTTGGCCCACCTTCAAAGTTTTTTTATTAAAGGAAGGAATTGACAAAATTATCTGCCCGGGAAATGGATTTAAATCGAGATTGGAGAGATATTACTTCGCAAGTATTCCTTTATAATAATGGTGTTTTTTTTTTAATTTCACCTTATGGAGTAAGGCATGGTGGCCTAACCTCTTCGTAGTATAGGAAGCCCATGTCCAACCATATGATAATTTTGTAGAGGCGAATTAATATTTATGGTATTGGACTGATATTGCTAAAATATTTTCCTTTTTTAGCTCACCTCGTATCTTTTTTTTTATGGTATAGGGGGTAAACGAGCATACGGTTCACCTGATGGTAAGTGATCACCGCCGCCCATGAACATCTGCAATACCAGGGGGCACAGAGAAAACTGAGATTTGGTTGTAATATACATTTAAAAAATGCAACAAAATTAGCTTTTAACAAAAATTCCAGGCTCCCGGCTGATACTGAGGATTTAAAAAACCCAATATCTCCTACCCAAGCCTATCTCCTGCCCGACCCAAGATTCGATTCCGGGCCGGACAAATACTTTATTCTAAGTCAAGATATTATATACTGCTGAGCACGGCCCTCCTCTACTACTGAGAGGGTTTAGGCCTTAGTCCACCACGCTGGCCTAGTGCGGGTTGGCGGACTTCTAAATTAATTGTTGTTGCGGACTTGTTAATTATGATTAACACAAAAAGTCACTTATATAACTACAGACATTTTTATTGTGAGTAAAATCAATGAAAAATAAACAAAGAAGCCAACTCGGGCTGGCAGGAACGGGGATATAAAAAAAAGAGATTGAATCATTTTTATTTAAAATAATGGGAGGAACGCGTCGCGATCCTCAATTGCAGTAAAGAACGACTTTAACAATAATTACCAAAAAGAACTCTACTACCTGGATATAAAATATACTATCACATATTTTAATAAATAATATAATCAAAATAAATTACCCTATCCACGAAGGCACACAGAGCTTAAAAATTCCGAATTAAGCCGACAGAAAAATATAAATGACGTTTTAAAGGAAAACTCGGCGATCATTGAGAAGTTTGTGTCGCTCGCTCATTTGTTATAATGAGAGGAATATTACGAATGTCGCTCTCTCATTGTTTTGAATCTATTTCACCTCCGAGCAGTGTTTGTTGCGACCGCTTATTGTTATTTTTGAAGTAGATCGTTCGTCTGCGAGGCTATTATCACAAATTAGACATTTTTATATAACACTAGCTTTTGCCCGCGGCTCCGCCCGTGTGAAATCCCGCCTTATATTTTCCCGGGATAAAAAGTAGCCTATGTGTTATGTTAATCCAGGACATGATCTATCCGTATGCCAAATTTCGTGAAAGAGTAACAAACATCCATACATCCATACTTACAAACTTTCGGTTTATAATATTAGTAGGATTTATCTCAAATGAAATAAATGATATGTTTTTTTCTTTACCAAGTTTAACATTATTATAACATAGAATAGTCTTTTTATAACAATATGATAATGGAACTGCTCTGAAAACTTATTTTTCTAATAAGATGCTACATCATCATCGACTTTTATATTACTTTTATCCTATGAATCGATGTTTACATTGGTGGGGCCGCGACCAAAAGCTAGTCTTAAAAAATCATGAAAAAATGGATGCCGGGTCCTTACTAAAATATGAAATGAAGCAACACGACTACGATAGGTCTTATATTTACAGCTAATTTTGGAACTCAAGCTTCCAAGTTCCACTATTTCTTTTAAAACCGCTGTGAAGGTTGCGGGGCACGAGGAGGTTGGGGTGACATCGTTAGTCGCCACTTGTAGCCATCTCGTTATTTATGATAATGATTCGATGCGATCGGTGCCCGCTTACTATAACTACGCGGAGAGTTCGTACTAGGCGACACGATTGTCGGACGATGCAGTACGATTTATCGTAGCGATTGGTTTTTAATATTTACTATATTTAGCATTATGGTTATACTTCTGCTTTATCTTCGATGATATAATAATAATGAGTCACATGAGGGCCGCGATTGACGGAGTATTGTCACTGTTGAAAAGAAAACTGACGAAAAACGACAGGTTTACAGTTCCATTTCATACAAGGTTGGTCTAGTCCGACCGAGTTTGTTACCAATGAACTTCCTACCTAGCCTACATTATTCCTCCAACAGCATTTCAGCCGGCGGTGGACATCACCTACCCATTTGCCCACCTAGTTCTATAAAACTGCAGACTAACATTACAAAAAAACCGAGTTGGAAAGTCGTGTCGTCCGCTCCGAACGAACCGCTTTAATGAGATGCTTGCACTCAAGTTTTCAAAGGCAGCATAATTATGTATCCGTTAGTGTAGTGTACAAGTTTAATGCATTTCGTATTTGCATAGGTCGGCTAAGATTCCGGTATACCGGTTTTCCGGAATACCGGTATTACTTTACCGCTTTGACCTGTTATTTGTTTGGACTTGAATTAAATTTTCATAAGATGTTTTTAGAGATTCGACGAGAGAGGCATAAATAATAAGGTGGAAGGAATAAACTTGGTACAAAACCGGAAAATGGCACGTATACTGTGTACTCAAATAGCCGTCATAGTAGCCTAGAGAACCGATTGGAGTTCATCCGGCGCATTAATATAAGAAGGGTAGAACAGCTCCTGTGTGTAAAATTGTCTTTTCAACCACCAAGCATTATGCAAATATTGTATATGTTTTGAATTACATTAAAACCAGCGAAATTAATAAAAATAAGGGCCGATTTCACCGCTTGCTGATAAATGCTACTAGTCAAATAAACATACAAGCAGACCAAATACAAATGTCACACTCTAATCTATACTATCTAAATTTGCTGTTTAATAAGATAACTGTGAAATAAAATTTACTTAAAACTTTAAAGCCCTGAGTCTGCTTGAGCCAAAAAACTAAAGCCTCCATGAAAGGGGTTCGGTCATTAAAACTAAACGAAATCGATTCAACAACATGCTTAAAAAAAATTGCTGCGCGAATGTTGAAGTAGTATTAGAGAAGTAGAAAAAAGTATTATTTAATTTATTCTCACACACACTCACGCCCTTTATCCCTGAAGGGATAGGCAGAGGTCCCATGTAATACGGGGCGGGCCTATTGCCATGTACCGGGCACATTTCCAGACTCCGGGCTGTTACTGAGTAGAAAAACCCAATATCACTTTACCCCACCCGGGAATCAGCCCCGAGACCTCAGCACTGCAGATGTACCATAAAATAACAACGCCTGCGAGGCAGTCAAGAACACAATATATTTATTTGATATCAGTAAAAATTTACTAGACAATTGACTCAAACTTCCAAATGAGTTATAGCACGAATCATTTCAAATATGAAAAGTTTCCAAATCAATGTGCGAGGGATCAAACATTCGAGTACTTACAAAAGAGCCCAAAGTTTTAAGCCTGTTGAGTACTCATGTTTATAATTAAGCCCTGTATTATATACTGCCCCATTGTTGGGGCGGGCCTCTCCTACTGAGTGGGTTTAGGCCTTAGTTCACCACACTGACCTAGTGCGTGTTAATCTCACATATTTTCGTAATTCTCGTTCATCTTCATTCATCTCTTCATTGTGTGTTTTATCATATTATATTCGTAGGTTTCGCACTTTCTGTTCTTTTTTCTTAACATAATGACAGGGCAACTATATGGGTTTTGAACGTCATTTGCTTGTGTCTGCATCTCCCTAAACTGGGTTATTGTCAGAAAAATGCCTGACCGTAAAAACTAAAGCCAAATTCTTCCAAAACATACTTGAAATTTTTTGCACGAAAACCCCACATTGGAGTATGATAAACTTGGCGCCGACCCCAGACTAAAGTGAGGTAAATAGAAGAAGAAGACTAGGTTTAGCTAGGCGGTCTTCAAACGAGCAACTGACTCATCTAATATACCTAAACAGACTAAACTTCATAATTTTCGTCCACATATTAAACTACGAGTACTCTTTTATTATCAAAACAATCCCGCGGGACCAACATTCCCCAACAAAATTATAAATGTAACGTCCAGTGACGTCACTCGAGTAATACCAACATTTTGACTCCGCTCTTTATGAACAGCCGAAATTTAAACAAATTCTAATTAACATCTGACGGTATTTTGCATATTCTAATATTTAGTTAGATTTGTATGTATGTATGTATTATAATATTTACTAGGTATATGGTGTGTTATAAGTAGGCACTACTGCTTCATTTATTTCGAACACCAGGTAGTGCAAGCACCATTGTGTTCTCGGTAGCGTATTGAGTACGGAGTACGACACCGCTTTGAGTTGGTTCAAATCCCTGGTCGTGGTAATAGGAATTGTTTTTTTTCTTCAGTATCAGCGCGGAGTCTGGTATTTATGGCCAATATGGCGATAGGCTCGTCCTCTATCATATTATGGGACGAAAACATGCGAAAAGAGGTTGCTTTGGTTGCACCTCTACCTATCCGTGTGGGGATAAAGTCGTGATGGGTGTGTGTGTGTATGTGTTCGTATTGTGTTCTCGTTTGAAGGACATTATAGCTTGGCGTTATAAATCTTCACCAATGTCGCAGGATATTGTGCTTCAAGTAACTTTTTTGTAAAAATAAATGGTAATTATAACGACTTAAACTGTGGCAACACCACCCAAAATTTTGAAATCCGAAGTTAGTTCAAGTTAGATGGTAGTAGAACAAAATAGGAATGTTGAATACTATAATATTTACCATTTCAATTTCAGAATGTATTCAAATTCGAAATTGTTTAGCGTTAGTGAAATAGTCACAAACTTTTAATAAAATTGGATCTAGATTTTCTAATCCGGCCAAACTACGAAAAACTCTTGGTACAAAATAAGGACAGGTCCGCATTCGGTACAGTGCGGCCCTGGACGCGGGCCAGCGGCTCGATAACAAGTGGGCCACACCCCCCGCCCCCCATATATATCAACATCGACACTTTACACGCACGCTGTTATTTACATTTAAACACACGACGCCATATTGTTTGCTATTAGACGTAAGAGGGCAAGGAAATTTAACTAAATATATTTTTAATGGCAAGCGCTGCGGCTCCACATTAAAAATAGATTAGAAAATTATAAAGTGGGTTATTTACCACTGCACTCGTCATAACTTGGGGACAATAAGGCAATACTGTAGTACAACTTACATGAGAAATATATATTTTTTATAGTATTTGTTTATAGTTGAGGAACCATTTAAACACACAGCATTTATTTGGAATGAGAATCGAGCACTGAATAGCCTTAAACAGTTCCCTCGACTAAACTTACAAATGTTTTATTTCATAGCCGAGGAAAAACAGAAGCTATGCTAAAACTATCAAATTTAAAATACTCCTTTGTACTTATCCTCCTGAGACACAAAATGTTAATTTTCAAAGTAATTAAATAGACCACACATTGAAACTGGAAAAAAGAGTCTAGCACACTGCATAGTTAAAATAAATAATAGTTTTAAACAACTAAAAAACACGCTTTATAGAAAATCCAACTAAAAAATAGAAAATAAATTTGAATTAAGAATAGTGTTTATAAGAAAAAAAAACATTTTATTGCAGAAAAAAGCGTGGGGTGCTTTTTAAGATATTATCAAAATGATATATAATACTTCTACTCATATTATCTATCAATAAAATATTTATAACTATTGACACCATGCACCACACGCTTTTTTGTACAATAAAATACATATTTTTCTTATTTACACTATTCTTAATTCAAATTTATTTTCTATTTTTTAGTAGGATTTTCTATAAAGCGTGTTTTTTAGTTGTTGTAAACTATTATTTATTTTTAATTTTTTAGTTCTGTTCTACTATTGTCCAACAGATGTCACTAAAAAAAACGAAAGCGCCATCTTGTGACAAGTAGGATTTTTTTACGCATAAGAGTAGCCAGTTTAGTTGTAATTCTACTATGGTCCAACAGATGTTTTCTACCGCCAAGCAGCAGTGTGCATGCATTGTTGTGTTTCGGTTTGAAGGACATTGTAGCCAGTGGAACTACAGGACATAGTGAGACTTAACATCTTATGTCTCAGGATGACGAGCGCAGTGGAATGCCACACAGTACTTTGTAACTCAAGGTGCTGGATGGTGTTGATATTGTTTATGGGTGCTCGTATCGCTTACCATCAGGCGAACGGCATGCTCAACTCATCATTCAATGCCATAAAAAAAAAAGATGTCACTAAAAATAAAAATATATATAAATTGACAAAAATCTCATTTTGCAAATTGAATAATGGCATAATCTTATCAAAGTAGTGTATTGTTATCGGTCCTCGACAAATCTACAAAGTTTGAATAAAATCTGACCGTTTAAAGTGGGTCAAAATCGCGCCCAATGGAGTCGGTTACAAACATACATACAAGTGAAGCTTATATAAAGCAGTACTCCCACTCACTTATGAGACACACCTAGTAAATATTTACATTTAGAACATTTAAACTTGTCCTTTTTACTCGCAGTGGTTACGAAGGTTGTAAACAGGCTAAAAGTATTCTATTTTACTCAATGTCGAAACCGCAACAAAATACGGCGGAAGGAAGTGCAAAGAAATAGACGTTGCATTTCGTACGAATAAAATCAAAGATTTTAAAGTGAAATTTAGTTTGGTTTGTTTTCGACACAGGTACTTATTTTGTGAGTGGTAGAAGTGTCTGCTTTGACTATAGCATAAAGCCAGATCGACTGGGGTGGTATCCGTTTTAACAGAGTGAATTTGAAGTATAAACAAGTTTGGTTTGAATTTGACTATAGAACAGGGCCTTATGAGACTAATTTTTATGTGTGTCAGGACGACTTACGGATTAATGGGCTCCGTAGTGTTTCGTGATTCAAAGATTTGATATTCCTACAGTTTATGGACAGATATGACACTTAAAAAAACATTTCTTGTTTCCATGATTTCTATGTCAGCAAAAATTAATTTTGTGTTTCAAATTGGAAAACACACCTGATTTTCTTGAGAGATTTGGTGTATAGAACTCCCTCTTTTTTGTCACATCACTAGGCAGACATGCCAAGAAATAGTAATAAACGGACTTCTGGCTACCCTTTAAGGGGGCAATAAATACAAAATCCACAACAACGCTAAGTGAAAAATGAATTCCAAAAGTTGTTGCCAACCCTCTGATTATGTCTCGCGGTGTCGCAGTATCTGAGAGTATATCGGTGTCAGATACTGGTGTCAGCCATAGCACTGGCTCTGTGCCAAACGCACTACCCATCTATTTGTCGATACATTCGAAAGATTAAATGTGCACTTTATTTATTAGTATTTGATATTTTCTAAACTGTCTCTTGTGGTATTTGATATTTATTTGTGTTTAATGATAGATGACTATTTGGCTAAGGATACAGATTTGACATGAATGGTATAAATGCATTTTATATTTAGGAAATTTGAATAAACTGAGATTTATTTATGTTATTAGTAGTGACTTACACATCCTTTTCACTTGTCTGTTTGATGAGTTCTATTATAAGGACATTGTAATCATGCATTATAAGACAACATCTAATGTCTCAAGCACATAATGTCCAAAACTTAAATTATAGGTGTTAGTGTTTATAGAAACTTGTGGCGAGTTAGCTGGTGTACTACAATGGGTAAAGGCCACCATAGTAGCTCCCGTAAGTGTGTTGCGTTCGGAGATCAGTCTGTGTATACCCGGTTCCATATAGGCCGGCATAATTGTGTCAACTGACAATGGGTAGTCATCTCCTGTCCCTCACCATACTATTTGGACCCTCCAGCAGTGGGGTCACTTTTCCGAGTCCGTATAAAATTATCTACGAAGTGATATTAAGTTTTTCTATTCAGTATCAGCCCGGAGTCTGGAATTTGTGCCCGATATGGTGATAGGCTCGCCCCCTATCACATCATGGCACGGAATAACTGCGAAAAGTGGGTGCGCTAGTTGCGCCTCTGCCTACCCCTTCGGGGATAAAAGGCGTGAGTGTGTGTGTGTGTGTGTAGATGCTTCGCATCTGTAACCAAAATTATGATATCACACTAAAACCCTTTTAATATATAGACTCCATTTCTTAAACTTCCCCGTAATTAAGTCCATAATTTACCCCCACCCCTCTTCTAAGTGCCGACATCCGTTGCAAGGTCTCGCGATCACAGTGAAGACGGCGTTCAGTATTGATGTAATCTTAATACAATGTAGAACTGTTTAAGCTGAGTTTTCTTTGTAACCTAAACTAAAACATAAAAAATCTTACTTAATATTACAAACGCGCAAGTTTGTAAAGATTTCGATGTTTGAGTGTTTGTTAGAAGTAGACAAATGTAACCGCCGAACAGATTTGGATGCAATTTTGAAGCGACAGATAATGTCTAAAGGTGACACGCTTGGTCGTTTGTAGTTTGTGCTGGCTTGAGATATTTGAAAAAAATGCTCGATATTATATTACAAAACATATTAATTTAATGCCAGTGATTAATAATTAAGTAAGATTTAAATAACATAGTTAAAATTAACTTCATAATACAGGTTTTTTATTTAATGCTCATTAAGAAATAATATATAATTATAATTATACTTTATATAAAAATACATATAAAATTAGAACTACTGTACCTAAACACAAAGAACTACTGTAACTACATAATATAATTTTTAGTATTAGTTTGGAATTTATAATTTGTTGATTAACTTGATAAAAAATTATGTTAATGTATACATAAAACCACTAAAGTAAAACAAAATGTATAATATTAAGACTAAAACTAAGCGAGATTATAACTAAAACCATTCTGGTCTCCAAGATACAGGCTTTGCCTAGTTTGGGGCCCCCTGTCAAATACAGTTTAATGTTTTTTGTATAAGCAACAACAATTTTATGTCAACCATTGTTTAGAATATTATTGTTAATTCCATGTTGTGCCAAATAAAGATTTTTTATTTTATTTATTATTTTATATCAATTTTTAAAATTCGCTATAGATTAGTCACTCATCAAATCAAAGGAAAAAGACCTCTGGTTAATCATTAGTTGCATATCTGCTTACCACGAGGCTCATGAGTCATGTCTATAAATATGTAAGTTCTAGCGCATTTCGCTAATTAAACAATATTTATTGCTGATGGGCTACCACACCTCGTTATATACTGCAGGAACACTGGCACTTTGAATTACGATGCATTGCACTCATCTTAGCACTCTATGTTATTAGATGTTAAGTCTCAAAGGTGGACAGTGCAAGGTGGACGGACGACTTGATAAAGGTCGCAGGAACACGCTGGATGCGGGCCGCTTTTGACAGGTCCGTCTGAAAATCTTTGGCCTATGTTCAGCAGTGGACGTCATGTGGCTGATGATGATGATGATGAAGTCTCAAAGGTATTACCTGATTTATCTTTCACACACACACTCTAACGCCTGTATTCCTAAACGGGCAGGCAGAGCGCAGGGGAACAATAGGGTAGTTTCTATGTTTGATTTAGTTCATTATTTTATATGTAACAGAAAATAAGACGGAAATGAAATTTTTCCGCGAAATCAACATAAAATTCGGTTGAAAAATAAAGCATTTATTCATATTTGAAATATTGTTGTCAGCAAAAGTGGCGGGGATAACCCGCTATCTCTTTCGCACGCACGCAGCGTAATTACTGGTGACACTCGGTGACGTGACAGTCTGATATTACTGTTATTTGACAGCTACCCCTTTCACCAAATATCAAAGCTTCATAACTTACTTATTAAGGGCTGAGGATAATAGTAAATAAATTATTT
This sequence comes from Sphinx pinastri, assembly GCA_947568825.1. NCBI lineage: Eukaryota > Metazoa > Arthropoda > Insecta > Lepidoptera > Sphingidae > Sphinx > Sphinx pinastri. The sequence goes on along the minus strand of OX387640.1, from coordinate 11,109,870 downwards.
TGTCGATTTTAAAAAATCTTTTGCTGTTAGCTTTTTAATAGCATATATTTTTGATAAATCTATTTTAAAAAGTAGTCAAGTACCCTATTAGTGCACTCGCTTTACTCTGTGCGTATTCCGTCCCATGATGTGATAGAAGGCGAGGCAATCGCCATATTGGGCACAAATTTCAGACATTGGACTGCTACTTAGCAGAAATACCCAATATCTAATCAGCCCGAATCTACCCATAGCTGAGTATAGGCTTGCTGTCTTTCATTCCGCTCTTGCCAGTCCTATGCGAGCCACATCCACTGTCTGCATACCTCGCGAAGTTCTGACCATCGAGCTGGTGGTCTACCTCTAATTCTTTGCCAATTTCTGGGGTATCATTCGTTCAATGCGTTGGCCCACCGCTTAGTGATCGTATTCTGTAAAATATGGTATACATTTAGGAATAATATAAGTTATTTCATTGGTCCAAAGAAAGCACACCGGCGTTGTGAATCGTAAAGTTCTGCGTTCGCTTTCCAAGACGAGCAATTAGAATCTGAGATTATATATCAATCGATAAATGCCCCTGAACTCCTCGGATTTGAACCTATGTCCGACTTGATCGATATTCCATAACGGATAAAACCTCGGTGAAGTTGGAATCATAGTTGCCACTCCACCAACCCCTCTAGTACACTAGTCGTGAGTGTAATAATAGACAAAGCGTCGGGTATCAGAGCGTCTGTAGTAAGCTGATTACTTCTGTTTGGGACGACATGACAAGTGAAACTGCGCTATACAGTGTGTTGGGTGTTTGGTTTCTGTTCCGAAACTAGTTACTTGTTTACTTGTAAGACTAGCATTTGCTCGCAATTCAGCTCATAGAAACCTTTTTCGGGATGAGATTGGATACTAGATTACGCTCTACAAAATTCTATAGCTAAAATACCTTGCAGTGTGGTCAAAATCGCTCAACAAGGTTTTCTTTCAATTTCTTTCTTACTTCAAAAGTGTTAATTAAGTCTTTATACTTAATAAACTAAACATTGACTAAGATTACCACTGATTTAACAATTAATATTTCGAAAAAAGTCCACAGTAGGAGAATTATAGTGGAATTATATTTCTCCAATACGTAACCAAAACATAAAACCGTCGAAAATCTAACATTTGGTCAGTTCGGCTTTCGAGACCAAGCTTCCGATTATTCAAACATTGTTCGGATTTAAACTAAACCCCCAACCCATCTACATTGACTTATCTCCCGCAATAAAACTGAGAAAAGGACGCCAGCGTACATAAATACCGCGCTGCCATAAAGGGCTTTTAAAAGGGTTGTCACCAACGAGTGCAGTCAAATCCTTCGGCTGAATTTATCACAATTAAAGTCTCATAACGGTGAGGCTGTGAACGGGGATTTTTCTTCTCCGATAAGTCCCATCGACACCCATTTACCGAATGGTTCTTACAACCCTATCAGGAACATTTCTGACATCGATTTTATTGGGCCCAGATCGAGTGGTTTCACTTTTTTCGTCCGTAATCCGACCCTCGGTTTTGAGCGATCAGCAGCAAATATGTATTGCTAGAGATTTTGAGTTAGGGAGTGTGATGCGCGTTGTGGAGCGACGACCAATGAGTATATCAGAGCTTTATCACATATTATGTGATTCGCCTGCGTGGAAAGACCTTTTCCCCTACAAAGGTTCCTAAATCAGGGTACTGGTGGGAGGTCTCTTGTAGGTCAGGGGCCGACTGGGTAGGTACCACCGCAATGTCTATTTCTAACTTCAAGCAACAGTGTGCATTCACTACTCTGTGGTTTGAAGGACATTGTTACCCAGCGCAATTACTGGGCCTTATAAGACTGAACATCTTAAGACTCAAGGTGACGTGAAATTCTGTATGGTGTTGTTACTATTTATAGGTATCGTATCGCTTACCATCAGGCAAGCGGCATGCTCGACTCGTCATTCAGTCAATAAAAAGATCTCAGTATAGCAGTTGTACTGTGATTCTACGCCGAAGCAGTAATTCTATAAATAAAGACGAGAATAAAAATGTCAATCAAAAAGATTTATTCTCCAAATAAATGCTGCGAATATTACATATAATGTACGAACAGTATTGAAAGCATGTTATTACGAATTCAGAGGTGATATCAGCGCGCTATTTCTGTTCGGTATGAGAGAGTATAGTTTCAACATAGTTGTGGTGTTTTCGTTTCACTGTATATTGTGAAGTTGAATCCTATATCGGCTTCGAGATGTAAAGTATGCAATTTGTAGGCCACGATTTCAAGTGTCGATATTGTATAGGGATAAATAGAGAAGATTTTGTTATAGTATAGTCACCGGGAGGACTCGCATGCAAAATATATTATGAATCTATATACGGGCAAACCACAATGACCCCACGGCATCTGATATATGTGGAGTGGGGTCCAGACACAGTGTCGACTGACGAAAGACCCATCGCCAGTCAACACAATCGTTATTTAGTTATTCCGTCCTGTTTGAAACATATATAGGTGACAGCTTTTATCCCTGAAGGAGTAGGCAGACAAAGCACAAGTGCCCCCACTTTTGACCATGCTCACTCTGTTTCACGATGCAATAGGTCGCGAGGTTATCGCCATATTAAAATCTAATTCCAAGCTCCAGACTTATACTAAACACAATCTAATATCACTTTTCCAGAATCAAAGATTTAGCACCCCAGTCACACCATAACAACTGCGCCACCGAGTGAATACTAACCATCATCATCAGCCACATAAAGTTCACTACTGAACATAGGCATCCCCTAAAGATTTTCATCGATGATACTGTTTTATGATACTGTTTTATTAGCCTCAGATCGGAGTCAACATCTTGGAGAGAGTCAACAAGTACAAATACCTTGGATCATGGTTAACCGATTCGTGGAAGAGCGACACTGACATCCAAGTTCGCATAGAACTTGCTCGGTCATCTTTTATGAAAATTCTTTGTGGTCGTCGACTCTCTCTAAAACTCCGTACCATGCTCCTGAAGTGCTACATTTGGCCTGCAGTTTTATATGGTTGTGAGGCATGGACATTGGACACTAGTGGAAGACCTGCGCAAAAGAATCGAAGCCTTCGAAATGTACACCTATCGAAGAATGCTCCGCGTAAGTTGGATGGCTAAGATGTCAAACACTGAGGTCCTAGCCCGAATTCAAAGGAGCACAGAGTTAGTTAAGACCATCAAGCAACGTAAAGTGTCGTACCTAGGTCATATTCTAAGACATGATAGGTACCATCTGCTGAGAACCATCATGATGAGGAAAATAGCTGGAAAAGAAGGTGTAGGAAGGAGAAGAAGGTCGTGGCTTCGCAATATACGAGAGTGGACCGGAATAAAAACGGTTGAAGAACTGTTCCGACTGTAATTTTTATCCCGGGAAAACATTTTGAGGAGCCGCGAGCAAAAGCCAGTATTATATATTAGCTTATCATGTCTGCATTCCACCTTCGTTTGTTATTAAAGCTCCAACTAGCTATGACGTAATAGCCCAATCTCTCATCCCTCTAGGGACGGAGCTATCTCTCACGCGCCCGCACACCTTGGAACGAGACAATTGCACGGATAGAAATTTATATTATGAAGTAGCATCACATTAGCCGTCGTGAAATATTTCGTAGTACCGGTAGGGGACGGGGGGTAGGGGTGGGGGGTTGTTGTCGGCAATTTAATGTTAGTAGTGTTATGAAATATTTCTTTATGAATAATACTAGCGTGTGTCGTCTTTAAGCATTTTAAATTGATAAGATCCATGAAAATAAACTTTATATTATAAATTTATGTTTTTAGTATAAATCTCCTAAAAATAAATATTTGAAATGAAAATCTTTGTGAAGTTAATTGGATTTTTGTTGAAAATAAATGCAAAAACTATTAAACGCATTTGGTTGAGATTGGACTGCTTGACTGGCGTAGTTGTATTGTGTGCGCGGTACGACTATCGCGCCGAGGTCTGGGGTTCGAATCCCGTGTCGGGAAAAGTGATATTCAAGATTCTGGTCAATATCAGCCGGAGTCTGAAATTTGTGCTTGACATGGAAATAGGCTCACTTCCTATCACATCATGGGACGAAACACATGGCGAAAGTGGCGACCTGGTTGCATCTCCGTCTGGTTACGACCTGGCAAATGCCAAGTAACACAATACTATCTCCACTGTTAATATAAAACTAATGTTTAATATTACTTATATTTTGTAACACAATAAACATTCATATTCCGTATATATTATGTTATTCAAAGTTCTTGATATCGTCGCTTTATGAACAAGATATAAAGAAAATATCTCGTCTGTAACCATCCAAACTCCAACGACACGAGAAATAATAAGTTTCTCCACTGAATGACGTCTAACGAGTCTGTAATTTGTACTGAATGCGATGAATAGTTAGTAATACTAATATTTTTGTGGTTTTAGGTCAGGTCTTTTGACCTTCAATTGACTAGGCTGGGGATAAAGAAAACATCGGTCTTCATAATGCTCTCAATGAATTTGATGAGATATCTTTTCTCCTCTGATGTGAACTACTTTTTATTTATTGACTAAGTATGAACAAATCAGTAAATTTTGTAGATTTATATGTCGTATGAAGGGAGAAAAGAACTTGTTAATCCCTACTTTTCTCTTAATGCATGTCATGTAGTGTTCGCTTCTAGAAATCGTGCACATAGCTTTTTTTATAATCTTCATGCACTTTTTAAGTATGTATGTTGTGTTATCGACTAGTTAAGTGGACCTAATAATAAAAAAAACTACGAATAAATATGAAAACCTTATCACACATCAAAAGTTTTATGTTTTATACATTTACTAAACAAATTGTTACGTTAACATTCATTGAATCAAAATTATCTTAAGAAAAACCCGTAAATCCCAGACCCTTACATACGGAACTCAACACAACACAAGCCAGATGTACTCGTAAGTATACGTCATTTGGCTTAAGATTTCATCCCATTCATTGGTGTAATGTGATGCGTTTGCGGGTTTCTAAGTCCGCGCCGCAATAGTGAGGCTCGTTACGGTAGAGCGTTAGGGCCCATCACGTCGGGAAATTTCAACATTACCTGGCCTAAGGATGGTGTGGTGTCGATATGCGATTTAAAAATGGAGTTTTATAACTGCCTCGGTGGCGTAGTTGTATTACGATACGACTGCAATGCTGAGGTCTCGGGTTCGATCCCCGGGTCTGGCAAAGTGATATTGGATTTTTCTATTCAGTATCAGCTCGGAGTTTGGAATTTGTGCCCGTTATGGCGATAGGCTCGCCCCCTATCACATCATGGGACGGAATACGCACGGCGAAAAGTGGGTGCACTAGTTGCGCCTCTGGCTACCCCTTAGGGGATAAAAGGCGTGAGTATGCGTATGCGAGTTTGATGCTTATTAAAAGGGAATTACTTTTATCAAGCTACAACTTTTGTGATATTTATGACTCTTTTTTATATAGAAATAGCTATACGTGAATATTTCTTTATTTAGAATTAATAATTTAGAATTTCGATAACTAATACAAAAGTTTTTTTTTTATTGAACTGAATGACGAGACGAGCATGCCGTTCGCCTGATGGTAAGCGATACGACCATCCATAAACAGTAGCAACATCATCCAGCACCTTGAGTTACAAAGTACTGTGTGGCATTCCACTGCACTCGTCATCCTGAGACATAAGATGTTAAGTCTCACTATGTCCTGTAGTTCCACTGGCTACAATGTCCTTCAAACCGAAACACAACAGTGCATGCACACTGCTGGTTGGCGGTAGCAATAGACATTGCAGTGGTACCCACCCAGACGGCCTCTTACATATGAGAGACCTACCACCAGTATAGGTAGGTGTATGCATTTGAGGAAAGAATAAGTTGTAAGGAGAGACTTAAGAGCCCTCGGAAATCTAACTACTCGAAATACTACAAAAAACTTTGTAGGTTTTCTGTGTTGTAAAGAAAAAGACTTGATTTTTAAAAGCTACTTTATCGATTTTGCTAATTCTTCCACTGATAGAACTACATTACCATCGAGAGCTATGAGCTACCTTTTATCCCGGGGAGGAGCCGTGAGCAAAACCTAGATCAACATAAACAAAATACTACTGAAATTAAAAACCAATCTAGTCGCGATTCCAAATAAGATTCATGAAATGTTTTTATATTCTTAAGAGACGGTCCCGTTTGAAACGAATACATTTTCACATTTTTTAGTTTCGAGAGCAACGAACTTTGAAATGCGTACGAATTACGAATTCAAAATAACTCGAGACATGTTTGATTTTTTCTGACGTAAATTAGTTTTGATATTATTTTCATGAGTGTTTGTAATTTATTGATGGAATTTAAATATTCAGCTACAGTAGATAATTTATTTTAAAATGTTATTAATTTATTAGCTTTGACTCATTTTGTTGCGCGTTAAAATATAACGACACGTTGACAAATTAATTGTATTCGGAGAATGAATAAACTAAATGTATCCATCCACTTCTTAAATAGGTATCTCTTTTTTAAAGGCACTACACTGGACTCGTGGACCTTAGAGCGGTGTACTGAGTACGCAACACAACTACGCCACTGAGGCAGTCTACTTAAAAACAAAAGGCATTATTTGATAATAAATATTTAGTTTTATTTCCTGAATATGAAATCATAGTTATGGATGTATGGATGTTTGTTACTCTTTCACGCAATAACTGCTAAACGGATTTCGATGAAATTTGGCACACGGGTAGATTGTGTCCTGATTTAACACATAGGCTACTTTTTATCCCGAGAAAATATAAAGCGGGACATTTATCCCGGGAAAACTCATTCACGCGGGTGGAGCCGTGGGCAAAAGCTAGTATTTAATAAAAGTAAAGACCAAAAATGAGTCAAATACCCTATTTCGATCTGAAGTGCAATGTCAGCTGAGACGCTGTCAAATCAAGATCAGCATTTAAAGTCGCTATTTAATAAGCCCATATTAAAATCAGCTCAAGTTAAAATATGTGACGGATTTTTAACCGACTTTCAAAAGGAGGAGGTTATCAATTTGTGTGTTTGTATTTTTTTGTCAGTTAAGTTTTATTTATGTAACAGCGCTTACTCAGCTGAGGACAAGGTCTTAAATGACAGCTTAAGATTAGTTTATTGAATTGTTTAATACATTAAATGTCTACTTGAGATTTTACTCAAACTTGAGATTCCGCCCCTAGTTACGTTAGGGAGGTAAGCGTCTGAATAGCGTGAGAAATAAAGTTCTTTTTTCAATGTCGTTGAACCATCTCACCCTCAGATATTCAACGCTGCATTGACCCTCGACAAAACACATCCATTATCCATTACACTCAAAATGAAAAGTCGTATCGAGTTTACAGACAGACGAGTGTGGAACAAAATTATACATCATGAATTATGAGCACGTTATATTAAACGGTCGCTGTTCGGTTCGATTTTATCACTCAGTTTACGATTATTCATTTTACGACGTGCATGCAAACTGTAAAACACAGAGCACTTATTCAAAAATAGATTTCAAGTTTCAACTACTCGATTATTGAAGTGTCTCGTGTTTGAGTATGGGTAGCTCCCATATTACTGTTAGGATTTGTTAAAAAAAAAACATTATTTGTTGTGACGGTATATGTACTATGTCAACATTTGAACGGCGCTATGTGCTGAGAGACAGGTATTTAACCTAGTTCGGCATATGGAGGCTTAACTTTGCTTAATGTCGCAATCTTTAAAACCTATGTTTTTAGTGTAAATTTATTGTAATTTTTGTGCCAAGTAAATACATTTCATTATTTTTATTTTTATTATTTTGCTATAAAAGTCCTAAGCATTGTTGCGAACGCCTTAAGCGTTCACCTGAAAGATCTGTGTGGCCATAAAAGCCGACTTTTGTCAGGCTACTGGGCCTAGGTATCGCGACAAAATAAAAGAAAGTGTTTGAGGTAGTCGTCCATTACCTCTCTGAGCGTTCGGTTGTCCAGTGTATTTGTGTAAATTAGTTATTATCAGTAAATACATGTTTGATTTGATATTCACTTAAAATTGGTAAGTATAAGAAATGTCTCGCGTTGAGTAAATTATAATTACTACTTTTATTGTTAAATATTACTAAAATTGCTAAGAATATAGTTTCAGAGTAATTGCTACTTTTATTATTTTTTCCATCTTCAGTCTTTTATCCGTTACCTATCCAATTCCCAAATTCGTTTGTCATCAACTCTTCTCTCTTACATCTCGCTCACATAACTTAAGCACACTGCCGCGTGGACAGACGACTTGATAAAGCTCGCATTAACACGCTGGGACGCCACTCTTGGCAGGTCCGTCTGGAAATCTTTAGGGGAGGCCTATGCTCAGCAGCGAACCTTATTTGACTGATGATGATGACTATAAGCTTGCCTCATTACATTGTATTATTAAAATGATCTCTACGGAAGATGGGTTCGTTAGTTGTACCTTGACCTTCGGGATTAAAACCTTTCACGTTAAGCAGATGTAAAATAATCATTGATTTTTAAACCTACAGGCAGGCAATGATATTGTGTTTTTCTTCTCAGTATCAGTCCATAGTCCTAGCATTTGTGCGTGACATGGCCATAGGCTCGCCCCCTATCACATCATGGGACAAAACACAGCGAAAACTGGACGCCCCAGTTGCACTTCTGCCTACCTTCCGATATATATGTATATGTTTTAAACCTCCAAATCTGAAATCTTGGCTAAGTATCGACATCTACCCCTCCCTAAGTAAGTGAGCGGACGAGTGATTTCACGTGACATTAGACGAGCTGGGCGGCTGACCGTCGCGCGGCGGCGCGGTGACGAGCAGTCGCGGGCGCGTCACGCACTGTTAGTTACAGGGACTAGGCTAACGTTAGAGTCAGTTTCACAGGTGTCTTTGACAGTTATCGTATTAAACAGCTAACGTAGCTAGTACTCATTTTAGATTTTGAGCATAGATTAAAGTGTGACTTTTGTATTGGGTTGGCTTATACATTTTATGTGACAAGTAGTATTTATCAGTTACCGGTGAAATTAGCTGTTAGTATTTACTAGTAGTTAGTTATTCAACTACTGCAGAATGTCAGCGACGCGTTCATCTCTTGCCAGTCGAATTTTTTTTTAATTACAATGAACTACGTGGCACTGCACAGCGCTCGTGACGTAAAAACATATTCTAGTTTCATAATGATACGTAATAACGACTAAAGTAACCTTCAAAACGAACACTGTGAAATCAAATTGAAATACAAATGTAATTCAATTGGCAGTTGTTTTTGTTATGCCGCTTTCCTTTATCACTAACAACGTCTACGGCGAAAATGCGTTCATGTAATGCCCCGGATTTCAACACATAAAAAATGTATGAGAGTTGCGCGCCTCGCGTTATTATAGCAATATAATGCCTCCTACGCTTAGTAGTTAAGTTAGAGGCTTACCAGGGTCAAAAGGTAGTTTGGCCGGTTTCTGCTGACTTTTACTGAGGGTATTTTTTCCTGCTATTGGATAACGAGATGAGCGTGCCCCTCGCTTGATGGTAAGCGATTCGTCGCCCATAAACAGAAGCATCACACAGAACTTTTAATTATAAAGTACTGCGTGACATTCCACTGCGCTCGTCAACCTGAGACATTAGATGTTAAGTCACATAATGTCCAGTAACTACGCTGGCTACAATTTCCTTCAAACCGGAACACAACAGTGCATGCATACTGCTGCTTTGTGGTAGAAATAGACACTGTGGTAGTACCTACCCAGACGGCACCTCGCATATGTGAGACCTACCACCAGTAATGATCAGCGCTGCTATAACCATCCGCAATATCAAAATACGTTTTTTTTTGTAGTTAGTCTAGTTAGGCATTTACTCGATAATAGTAACAGTATCCAGAACTTTTAACTACACGCTTATTATCCTCGAAGGGGTAGGCAGAGGCGCAACTAGTGCACCCACTTGTCGGCATGCGTATTTCATCCCATGATGTGATAGTGGATGAGTCTTTAGCCATATCACAAATTCAATACCCCGAGCTGATACTGCGCAGAAATCCCAATATAAATTTTCTCGACCCGGGGTTCGAACCCAAAACCTTAGAGACTAAACTAATAGATACGACAGAAATAGACATCGCAGTATCTATCTACGCGTCGATTATTCCAAATAAACATATTTACCAAACCTTAGCTAACATTACAGTTCAAGGAAACTGATATTATAAAACCTTATAATATAATACAAGGAAATAAATACTGTTAACTTTTTTAACGTTCAATAAACAAACATAAGGAACGGCATTCAAATTTACATTTTCCTAACAAATCAAACATAAATAATGAATGACAGAAATGGAAGGCCGACCGAGTGGTAGGTCGAGCGTCGACCGTCGCGCCACCTGCCGTGTTCATATCGAACCGATTTCAATCACAAATCATATTTTGTTTTCATCTGTAAAGGTGTCTCTACACTGATTTTTAGCGATGGAATGCGATTAGAATATCTAAAAGCCTGGTCTTGCAACGCACTCACAATTCCTTTGGCTTTGTGGGTGATGGTGATCGCTTAAAAATTGTTTGCAAAATGATCTGCTAAAAAAACTACCTGCAAGAGGGACCGAAATTCTTCATACTTCCCGGTTCGCACGATACAAGGATTGGTAATGTTGCGCAGAGCAAATTCTACACAAAACATGTCTATCAATTTATTTTGGTAAGTATATGATGCAAAGATTAACAGTTTATGATACTGTGTGCATAATATCTACGGGAACCCTCTATTTTATCGTTTATTTTATTAGTTTTGTGGAATTAAAGCGCTTGAAAAATTACAGTATCCATATTGCAATAACTTTAAATAATGTTAATAATACTTCCTGAAAAGATGCTTAAATCACTTGATAAGTATATTTATCTCCAAATGAAAAGGTAATCATTAGCGCAGCTCGCTTGTGGATCCCTCGCCTTACACCGAGAGCTCGAGCGAAAACATTAGAAAAGCAAACGATACAATAATTGGTGTGGGGCGCGCCGGCCGGCCCGATTTATACAATAAAAGAATATAATGACCTGAATTCTGTTTGATATCTGCCGTATATCATTACCGACAACACGCGCCCTCGCTCTCATTACCGTCTATTGCACCACATGCGACAGCACGCGGCTGTAGGCGCCGGTGACAAAGCGCGACACAGAGCGCTCGTCTACTGCACCACATGCGGCTGATGAGTCTCACGTGTGGCTCCACATTACCGCGTGATCTACAAGTCTTCTTCAGGCATGAATCCTTCCTCGCACAATACATCACTTTAGTGTTATCGCGCGAAATACAATGTATCATAACCATTGTACGTCCAGTTCCGGCACAGGCGTTTCCGCTCCACACACAACCGCCGATGTATTTGTAGGGTTGTCTCCAGTCGAATCTGCCGGGTTCCTGATGACCAGCAATATATCCGCTGTAATTAGAGTATCATGTTTGTCGATAATTATTTAGACTGGCTTAATTGGGACAGCGGGGTGTGATTTTATTGGTGCTATTTTTTAATCTAAACCCAAATAAATTAATGATAACTGTATCATCACCATCAGCCACATGACGTCCACTGCTGAACATGGGCCTCCCCCAAAGATTTCCGGACGGACCTATCAAAAGCGGCCTGTATCCAGGGTGTTCCTGCGACCTTTATCAAGTCGTCTGTCCACCTTATACATACCTACAATGCCAGACGAATTTCGAAAAAACTGAAAGAGAAGTTGGAGAAATATCGAAATTTAGACTTCTACTATTTTGAACGATAATATGCTGTTTATACAAAATTGGAATTACTGCTCGATATAGCCATAGACTACCTACAATACGAGACAATAAATTCGGTCAATAGAGTTAACGATATTACCCATGTAATGTTAAATCCAAGAGAGATGTATCTGTCTACTGACTCGAGAGAACTGGCTTAAGATTATGATGTTTTTACACCAGCTATTGGAATATAAGGATTTGCATTTTAAATAAGCTCAAAGAGTAAGTTCCCTCGTCGAGGCAACAAGTTTTCCTTTAACCGAGAAAAAGTAAATACAGAACGAGTGATTCTGTTTCAGTATTCCAAACTTGGTTAGACTTGTATTATACAAGTAAATCACGAGAACAAGTTTGTCGCCTGAAGGTAAGCATTACCTATAAGCAGTACATATAACAAAGGACCACGCCTTATACCCTATCTAGGGATCGGCAGAGGTGTAACCACTCTCATTTCACCGAGTGTGTTAGGTACCATTTAATAAGGGGCAAGCATTGCTATCTACCGTGAATGAAAAACCTAGCTCATTACCAGTAACACCCATCGATTTAATTATAAAATACTAGGCCCTTCGGCATAGATTTTCTCGCAAAAAATAGTAATTACACTGGCTACAATGATTTGTGAACCGGATAACATATTCCTGTTTGCCCATACATGCAGAAATTTACACCTTTTGTTCCTGAAGGCGGAGGCGAAACTTATGACTCATTCTTTGTGAATCTTATTTCCTTCTATCTTATGTGATAGAGAGCGTAATTATGTTTCTGTGACAGAACTTTAAAAAGAGCAGTCACAAATTATTCCACATCTTATATAAAAAGTATAAAAACAATTATACATCACGCTTTTATCCCTGAAGAGGTAGAGAGGTAGAGATGAGCTCCGTCCCATGATGTAATAGAGATAAGCCTATCGCCATATCGGCCACAAATATTAGAATCCGGTCCAAAATATAATGTTCATTTATTATTTGTGAACGATATAACCCGTTGTAGTATTTGTGGCGACCCTGCCGCGCGCGTTCCAAATAAATCGTTCGTATAAAAGTGCATTTTTCTGAACCGCGTGATATGTACGACGTTTCCTTCCTGCACTCGTTCAAAACACCACACGCTGGCTCATCTATCACGACTTAGTTTCGGATTTAAGAAAATATTTAAAAATATTTCTTGGAAAATTAGAAAAAAAAAAATATAAACAAGGTAGTATTATGCGAGAGTAGATAGTACATAATGTATGTCAAGCCTATTTTCAATACGATATTACACAACCAAACAAAATTTTCTACAAATTATATCTCGGGCATGCAATTAATCCTCACTAGTTTTTGTAAATAATACTATAAATTTCATAATAGTCCTTTTGCCTGAACACTGGGCAACAAATTACCGTTATTTAAGTAGAGATATTGAGTGAGATAGGCTTCTCATTCTGACAAAACCAAACGTTCGTGTGGGAATTATTGATTTTATTTCTATTTATCAAAGGCACAGTAAATTGGCTTTACTGTGATGATAAGTGACATGTAGCCTATAAAAATATCCACTGGCAAGTGATAAAAACATACTTATAATAGGCATACTCGCAGATATAACCTGGAGCAAAAGCTAGTCTAACAATCCAAATCGTACTCACAGCTAAATCTCTACCAAACCGCATAATCCTACGGTGCACGTCTTTGATCAGCCTCTCCGTAAAGCCGATAATGTCACTCCAAGGTCACCCATTAATTAATCACACAGCATTTAGTTACACTATTGAGATCAAAGTCTGCTTCGTTTGATCAGTTAATGAGAGTGTTAAATGTACCTTTGGAGGCTCTATGTTACATATATTATTGGTATTTATTAGTTACGAATTTCAGTTCCAGCCGCACGGCTGGAATGTTTTTTCGGCATAACAGTCCAGCTATATACTTTCCCGGTTTCCCGGGATAAAAAGTAGGCTATGTCCCTTTCAGGATCTCAAACTATCTTTATACCGAGTTTCATCGAAATCAATTTAGTAGTTCCAGAGATTAGTTCCTACAAACTTTTCTTCTTCTTTTACAGCCTTTGGATGTCCTTTGTTGGACATAGGCTTCCCCCAAAGATTTCTAGACCAACCTGTTAGAAGTGGCCTGCATCCAGTGGTTTTCTGCGACCTTTACAAGGTCGTCTGTCCACCTTCTAAGAGGAAAAACAAATAAATCACAAACTTACAAACTATACCTTTTTATAATATTAGTGTAAAAAAGGCAAGTTGATAAAACAACATTTTATGCTAAAATTATGAGAAAGATTTTGCAAGTAGAATGCGATATGGACTGTTTCTGTCGGCCCCTCTGAAGTGTAGATAACTTGGCCCGTTATCTGTCCAATCAGAGACGGCTTCTTGGCGCAACTCTACTTTTACACTATTTATTTAACAGAATCTGGAGCATTACATCAGGATTAAAATATCAAGTAGTTTTTGCTCGTGGATCTGTGCGATTAGAAGTCTGTGCTTGGGATAAAAAGAAGTACACAACACACTCACATCCCTAAAAATTAATTCATCTTTTAGGAAAGTTAACAAAGAATTTAACATCAAAAACTATGTCGTAATAGGGTACGCAGGCGACGTAATTTACACAAACATTTTAACCAACTTGAAAAGGAGAAGGTTCAGGCTTCGACCCGTATGTATGTATATTTGTATGTCAGCGATTTTCTCAAAAAAATTCTGATTCGATTTAGATGGGTTTTCTTAAGTAAAATTTCAGTGTTTTACGTTAAATTCTCCGTTTCCGTAAGCTCCTAAAGGCTACACATAAACACCGTCACCTCATTGCCGAAAACAATACACTCCTACACAAGCGATAGTGGCTGAAGAAACATCAGCAACTTTAACAATTATCAGTTATATAATTCTTTGTATATCTCGGCTATAAATTGGCAGCATCTACGGCCTTATATGCTCAGTTAAATTATAAGGGTTCTCTTTTACATATCAATGGTTATAAAGCTCTTATTATGTAATATTAATTACTCATAAAATGTAACCGTCCACGTAATTGTGGTATCTATTCGTTTATTATTGATTTAACAAATTGATTACACCGTGCGTAATGTGAATGAAACCGCAGGTCGAAAATAGCTATGATTAACGATTCTCGGTACTTACTGTAATTAAAAGCACAAATACAAATCATGTTTTAGTAAACTATTGATTAAACTTGACTATTGTATGGTTAAAAGGTAATTTAATTTTAGGTTAGTAATTATTACTACCAATTTTAGGGTTCCGTACCTCAAAAGGAATAAAGGAACCATTATAGGATCACTTTGTTGTCCGTGTGCCTGTCTGTCTGTCAATACCCTTTTTTAAGAATGCTTAGAGATATCAAGTTGATATTTACATCAAATACTCAGATCTACGGTCTGTATCAGCCGTAAAAAAATCAAACTTGTAAGTCAACGTGATCAAAAGATACTATCATGTCCGTTTATGTCGCATATTTTGCTATTTCATAAGGTGATTCCCTTAAACCTATAGGGTACTTCCCGTTGACCTAGAATCATGAAATTTGGCTAGAAGCAAGGTCTTGCAGCCCATGTATAGGAAAAAATCTGTAAACCGTAAATATGTACTTTAATATAAAAAAAGGGATTATACTGTTACATTTTTAAATTTGATTAACTTATTAATTAATATTGGCGAACTATTGAACTTATATTATACTTAGATACCTTACCTATTAATTTGTACGGAACCCTCGGTGTGCGAGTCCAACTCGCAATGTCCGGTTTTTTATATAACCGAATGACAAAATGCGAAAACCACTCGCCTGATTGCAAACAAGTCCCGCAATAATATACAGGATCCTAAGAATTGGAACACAAGAGAACTTGCTCAACGCTTGGCCGCAGAAATAGATTAAACGGTGGTAATCTCATAAAGTGATTTTGGTGGTAGAAGAGTTGGTACTCTTGCCAAGTCAAGTCTCAACAAAATGACATAAATCAATATTTTGGTAGTTGTAAAAAGGGCATTTCGCCACTGATGCTGCGGTCAGCTTAATCTATACTGATATTATAAAGACGAAAGATTTGATTTTTTGTTTTTTTGTAATGGATGAACTCAAAAACTACTAGACCGATTTTAAAAATCTTTCACTAATATGAAGCTACATTATCAACAAATAACATAGGTGACTTTTTATCCCGGGAAAATATAAAGCGGGACTTTTATCCTGGAAAAACATTTTCATGCGGGCGGAGCCGCGGCCAAAATCTAGTAGCTTATAATATATTTTTCCATCAGTCGTAATGTCATTTTAAACCCATTACAATCCCATAAACCGCACGCAAACCATCAAAACTATGCAAATTATTGGTTTCGTTTCATCGCACATTTTTAAATTACATTACGCGCAACGAACGCGTCCGATTAATGGCGACGCATCAAATGGCAGCAATGTACGTATAATATATTAATTGGTGATATAAATGTATTGATTGCTGAGTACAGTTCGCGTCACGGGCCAATGGATATTTCAGCGCTACGATGTTTTACGTAACGCGCACGACATATCGGTCCGATGTTTTCCGTTACAGTATTTGATCAATTTATATTAAAATACTAAGGCCCTACTTCTCAGGCTACAAGCATTGTTACAAGTAAATTTTATTTGACAGTTATCGTATTAAACTGACAGTGTAGATAGTACTCATTTTATTACCATTAGACTGTGAGACTTTTGTATTTGGTCGGCTTAGACATTTATGTGACGAGTAGCATTTATATGTATGCGCTGCATGCAGCCCTAAATGTACTGGATATTTTTAAACCAATTCAAATGTAAACAGCGCTGTAAATGCTATTCATAATATGAATTCTGGGATTTACAAGGCAATTTTTGTTACTTCCTAGAACCCAAATAATATTTTTCTTTCTTTTAAATAGCTGTTCCATATCAAAGGCGGAAACTTGCATTCAAAGAGGAGTCGTATTAATCCACACAAAAATATGTCTTTTCAAAGATTTTTGGCCGAAACGAACCGCGCCTTTGCCAGTTTAATTTCAAAATTGATATTAAAGTTGAAACCCGTGCTTTAAAAAGATGTTCGCAAAAGCTTGTGTTGTGGGTATTTTTGCTGTGACTGCTATTCGTTTTGCTGTAACTCAGTGCTTAGTGAAATTGACTCAAAATTCATCAGATCATTAGGACCCTTAGACCACAAAATAATTTTATACACACACACACACGCACACACACGCATGCACTTGTCCCTCAAAGTTTAAGCACAGCAACTAGTGCATCCACTTTTCGCCGTGTATTCCGTCCCAATGTGATAGGGGGCGAGCCTACCGCCTTATCGGGTACAAATTCGAGACTCCGGGCTGATACTGATAAGAAAAACACTTTGTTCGAATTACATTTCAACTAATCGGATTACTATTTAGGATTGAAAGCTCATGAATAATTTCAGAAGGACTAAATAGTAAATACCCTCGCACCCGTTTCCTAATGCCTAGTATACGGTTGACAACACATCTATGATTTTATTATCAAAATTTATTTTCTTCTTCTTCAGCCCTTACAGGTTTACTGCTGCATAGGCCTTCCCCAATTATTTCCAGACTAACCTGTCAGAAACGGCCTACATCAAACGGATTCCTGCGAGTTTATCGCTCCTGGAGACTTACCAGGTCATCCATTCGCTCAAACCTTGCCTGTGTTATCATTATTCCAGTTATTTTGATTAAAAGAGCAAACTGCTGAACCGGTTTTGAAAAATATCTATGGGGCCAATCTGGAAGTATTTTCCAAATCAGGAGGAGTTCTGAGGTAATAAACATAATCTATACACGACGAATTGATCCTCCTTTTTTGAAGTTGGTTCAAATAAATCAGCCTGTGGACATATCCCGTTCAAACAGGCGAGCATAATCATGTCCACCGGCCAGGGATGAACACTCTATGTGGATCTCTCTCCGCTTACATTCAGATGCAGAAGGGTCATTTTTCCGTGCCAGTGTAAAAATAAATAACCCGAATTCAGGAGGGCAGATATAATTGTAGAAGTAAGAGTAGCAACTGCCACTGTAAAATAGTTTTTAAAAGAGCAATAATAAAGTTCCTTGCGCTTTCTTCTCTACTATTAACCGGTTATAATAAATTAAACACTTTTGATTAACTGACTTCCTCGGTGGCGTAGTTGTATTACGGTACGATTGCAATGCTGAGGCCTTAGGTTCGATCCCCGGGTCGGGCAAAGTGGTATTAGATTTTTCTATACAGTATCAGCCCGGAGTCAGGTATTTGTGCCCGATATGGCGATAGGCTTGCCCCCTATCACACCATGGGGCGGAATACGCACGGCGAAGAGTGGGTGCTCTAGTTGCACCTCTACCTACCCCTTCGGGGATAAAAGGCGTGTGTGTGTGTGCGTGATTAACTGTATCTATTATAATATTTGGTTGTAAATCCATTAAGAATTAAAATATTAGTTGTATGCTAATTGGCAGTATAAAATACATGCGTGAACTAAACCAATACTCAACATCTATTAAAATATATTTAAAATAAAATTGCGCCTTTTCGGAAATAACGTTAATGCAATTAAAATTTATATTTAACCTCACCACCAATATACGGTTCCCATCAGGCAGATAATTAAGAATTTCAAATTAAACATTCATATGCTCGCGTCTGAAACTATAATGGGTAGGCAGAAGTGGAAGGGTGGGCTGAGCTTATTACAAAAATAATAAAATACAAATCATTCCTCTTCATGATATTAGTATAGGTTACCTATTTCCACTGGAAAAGAGACTGTTTATTAAATATTTCGAACACGTTCGTATTTTGAATTTTCTGAGTCTTTATTAACATATAGTACACATATTAGATGATAGATGTCGCTACATGTTTACATAATATGAAAAAACAAATACAAATACATCACGCCTTTACCCCCGAAGGGCCAAACAGAGGTGTAACAAGGGCACCCACTTTTCGCTATGTGTTCCGTCTCATGATGTGATAGGGGAAGAGTCTATCGCCATATCGGGCACAAATTCTAGGCTCCAGGATGATACTGAGCAGAAAAATATCCCTATACCCAGCAATTGATCCCGTGACAACGGCCACCGTATCACAATACAGCGCCACTGAGGCTGTGAATATCGGACCTTATTTAATATAAAAAGGGTCTAAAACATTTTCCGTCCTTAATTAATATTTCAGTATGGGAATTAATGCAACAATTTGAGTTTTTGAAGCCCGGAGCCATAACGGCCTAATTTACCTTTAAAAGTATTGTTTAGATTGAAAATTTGAAGTAGGCAAATGGATGGTCGTGTGAATTTCAATCTTCTGGGCATTTAATTATAGCTCTAGGGCAGATGGGAAGTATAATACACTGTTAAAACAGTTATTTCATACTGAGCCATGTAGAAGTAATGCAGGCAATCGAGTACCTCTCCGACGTCTTTTAGATACCTACAACACACATTTTACAAATATTGATATTTTTTCTGAATCAAATTTCAAGTTTAACGAAAATGTAATTCTCAAGTTGTCTAAGATGACTTCATAATATTCCATAGTCTGTTCGTAATACAATTCTTAATTCTGTAATTATGTCAATATGTGGAAAATGGTGTGGGCTATGTGTTTTTGAATTCATTTAGCTTAAGATTAGTTTATAATATATTTTAGCATGTAACCGTTTATTGTTCCTATAAATAAAAAAATAAAAATAAAAACAATCGTTGAAGATCAATATCTTTGTTTTTAGTAATGGTGAGTAGTGTGGGCTGTTTATATGTTACTGGAAGACATATTAATTACCTAAACTACATATCGTCGGCGTAAAGGGAGAACTAAATTACACGGATTTTGACGATATTTTTATACAACCCATAAATAATAGACAAAACTCAACTTGGGAGTGGAACGAAATGCCGAGACGAATGTGCGCATTCGAATACGAGTGTGTATTCTTTGTGAAGTATCGCTAGCTTTTACGGGGAAGGAAATCATCGTGATGAAACCTGCATACCTGAGAAGTTCTCTATAAGAATATCGAAGGTATGTGAAGACTGCCAACCCGCACTAGGCCAGCGTGGTGGACTAAGGCCTAACCCCTCTCAGTAGTAGAGGAGGCCCGTGTCCAGCAGTAGGCAGTATAAAATACTGGGCTGGTATGGTGGTGGTTATTTATACAACCCATAACACAACGCAAAATTATTAAACTTACGTCTATCTAAATAGATAGGCAGAGATATAATTCATATCCGATGTATCAAGTTTATATGCTATAACAAAAGCAAGCATTAAATATAATCTCAGGCATGTGTGATATTTTCATAATAAAAATTTACACGAAATTCGTCTTTCAACGTGGAATTTAAACTCAGACCACACAAACCTAAGCCTAACTAAACCAGAGAGTCTTACTCAATTCACCTCACTAAATAACCTCAACAATCCACTGTCACTAATACTTACCAACTATTTGTTGAAGATGTAAGGAATAAAACACTATCTTCAAGCGAGAGAGACAGATACATATTCAGTCAACATGCAAGAAACAGAGATAAAAAGCCCGGGGCCATACAAACGTAATAACAGCACACAGACGGGACAGACGACCGCTGTAGGGAAGGGAGTATCAAATATCGATATATCGAAATATTATATTATACAGAAAATTCTAGCAGCAAGTTGTAGGGGATATGGGATGATAGATTTTGGGTTCATATACTAGGTCGAGGAATACTTTAGATGATTTTTTTTACAGAATTTTCCAGAATTGTATCTGCCAGAGAAACCTGGACGTCAGCTTTGGGAGTCAGTCAAAAATGCCATGCTCAATCCTTTCTATAACTGGTCCTATTACGCATGCTCACGCCTTTTATCCCCGAAGGGGTAGGCAGAGTCGCAACTAGTGCACCCACCCTTCGCCCTGCATATTCCGTCCTATGATGTGATAGGGGGCGAGCCCATCGCCATATCGAGCACAAATTCCAGACTCCGGGATGATACTGAATAGAAAAATCCAATATCACTTTGCCCGACCCGGGGATTGAAACCGAGACCTCAGCATTGCAGTCGCACCGTACTACAACTACGCCACCGAGGCAGTCTAACTGGTCTTATTAAATAGTCTAAGCTTCAATGTGGTATTATGTTACTACTACACATTGTGGAGTTTGAGATATCAATTAATACAACCTTTGGTTCCAATGTAATGAAATCAGCCCTTATTATGTACTGCCCACTGCTGAGCACGGGTCTCCTCTACTACTGAGAGGGGATAGTCCATCACGCTGGCCTAGTGCGGGTTGGCAGACTTCATATACCCTCGAAATTATTATGGAGAATTCTCAGGTATGTAGGTTTCTTCACGATGTTTTCGTTCACTGTTAAAGCGAACGATAATTGATAAACAGTACACGTAAAATCAAAAATTCAGACATGTGTGCCTTGGGTTTTGAACCTCCAGACATTGTCTCGGCAGACCGTTCTATTCCCAACTAGGCTATATTCCACTTTAATTTTTGATTCTTCGACAATAAAATGTATACCAAAATGGTGTGTGCTATTACTTATTAGTGCTAAAAATACACAAAAACATTCGTTTTGCAATAGACTTATCCTTTTTGGTATATTTCTTACACTTTCAAAACTTTCCATACATACCATCACGCCTTATTTGTTTTTCAGGGGTAGGCAGAGGTGTAAGACACCAATATATTGCCAGGCATGTTAGATCCCATGTAATAAAGGGCGTATTGCCATTTACCGGGCATTTCCCGACTCTGGGCTAATGGCACATCCATACATGCCGGCGGCACTGACGGAGGGTGTGTGGATGCGCCATGACACTGAGTAGAAAATATCACTTTACCCACCACGGGATTCGAATCCAAGACCTCAGCTCCATTGTGGTACCACGTATGCAATAGAACTACGCCCCCGCAGCAGTCAAAGTCATTTCAATATTAAATAAATACAGTAACCAAAATCCCTAATTCATCTGATGTTTGTCGATATCGATAACAATCCCATCCCTAACAGTGATAAGTCTTCGAATGATTGTAGCGTGTCGGTACATAAGGCGCTAGTCGGCTACACCTCCGTTTATTGTCGAGCGAAGAGACAATAAATAAAATATATGAGTAAATAACATCACACCTGCATCCACGGAGGGTAGGTAGTGATGTAATTAGAGCAGCTACTGTTTGACAAGCTAACACAATAAATCCCATTCGTGTGGTATAGGTTAACTCTGCAGTTTACGGTTCAATTCTTGTATTAGAAAATGAAAAACATATGTGAATTACTAATTGAAAAATTATTGCACTTGAAGTAAATGCCTCGTTATCATGTTGTACTATAGTATTAAGGAGACTTGACGTCAATATTTATAATGTAGAATGTTTTAGCCAGTGTGTCCATTATGAGACAACATCTAATGTCTCTATGACAAAACCAATGTACTTACACCCGTATTAAATAAAAATACTATGAAGACGCACAGTGCGCCAAAACGCATGGTGTCGACAATTTCATAGTTATTTTTTGCTTTGTTCAGCTTTTGTTTATCTGACAGCCAACTGAATCAAAATTGTATCTCAATATTAGCCAATCACAGCGCCGTTATACCGACGCGCTATGTAAGCTGTCATGCCGTAAGCACTAATGCAATGCAATGCAATGCAATCAGCCCTGTATTATATACTGCCCACTGCTGAGCACGGGCCTCCTCTACTACTGAGAGGGGTTAGGCCTTAGTCCACCACGCTGGCCTAGTGCGGATTGGCAGACTTCACAAATCTTCGAAATTCTTATAGAGAACTTCTCAGATATGCAGGTTTCCTCACGATGTTTTCCTTCACCGTTAAAGCGAACGATAATTGATAAACAATACACACTTATCTTCGAAAATTCAGAGGTGTGTGCCTTGGGTTTTGAACCTCCGGACATTGGCTCGGCAGACCATTCCATTCCCAACTAGGCTATCGCTCACTTTGTAAGCACTAAGAAACACACTTATTATCACTGCATTGCCCCGTACTTAATGTTAAGTTTGTAAATACATGCCTTAGATCCATGCAGTGGTATATATTTCAAGTAATATCCTTCAATTTACGAAAAAGTAACTCTTTAAGAACAACAACGCTTAATAAAATCAACTAGAGATAAAATCGTTTGAACTTAGAATAAGGATCGGCGGAGGTAGAAACAACAATGATAACGCGGTCTATTTACGGTCGCCGCGGGGTCGACTTGAACTCGACGCCGGGTCGACTTGAACTCGCCAAGTTTCATTCATTGTACTACATTTAACTTCAAAGGCGGGTATTCAATTGTGCGGTTACGGAGGAATTATTTATCACAGCTTTTAGTTGCATACTTCGATTGTATTTTCGCAGAATATCGGATTTATTTTATACTAAGTTTTGCTCGTGGATTTGTCTGCATTCCGCAAATAGTCTAAATATCATCCTATTTTTATATATGTCGGAGTGATCAGAATATTATTTGATAGGATGCTGGTTGATTACAAGTATTTCAATCATATATAGTGAGATTTTAAAAGGAACTACTTATTTCTAGATGTAGTGTAATACACAATGATATAAATTGATTTAAATTGATGAAATAAGTTGTTGATTTGACTATTTGTGAAGGAAAACATCGCGAGGAAACCTACATACCTGAGAATCTCCATGAGAATCTCGAGGGTATGTGAAGTCTACCAACCCGCACTAGGCCAGCGTGGTGGACTAAGGCCTAACCCCTCTTAGTAGTAGAGGAGGCCCGTGCTCAGCAGTGGGCAATATAAAATACAGGGCTGATTGGATTGCATTGCAGACGTAGTTTGGGTCATTAGAAGTTTAGTCTGCTAGCTCAACAGTACGTTGTTATTACCCTGTATGGTTGTTCGGACGAAATATATTGCGTTGACCTGCGAAACCGGCTTTCAATTATTACATCATGGAAAACTTAAATCATGACGACGACCAAAACGTGTACCACCTTCACTCATACTTCCTCCATCATTCAACACAGACACCATACTTAAATTAAAAACTAAAACATAACATTTAAAAGATAGAAATTAATATATCAATGTTTGAAGTACCTAAATTATGACATTATTGAGTAACTAGCTTTTGCCCGCAGCTCCGCCCGAGTGTATGAGTTTTCCCGGGATAAAAGTCCCGCTTTATACTTTCCCGGGATAAAAAGTAGCCCATGTGTTAATCCAGGACATGATATACCCGTGTGCCAAATTTCATTGAAATCCGGTTACTAGTTTTTTCGTGAAAGAGTAACAAACATCCAAACATCAATACACCCATACTTACAAACTTTCGCGTTTATAATATTAAGTAGGATTATTGTAAATATTATAAATAATTTAAATAATTTGGTTACAACACTAAATATGTATATTTTTAGTAGTCATAGTCTTTCAACGAAACAACCAATTACATTTTAGTAATGCGTGTTTACAAATATTACAATAACTAAACTAAATCACACAATTTTATTGGTGAAGATTTGTAATTAGCATAGGACTATATTACTGTATATAACCACTACTGATGATGTTTGTCTGTAAATCTTCCTAAAATAAATAAATAAATAAACCTTTCACATACACGATACATATTTAGACTAGAAATATTTGTATACACATTCGTGGTATTTTACAGCGCAGTTAATTACAAATGATGTCGGCTCTCTCTATCCGTATAATTTCGGCTATTTGATGATGAAGTATTAAATCCCTACATTAATTAATCTCTACATTGGTGTATGCTCTATTTCTAGAGTTTGAAAATACGAGTTATACGAAGGGTTTGGGATGATAAAATATTAGGTATTTGGAAATGAATTTTTTATATTTTATATAAAAAATATTTGTATTTCTTTTCGATGTTATACAACAAATTTAACTTTTATTACACTCACACAAACACACACTCACACCTTTTTATTCCCGAAAGGGTAGGCAGAGGCGCAACTAACGCACCCACTTTTCGCAGCGCGTATTCCGTCCCATGATTTGATAGGGGGCGAGCCTATCGCCATATCGGACACAAATTCCAGACTCCGGGCTGATACTGAGTAGAAAAACTCAATATCACTTTGCCCGACCCGGGAATCGAATCCGAGACCACAGCATTGCAGTCGTACCGTAAGAAAACTACGGCACCGAGGCAGTGAGAACTTTAATTACATACATAATATTATGCATAGTCATACTAAAAAAATATAACCAAAGAAAAAACTGGTTTCAGAAGGATTTTTATAGAAGAAAAATATTTATTAAACTTACAAAAAACCGTTTATTGGATCTTTTAGCCATAAAACAATAGATCTAAAAATGTTCCGTATACGCCATTGATGTATTAAAAAACTTGTATACGCGCTATATTACCAAAAATGTAAATTAGATGTGTGTTAGTTATTTTTAAAATCAATTGGTTAGATCGTGCTCTTCTGTCGAATGAATAACGTATTTCTTGAGGTGTTCCTAGTAACATTACGAACCTGTTACACAACTTCTGAGCAAATATTACTCGTCACATAAATATATAAGCCGACCAAATACAAAAAACACTCTAACCTATGCCCCTAATAAATGGTAATACAATTAGTACTATCTACATTAGCTGCTTAATACAATAACTGTCAAATAAAATTTACTTGTAATTTGTGAAGTAAACCCTTAGTCAAGCAGAATGTAATTATTACTAATATTTTACATAAGTTTCGTTTAGACAAACAGATTTCCCGACAGATACGACCTGGCGACCTTCAAAAAAAGAGCGTATTCCCACCTAAAAGGCCGGCAACGCATCTCTATGCCCCCTAGTATTGCAGATGTTCATGGCCGGCGGTGATCACTTATCATCAGGTGAACTGTATGCTCGTTTGCCCCCTATATCATAAAAAAGACAAATTTATTTAGAATTTAGCGTTCAATTAATTCGCAATAATAAATAAGATATATATAATTAAACCTGTATATAAAACTATGTGTATTACTCACTGTATGTGTGGAAGTCGGTGACCTGCACGGTGTTGCAGTCCTCGCCGACCTGCAGGTACGTGATCTCACAGCGGAACACGCCCTCATCATCAGCCTCCACGTTCGAGATCACCAGCTCAGCGAACGTCGCGTTCGGTTCGTGCGAGATCGAGATTCTGAAACAAATATCAATTCAATAACATACATACATACGTAAATATATTTATTTATCATAAATAAAATTTTTTTTAGAAGAACCCGCACTAATCCAGGCTTGTGTCGCTGGTGGTCACGTACATATTAGGAAAAAAAAATTAACAACATTAAATTTTGTATAATTATATGTACTATGCGTGCTGTACGTGTGTGTGTGTGTATGCTTCCATGTATCTTCTTATTAATGACATACACTCATAACTTTTATCCTCAAAGGGGTAGGCGGACGCGTAATTAGGGCATCTTATTTTTGCCATGCTTATTGTGTCCTGTGATATGATATGAGGCGAACTGATCGCCATGTTAGACAAAATTCCAGACTGATGAATAGAAAAATAAGTGAATAAAGGTTGTAATTTGATTTATTTAAAGTAGTGCCTCGGTGGCGTAGTTTTATTACGGTACGACTGCAATCCCGAGGTCTCGTGTTCGATCCCCGGGTCGGGCATAGTGATATTGGATTTTTCTATTCAGTATCCGCCTGGAGTCTGGAATTTGTGCCCGATATGGCGATAGGCTCGCTCCCTATCACATCATGGGGCGGAATACGCACGGCGTAAAGTGGGTGCACTTAGATGCGCCCCTGCCTACTCCTTCGGGAATCAAAGGCGTTAGTGTGTGTGTGTGTGTGTGTGTAGCTAACAACCTCTAGCTCTAAAGCTACGCTATTTGTATGGTATATAACTCGACCGGGCTTATACCACTATCTCAGAGAAAATCGACGTATTGTGAAAGCTTCCAGATTTCCGAACGCTCAAACATTCCCTCTGTATTACATCCTACTCCTAGTTTTGTAGGCCTACATGGCTGGGTATTATTCTCTTGGTACTGGGTGTTTGGGTGATAAA
Organism: Sphinx pinastri; assembly: GCA_947568825.1. Lineage (NCBI taxonomy): Eukaryota > Metazoa > Arthropoda > Insecta > Lepidoptera > Sphingidae > Sphinx > Sphinx pinastri. The sequence goes on along the minus strand of OX387640.1, from coordinate 11,082,978 downwards.
CATCATTATAACGTGAACTACTTATTTGTCTGCAAGTCTTAGTAATGAATTAAAATATAGAGGAACAATGCAAGTCTCGGGCAACACATGGTCGTTTTTAGCATCGGTGAATTAATTATTTTATTTGTTCTCAAACTCAAGGTTTTATAGTATACACTACACACTTTCAGCAGTCTATTGTCTCTAACCACAATAGACTTGTATCAATTAAAACACTCATTCTGCAAACAAAAAGCCATAAAAAATCCACAATGCAACGAATTCGTCTAATCAAGCAGAAGAGAGAAACAATGAATACTGTCTATTGAACGGAATGTACGTGAAAATTATTAAAAGCAATCCAATTATACCGCGGATTGTAAAACGAGGTTGATACTTGAACAAAAACATGAATGCAACGAGAGGGATGCTGTTATTATTTAAATTTATATTGACAATTCACTCTTTGGTGTAGCGCATGTGGACTTGGAGATTCTGGGTTCGATTCTCAAGCCAGTTTTTTTTAATTACCTGGAATTGGATAATAACAAGTAAGATATGAAAAAGAAATGTAAACTTTTTACTAAGAGGTGATTATCGTAAGCTAGATTCGTCTTCTTTCTGGGTGCCGTGTTTTCTAAGCAGCAGCAGTGTTTTATTTCAGTTTGGAAGTACTTTCCTTACCGGGCATTACATAACTTGTCATTTAAATGAGTTTAATTAAAAAATGCAGTTCATTCTCATATAGAGTAGTGATCACTGGTGGTAGGTCTCTCGTATGCGAGGGGCCGTCTGGGTAGGTACCACCGCAATGTGTATCTCTACCGCCAAGCAGCAGTGTGCATGCACTGGTGTGTTTCGGTTTGAAGGTCAATATACCCAGCGTAATTACTCGACACACATGACAAAAAACTTATGTACTTAACATTTTTCAAGTCGTGGATCTTACCATCAGTCCAGAGACTTGCTTATCTAGCATTCAGTTGTATAAAAGCACAATCCCAGCAAAGATATAAGTCCCTAGTATATACTTGTAGCAGCTATTGAAGTCACCGCCACAAACCTTGAACTCTACATATAAAGACAATAACGAAATACGTCGCAGAACCCACAATCGTTACATATTATTATTATTCCCAACCCTTTATGCTACGAATCTAAGAGCTCATTCCCGCCTCCCGAGGGACTCTACTGCGATGTATGATAAAATTTAGATAGAGTTGGTAGAGATGTTACTATAGAATAAATTGTATTTGAATATTAGTTATTTAGGGAGGAACCCTTTTTCTGCTGTGAAGGTATTCTTGTTATTATTGTACTAGAAATGGAAATATACGTACTTATGAATTGTGTAGTGTATTTACAACATTACGTTTCATTTTCAACATTTTCCTGTGTTTGATTTTGTACATTATTCTGACTGCCTCGGTGGCGTAGCTGTATTGCGTACGTGTTACGAGTACGATTTGAACGCTGAGGTCCTGGGTTCAAATCCCGGGTCGAGCCAAAAACATTGTGACTAGGTTTTTCCATCTTAAAAGTTACTCAGTCGCAGCTCGGAGTCAGGAAGTTGACGGTGTGATACCCCCGTGACTCCGAAAGCACGGAAAGCCGTTGGTCCTGCGCCTGATCTCTCTCCGGTCATGTCGGATTGCCGTCTCACCGGACTATGAGAGTGAAGGAATAGCGAATGCACCTGTGTTTTGCGCACATACTTGTGCATTATAATATCTCCTGCGTACCTGGCTGATCTCCGTTGAGATTGGCCGCCGTAGCCGAAATTGGTTAGGAGGATTTCACTTTCACATTATTCTATATGTAACGGTAAATGCTACGAAAAAGAAGCCTTTTTACTTAATCTGCAATGAAATTGGTTACGAAATGAGACAGTCATTAATATTTCAAATATTGCCATGGGCAGCAGTGGTGGCGTGGTGGGGATATCGCTTCTTTCGCACGCGTTGTAATTCTCGACGACGTCATATGTGGGTATTGCGCTTCTTTTCTTTGACACTTATCCCTTCTACCGAAATTCAAAGGCTTATAACTTGTTTACTTTTAACGGATTATAATAATTGTTTCTAGGTTAGAATTTATATGAAGAAAATATTTGAGAACAAAAATGAGTCGGAGACCGTACTGTGTTATTTCGTGACAACCCTATGTACATATGGTATACTTTACATATTGAGAGTACTTTTACTTAGGACTAATTGATGGACATCATGACCCAGCAACCAGAATTGAACTAGCTTGAGGAGGTCTGGTACAAAAAGAGTCCAAGCAATAAGAACTTTTGTTAAAATGGTATAATGATTTCTTACGGCGTTTGCGCCCGGTATGGCGATAGGCTCGCCCCTATCACATCATGGGTGGGTGCACAATTGCGCCTCTGCTTGCCACTTCGGGGCTAAAGAGCCTGTGTGTATGTGTGTGTGTGATTTCTTACGTTTACGCGAATGTAAAGACATTGAAATTAAAATACTATTACCATTACTATAACGGATTTTATTGAGTTTTTTTTAATGGTATATTAAAATAAAAGCCGCGTCTAAAAGAAACATTGTAACCCCACCTTTTCCCCAAATCGCATATTTCACCCTCCTCTAATTAACGCCAAAAAGGGTCGTTATGACGTGACTGGAAATTACCACTATCAATCTATTGCAAGGGTCAGTTAATTATCCCGATTGGGGGATATGCCGGGTCAGAAAAATACACGGTCTGGATTGATTGAATCTGAAATTTATTATACATACAAACATAGCATCACGCCTTCTCCCTTATCAGGTGTAGGTACAGATGTAACCCAGATTTCGGACCTATGGTAATCCCATGTAATGGGGGCAAATATAATTTATCAGACACAACTCCAATTTCTAGTAGAGAGATATTACTTGAGATTTATAAAGATACAATTTTGCCTTCAATTACCATATTCATCAAATTGTGATAGGATATATAAAATATATGAATTCTGTAGTATATTGTACTATTTGTAGACTGTAAAATCTCCTAAAGAATAATATAACAGCGGTTAAGTCTTTTGCCTATCACTTACCTAATTTGACTTTATAAACGTCGCACGTCTCTGAAATGTTACAGAAGGGCCATAAGCTGATCCCCTTAGAATCTTTTCCTTAAACCGAGCTACTCGTTAGCTCGCGATAAAAAAAACACTGAAACAAATTCAGTTTTTGTGGAAGCGCGTTCGTGGCAAGCTTAATGTAATCCCGTTCCACACCTTTGTCTATTTACTCAAACAAATGTGTAATGTCTACATTAAAACTCCCGGTAAAACAATATAGAAAATGTTTACCGCTGAATAAAGCGTCCCGTCCGCGCCGACGAGCCATAACCCCGTGATAAATTGTTCTAATAAATTGTCTCGCTGCATACCTGGACAAAATAAAAAAGAAACCAACACGGTGCCCTTTCTTCGGGCGGCAGTTAATTTGTCGATGCCAACTGCACGTTTTTATTCACTTAAAACGAGCGTTTTAATTATCGCGCAGGCCTTTGTTGTGTTTTCAATTTGTTTAGCCTTTTGTAACCGTGATATTGAGCCTTCAAGCACACTTGACCGCGTGGTAGAGCACTGTGTGTATAATCGCTGTCATGAGCTCTCAGACGCTCCCGTCACTCGTCGCTCCACTGGCCCACGCGTTGCACCACGCTCCCTGTACGTGGTCTCACACTCGCTCCTGAACTCTCATACACTCCCGTCAGCTCGTCACTCCACCGGCCCGGGCGTCACACCAAGCTTTCTGTACGTGGTCTCACACTCGCGCCTGAGCTCTCATACACTCCCATCAGCTCGTCGCTCCACGCTTCCTGTAGGTGGTCTCATATTCGCTCTTGAGCTCTCATACATTCCTGTCAGCTCGTCGCTCGTCGCCCGCCCGTGTACTCGCTCCCGGCTTGTGTCACACGCTCCTGGCCACACGTGTCGGCCGGCCAGCGCGGACAAAGCATCCGTAACAAACTTTGTCTATTGTCCGGCCACAATGGAGAGGCCTAATGGGTGTAACTCGAGCTGCACTCGCCGCTCTCCGCTGCGCTGAGTGGATAATGCTCGCATACAAATGAGACTGTTTATTCCACTTTTTCGTCATTTCGCGTGGATTTTGTGGAATATGAAAAATTTGATGCGACTTGGAACGTGTTTTTGTATGGTACGATTCCTAGCTTATCAGTTGTGTTGATCGCGAGGGAAGTAATTGATGTAATTTTTAATTGAGTTCCGAAGGCTGTGCAAAGGAAAATTTCTAAATTAATGCCATCTCACAAGCGCATAACTTTTAAAATTGCTCGGCTATTTCGGAATTTCTCGCGACCTAATTCAAAGAACGTGAAATTAAACGCGATAAGTTTTAATCGGACTCGTGCGTTTTCTGTGAACGCCAACTTTTTCACATACTTAAACCTTTTATAACTATTTAGGTTCAGCCCACGCCTCATTAATTCTCTTTGCGTTTGAATGGTTGAAATAAATCATAAAAATATTTCAGATTTTTTTATTGTATTTGTAATCTACCACAATAAAAAGTGAAAGTTCTGAATTTGTTTATCTCAAGAACTCCAAAAAACCCTGTCATAGTGACCTTGAGTGACTTTCCGAAAATGCTGTCACAGAATAGCTATGTTAGATGATATTAAGGAAATTTGAAGTCAGTATAGTTACTGAGTAATGGAAGACCAACGTCTAATGACGAAAATGATGTGTCATAGAAGCTATTATGAACAAATTTCGGTGGTATTGCTACTGTTTCTATATAATTGGTTACTATGCAGTAAGTGATTTGCTCCACTCCCAATTTAGGTGTCGCGTAGACGCTTTCAAATCATTGCTGAGAAACACTACAACAAAATACACGACTGTAAATCTGATAATTGCTGAAGTTGAACAATTAACTAGCAGCTACGTAATTTTTTTGATTTTTCGATAAGATCAAAACGTCTATGCGATGTCTTAGCTGTATAAAAATTACCACGAATACCATTGCAATCAATACCTTCGCTAGAAACTTTCTTTTGCTGCATATCGAGTATTCGCCAAGCTCTATAACAAACCTGACGCCAATAAAGCCGGCAATAAAAATTAAATATGGAAAAATTCTAAAAGCCCAATTAGTGTGAAAGTGGGTGTTGTTTGAGCCGCGCAACATGTTTAATAGTTTAGCCGTAGTTCCGAGGCTATTACACCGGACTCACAATAAAGCCGAGGTAAAAACTGGGCTGGGAAGGGCGCGTTCACACCGTTAATTACTTTGAATTCCTGTTTTTATTATTTTGTACCTGACTGGATTGTTACTTGTTCTACAATTATATTCTTCTTGTTCTAATTTGTACTTTTTGAAGGGAACCTTCAAACCCCGGGAAATGGTTGGTATTGTTATAATGTATTGGCATTATGCACTGTGCATTGTCTATTATGCTAAACAACACAACTCCTTTTCCCAATCCTTCCTTATTCACTCAAGCTTGAAGTATCAAGTTTGGATATGGAACGGGCGCTGGCACAAAATTAAAAAATATACCAAGGACATAAACAATTTCTATTGTCCTTGGTTAATTATCTGTCAATTATATTTGACCCACTTGCCATCCGCCTGCCGTCGCATCACCACTACTTCTGAAGACCGCAAGAACCGGGATCCCGGGGAAGCATCCGAAACAGGCAGGTCACCGCGCCGCAGTAAGTCCTTTAATTTTATTCCCGTGTCCCTTGTTTGTTGTCACCGCATATACAGTAACACTGCCAGTGCACAAAAAACCGCCTATTTATACAGTCCACTATAACGGTCAAATTTCAAATTGTGGGGTTTTAACCACCAACATACTCAACTGGCGTTTGGTTTATTTTGATGGGTATTTTCTTACCGTTGGTAGATACCTTTGTTTTTGAGGTGTTTAGTAGTAGGCCGATGTTTTCGCTAGTGGCGCTTAGTTCTGTCAGCATTACTTCTAGTTGTTTTGGTGTCTTAGCGAAAAAGACTAAAAAAAAAAAAAAAACATTGTTTAACCACTACTCCATGGCAAAATTAGTCAAGACCCCGGATCTCTCATACAAAAAAGTACTGCCACCGGGAATCAGACACGCTACGGTGTGATCGCTTGCCAGTTATAAAACTTCGTCTGAACAATAAACTCGCTTGTAAAAACCTACACGACCGTTCCTGGGGGGGACAGGGTGATGGAGTCTCATAAAGTGGTGTAATGATGGAACTCTGTATTAGTGTCGACAGTTAATGGTATAGTGGATGGCGAAATGGAAGGTCGTGGGTTCAAACTTGTTTGGAACTGCCTCGGTGGCGTAGTTATACTGCGTGCGCGATGGCTCCGAAGTCCTGGGTTCACATCCTGGTTCTCGCAAAGTGATGTTTCTTTTTTAGCTCTGTAACATGCCGAGTTTGTAATTATTTGTTACTTCAATTTATTCATCTGTCAGTTTTGCGGTCGTTGCTGTCGCTCCCGCATTGGCCTTGATAGTCATTCTCGTAAGTGCCGGACCTCGTAAACGGATTCTGCTTAAATCATCTTTCATAGATGGAAATAGGCCAGTCAGTCAGAATAAATAGGTAGCCGCATTGTTCATAAATTATATTTATTTGTATGTTAGTAGCTGTTAGTAGCGGTATGAAAGAAAAGGATAACATAATTCATTGGTATTTTTAACACTGCAATAAATCAATAGCATGCACTTTTCGGTAAGTTCCTCTAAAATTGTACCTCAAATTCGAAACTTGTGTAATTTTGCTGCACCCGTGAGTGGTGGGCGTAGGGGGGTGACCGCATATCCATCGCTGTCGTCAGGTAGTTTGGTACCGTTGCTTATCTTAAGCAGTGTTTAACGTTATTTAGGGGTAAGTTATGTGTTAGGGGTGGGGTAATAGGAAAGTCTCGGGGAGGAGTAATTTATGTCACGTTATACGTCACCTACGTGCGTGTGGGCTGTATCGCGACATTTATGTTTTATTATTCATCATCGGCGACTGCCTCGGTAGCGTAGTTGTATTACGGTACGACTGCAATGCTGAGGTCTCGGGTTCGATCCCCGGGTTGGGCAAAGTGATATTGGGTTTTTCCACTCAGTATCAGCCCGGAGTCTGGAATTTGTGTCTGATATGGCGATAGGCTCGCACTATCACATCATGGGACGGAATACGTACGGCGAAAAGTGGGTGCACTAGTTTCATCTCTGTCTACCCCTTCGGGGATAACGGGCGTGAGTGTGTGTGTGTGTTTGTATTCGTCATCATGAGCCACATGAAGTCCACTGCTGAACATTGGCTTCCCCTAAAGATTTTCAGTCGAACCTGTCAAAAGCGGTCTGCGTTCAGCGGGTTTGCATGTTTTCTGATTAATTTCTTATGTATCTCTTCGTTGTTTTGGGGTTGGATTAGATTCCCACATTTGGTATGATTTGGGTTTGTCTTACTTGCTTTATAGGCTAGTCGTAAAAATTAAGTCAAATCCTTTCAACAACGTGTGGAAGAAGTTTTCTTATCATATTCTCAACATATTAGAAATCAAAAAGCCTTTTAAATATAAAACAGACATAAAACAAAATTTTATATCACATAAAACCGGTGACATACTTAAACACTTCAAAAACAAAATTTCAATGTAAAAGAATCATCTCTTTGATAAGCAACATGGATATGTTCAATGAACCGCTCACCGCTTATGTACAGTCAGCAGCATAAGTAGATGAACAAATTCAAAATTTCAAATTGCCTACATACTTTTGTGTTCTTACTAATCTTTTTGTTCTCTTCACAAAAATAAAATAAAAGGTATTTACTTTACTTCAAACGAAGAAAAAAATATTTCAGTTTAATTTAACGCGTGTATAGGTGATTTGAAATTTTGATTTTGTACAGATATTTATGCTGCTGTCTGTACACGATGGAGTAAACGTTTAACCCCCCCCCCCCCCCCCTCTCCCTACCCGCACTACGCGATGACGATAAAGAAAACAAAAAACAATGGAGAGCTGGTGACCGAAATCCGTCGAAATAAAGGCATGTTCCCGGTTCATTGGGGCGGGAAATCTGACGCAGTTATGGGAGGAACGGTAGGGTAAGGTAAATTATTGCTTATGGTGTTGACTTACATACCCTTATCAGTTGTTTTTGAGCGATGTGTCAGTGATTTGGTAAGATAGTTTCATAACCAAGTTTATGTGTAAAAACGTGAGATGACAGCTTCTTGTTGCGATCTTTGCGTCTTTGTTTCGTTTGGTGAGTAAGATTGCCGTAAACTCAAACAGCATTTCACTCAATGATTTCTTATGTACGCGAATGTTAGACATCGAAATAAAACTGCTTTATCGCGGTTTATTAATTTTTAATTTCTCTTTCAGTTCCCCCGTGACCGTGAAGAGTGCAAAGTCTTTGAAATGTAAGGAGTTCAATTAAAAATTAAAAACCGCGTTAAAGTCCGAAATATAGTAATTTATTTGTTTAATCTTTTTTTTAATGTGGGCATCACATCCATTTTTTTTTTCATTGTATTTCTGTATAGTGGAGATTCACATCTATCGGCCTATCATATGAAAAACCTATTTCTATTCCAACGTTTAGTCTGGCTTGCACAACGGTTTACAAAATATGTTTAGGGCCAAACACATTTAAGACCTCGTGTTGTCTCTCATCCATTAGGAGTTGACAAAGACAGCGCTATGATTAAAGTGTATTTAGCGATAATCACATTCACTTTATAAAATAACAGCTACTATTCTTCCCTATATTTTGTATTCTACAATGTCGCCATACTGTACTCCTATGCCTGGAACAGCACTTATCCCAAGACGGCAACTCGAAACTTTTCCAATTGCTCTGAGTTCGCGTCATCGCGTTACTCTGTATGCTTTATACCCTACGTGTCACTTTAAATGGAAAAATCAATGAGTGGCTCGTGTAAGACGAGAGCGCGGGTTCGATTCCCCACGAGGATCGGTGCTGTAAATTCTTGGGTTGAGTTGTTGAAATTAAAGGTGTATAAAACTTGTATCCTAGTGTGTAAGTATCGACCATGGATTCCGCATATGATGGAAAATGTGGTCCAAGAAATAAGTCGATCAATGAGAGCTATGTCCATAATGAACTAGACATCACTATATTAAAAAATAATGTCCCCTGCCACGTCTGTCTGAACGCGATAAACTCAAAAATTACCGAACAGATTTAAATGAATCTTGGTATGCATATTGTTTGAAACCCTGGGAAGGTCATATAATCCTGGGAAAATGTATAAATTACCAGGAAAAACTCTTTCACAAGGGCAAAGCAAACAAAAGATAGTAATTATATCAGTATGGCTAGAAATGTTAAGTACATTGTGGCCACTAAAACCAGTCCTGTGTTTTGGTGTGTGCAACTGCTGTGTTCAGCATATGTTGAGATGGCCACCTAGTTTTCGCGGTTTGGACGTGGAATATGTGTACCGCGACAATACATTTTCTTTCTTTCTTACAAGTGTTGAATTAAGAACGAATTATTTGGCAACTGGCGTAGGCTTATATAGTGGGGAGCCGGGTGGTCCGTACCTACCCTAGAATTACGTGGTGCCCACCCCAAGGATTATGAGGCAGCCTACTACTACATTTTTAAAACGATCAAAATTTTCGTATTAGCAAGTACACAGAAGTCATTTTATTTTTTTTAGTTCTAGAAGACTGGCCTTCCCTAGAAAATTACACTAACCACGCCAGTGGAAACTGGGCAGCTATTTGTTTAGTACGAGACTAATTACACTTCACATTCGTGATGAGCATGACGACGATAGATTATATAACTTTGTAGTTGTTTATTCCGTCTGTTTGTTTCTCTGTAAGCTCGTATCAAAGGCTTGGTTCGCGGAAATAACACGAGTAAGCACGCTTTTCGCGTAATAAGGAATGATTATTCATAGTACGAGTGGCTTCATAGAGCCAGTCCTTGCAGATAAACATTTGTAATCAGATATATTTTACTCAAATTATTTGAAGTAAGACGTGTCACTTCATTGAATGTATTTATGTAACGTACACATACACACGCACTCACGCAACTCATCCCCCAAGGGGTAGGCAGAGGCGCAATTAGTGCACCCACCTTTCGCCGTTACTCCGTCCCATGATGTGATAGGGGGCGAGCCTATCGCCTTATCGGGCACTAATTCCAGACTCCGGGCTCATACTGAATAGAAAAACTCTATATCATTTTGCCCGACCTGGGGATCGAACCCGAGACCTCAGCATTACAGTCGTACCGTAATACAACTACGCCACCGAGGCAGTCATTTATGTCATGTAACCATTGATATGTAAAATGTTATACATCAATGAATGTAACTGAATACATGACATTGTAAGCAGTCCGTTCCACTCCGCCGGTTTTCACCGCTTCAAATAAATTCAAATTAAATTTTTATAATAAATAATTATAATGTCAGTAACAGGCGACACAAAACACAATAAAAATGAATTACTTGAAATATTAACTCATAATTTTTAAGTAAAATCAAAGCACAAAGACATGACAGAAACAAATGTAAGATCTAGTATTAGAGTTTTGAAATAACGTACCCTCAGGCGGTTCTCATTAAAAACGTAGCAAAAATTCAACAATTTGGGCAAATAAAAATTGTCCAATACGCCCGAGGGTCGTCTGACCTGCACTATACAGTTTTAATGGAAAAACCCTGCGTGTTACATGCTTAAGGGGGTTGCAAGTTGATGAGAGGTAGCGGGAGCGGGAATAGGAATATTTATATGATATGGCACATTCTATAAAAGCAATTTTGATACAAAAAACAGTACTTGTAAAAATTGTTCGAATTCGAATTACTTTTTGTGTTATGCCTGATTTTAGATCATGAGCGATATAGTAAATGGATTTTTATGTTATAAAAAAAGCTATGATTTGGCAAATCGAAGACAGCTACTTATCTTCTTCTTTGATATTAAATAAATGGAATAAACTCTGCATACCATTGGTTCCAATACAGTAGCTTTGACTTGCCAAAATATAAATTTCCTCTCAATTTTTATAGTAAAAATCCCAAGCAATTACTGAGCATTTTGAGACTTAACGTCTAATGTCTCGGGTTGACGAGCGAAGTGGAGTGCCACGCAGTACTTTGGAATTCAAAGTTATGTGCAGCGTTGCTACTATTTATGAGCGATTGTATCGGATACCATCAGGCCAAACAAAAATGCCGGCAGACAAAAACCAAAACACTACGGAAGTAACTCATGCAAGATTGTTAAGTAACTGAGTACTGCAGGAATTAGGACTAATAAAATAATCTTTACACATATGTATGTAGTACATACATAGCACCACGCCTTTTTCCCTTTTCAGGGGAAGGCAGAGTTGTAACACACCCACATTTTGACAGCTATGTTACGTCCTGTAACCGTCAGTCCGGGCTGATACTGCGTAAAAAATACCACTTCGCCCGACCGGGATTCGAACCCGAGACCTCAAAGCTATAGTTGCTGATCAGTAATATATGAGATAGTCAAGTAACTTATTAATTTTGTCATATAAAAAAAAACAAAGGAGATTTTTTACATTTCTGTTCTCGCCTCCGCTCCTCCTATACCCACACCTGCACCATTAAGGCGCGCCATGTAATGTTTATAGCCAACGGACACAAGCGTGAAATCGTTCAACGTGACGAAAAATTCCACCCTAGGACGGCATATCACGTCCTATTTTCAATCACTTTTATGACGTTTATTAACGTCATCGCCGAACGTTTAATGACGGTGTCGTAAACAATTTTATACGTTATTTTTATGACATTTGGGTCTTATATTATATTTTTGGTTTGTAGGCTCTATAGCGATTTGCGCGTATTTCTGTTACTGTTGGTAGTTATTGTTTTGCTGGCATACCTACATGCTGTGGTACTATGATTCCTACATGAGAGACCTACCTAGTGCATCGATATGTTTGTTTTTAATGGATTTGTATGATGAGACGAGCATGCCGCTCGCCTGATGGTAAGCGATACGACCACCCATAAACAGTAGCAACACCATACAGAACTTTTAATTACAAAGTACTGCGTGGTACTCCACTGCGCTCGTCATCCTGAGACATTAGATGTTAAGTCTCATAATGCCCAGTAATTACGCTGGCTACAATTTACTTCAAACCGGAAAAAAACAATGCATGCACACTGCTGCTTGGCGGTAGAAATAGACATTGCGGTTGTACCTACCTAGACCGTCCCTCGCATGCGAGGAACCTACCAATTTTCATTTCTACTAGGGTAACATATTATCCTAGCCACCAGCAAGTCCATCTAAGCTCGCACTAGTCTCTTAGGGTAGTATTAATAAATTAATCACACGTTTTTAGTAAAGTCTTAAGTAGACATTTAATGTATCGAACTATTTAATAAATCAAGCTTAAGCTGTCATTTAAGAGCTTGTCCTCAGCTGAGTAAGCGCTGTTACACAAACAAAACTTAGCTATCAAAATCCGTCACATATTGTAACTTGAGATGCTATTTGAGTTGATGTTAATATGGATTTATTAAATAGGTACTATCTTAAGATGCTGATCTTAATTTGACAGCGTCACAGCTGATATCGCTTTTCAGAGCGAAACTGAGTTGCATTTTTTTTTATTGCTTTGAATGACGAGACGAGCAAACCGTTCGCCTGATGGAAGCGATATGACCACCCATAAATAGTAGCAACACCATCCAGCATCTTGAGTTACAAAGTACTGTGTGGCATTCCACTGCGCTCGTCATCCTGAGACATAAGATGTTAAGTCTCATTATGTCCAGTAGTTACACTGGCTACAATGTCCTTCAAACCGAAACACAGCAGTGCATGCATACTGCTGCTTGGCGGTAGAAATAGACATTGCGTGGTACCCACCCAGACGGACTATTACATATGAGAGACCTACAACCAGTGCATCTATTAGTACGGGCCTTCCTGTAGTTAAAGGACACTCAAGCATATATATTAGCTAATCACATCCTGTCAAACATAGTTAACTACGATTAACCGTATAACCGGCAGTTAACCCTGAGTTAAGTGCGGTGTTAGCCCCCGCGGGGCCCGATAGCTGCACAATTTATGAAACTCCAAGACATTCCGTATAACAGATCATAAACGGTTAACCGTCGCGACCTCGCTTAAGGGGATGACTATATAAGATTTAGCTGAGTTTTTATACTGAAGGAGCAACGTGAATATTACAAGTTTGCCGCTCGCCTGATAAGCGATACGACCGCCCATAAACAGTACCAACACCATATAAACTTTGCATTACAAACTATTGCGCTCGTTACCCTGAGACATTGGATGTTAAGTTTCATAATGCCCAATAATTACCCTGGCTATAATGTCCCTCTAACCGAAAATTATTTGCGTAATGTTTATCTACTGGTCAGACACCTTCTCAAAACTCAAACACCATACAATTTTTTTATTTTTATTTTTACTTTATTTGGAAAACTACAGAAAAAAACATAACACTTATAAATTAAAAACAATTAAACAACACATTATCCACAACAGTTTCCACAGATTACAATATCATGTAAACAAACAAAAAAATCACAAAGGTGGCGCGGCGCGCTATAAGTACGCACCTACACCCAGAACCCATTAACTAAAATTCTTAAAATTGCTCATAATAATATACAATTACATTTACTTATAATATTTTTTTTGTACTGGGATAGAGAAAGGTGAAAGATGTCGATGCAGTCAGTATCCACAGAAGTGATATTATTGTACAATCGACAAGCTCTTTTAATAAATATGTTCATGCCATAGTTTGTCTTCGCTGTACCGATATGAAACAAAAACTTCTTACGTGCACTTAGACGGGGACAACCGAAACATATCTTACCAAGTAGGTAAGGGGAGTCAACTTGATTCAAATGCTTATAAAATTATAGAAATCAAGTTTTTTCCCGCGGCTCCACCCGCGTGAATGAGTTTTCCCAGGATAAAAGTCCCACTTTATATTTTCCCGGAATAAAAAGTAGTCTATGTGTTAATCAAGAACATAATCTACCCATGTGCCAAATTTCATCGAAATCCGTTCAGTAGTTTTTGCGTGAAAGAGTAACAAACATCCATACATCCAGACATCCATACTTACAAACTTTCGCGTTTATAATATTATATTAGTTATAGTTATTAGTTAAGTTATTATAGAAAATCGTTGCTCACGGCTTCTGCGTAAACTTCCTTGAGTAAAAAGCTCACTACGTACTTTACCGAGTTAAAAAGTACCTTATATCCTAACTGAGGACATGTTCTACCTGTATACTAAATTACATTCAAATCCATCCAGCAGTTTGAGCGTTTACTTGTAACAAACATCTTCAAAAACTTTCACATTATATTACTAAGAGCTACCCCTTAACTCGAACAGCAATATCGTCATACGCCATAAAGAAAGGTTTTCATCCCTTATGGTAATATAAAATCACGTTGTTTCGTCCCTTAGTACACGCTTGTTTATAACTTCATAAACTACGTCCTATATTCCAATACGGATTTCATATTTATAGGGGTCGTAATGCCTGTTCTTGATTGGACCTTGATTATAAGGTTTACTGAGCAGAATAGGCAGTTTTCTTTGCATGACATGTGATATGGATTTTGCTTCATCTTATAATTGTGATGCTATTGTATAGAGAAACAAAAAGCCTAAGTTTTAACCGACTATTATAAATAATGGTTATGATATTGGAGTACATGGGTATGTTCACTAACTATTTCAAAACTATTTATTGTATCTTTGAAGTTATACTGCTTTTGGCGCGTTAAGGAAAAATGATGAGCGTAAATTTTTACGATGCGCGTGCACGCCCTCACGAAAAACCGACACCCTGAAGTTAGCTATAGTCAAATTTTTTGAATTCACCCTGAAGTTGGCTATAGTCAACATTTTTGAATTTTGAACTTATGTTAAGGCGAAAGATAATTTTTTAAAAAAGATTTTTATCTTGTTAGTTACGCCAAAGAAGTATAACTTCTAACGCGTGTAAAGGTACACACACACTTTTTTAGTTATAAGATGTAACTCTCCGCAATTTATAGGATAAAACTTCTTAGTAAATTAATCATAATTTTTCAGACCGCTTAGTGTAAATTCTCTCTTAAAGATTCAATTGCATACATAGCACCACCTTTTTCGTTGTTCAGGGGTAGTCAGAAGGGTTCCACCTATATTACGTCCCACTGCAGGTTTTTTCAGGCATTTTCAGACTCGGGTCTGACACTGTAGTAGAAAAACCCAATATAACTTTGCCCGATCTGGGATTCGAATCCGAGATCTTAGCGCGATAACCGTATCGTGCACGTAATAAAACACCACCGAAACTACCCAAATATATAAGTCAAAGTAGATATAAAAAACCCTCGCAGGATCACCCAGCCGCTGGGCTAATCTGAAGATATCTAAAAAAGACGTCCAAAAACGGGCTACAAATTCTAACCAAGATACTTTATATACATATATTTGGACAGTACTCGAGAAAAAGAAAAACGAGGCCTTTACAATAAATCGTATAATTTTAAAATCCTCCGACTTTGAGATTTATGTATTTTTATTTTGCTTAAAAACTACACTTAAATTAAACGTTTTAAAAAAAGTTAGCTATACATGGAGGGGTACACAAATATTTTTTTGGTGGATCCAAGGTCCATATTTTTGGTCTTTTAATATCCATAAAGTTTAAGCCCGGTTAGATTTTGAGGCCCAACACCTATACAAAAAGCAGACATCTCCTTTTATTAAAATCGCTCCAGGGCAGCAGTTTTGGAGTCCATAAGAAACATACATATACAAATTTACTTTTATAGATATTTGCTTTCATTGACCTCCGAATTCGCTAGAGTTTTACAGCATCACGTACGGGACGGGTGTCGCAATGAAACTCGCTCGTAAAGATCTTGTGGGGTACAGCAGAATATAGTGTGATTTGGCAAACCAATTTATCACATAAGAAGAGATGTAGCGTGTTATGGCTTTGCATTTTATTAGAACTATTGATTTATTTTCCTTTACATTCATTTTAGTTTTTAGCGTAGTTAATTAAAAGTTTGAAAGTTCAAGCGCACACGAGTTATATAATATGATGGTGGTGGAATTGCTGCTTCGATACTTTATGCGATGTATATGAGTGAGCGCATACTGCGTCGCCTTTGTGCGAAAGTGGATTAATCATCATCATCAGCCACATGAGTCCACTGCTGAACATAGGCCTCCCCTAAAGATTTCCACACCTATCAAAAGCGACCTGCATCTACCATGTTCCTGCGATCTTTATCGAGTCGTCTGTCCTTGCAGGTGGACGTCGTGGTCTCCACGCGAAAACTTTTAGATTCAGCAGCGGCTATTTCGTCACACTGCTAATTAATTTGCGCGCACGTAACTTACGTGATATTTAGGTCCATTTTCTCACGCACAACGGCCTGACTTTCTACGGGCTAAGTGCGGAAAAAAGGAGCCCCACCACATTAGGTTCATTTTCACCGCTTGCTGATACATGCTACTCGTCAAATAAATGTATAAGCCGACCAAATACACAAGTCACACTCCAATTTATGTTCGCAAATAAATGGTAATTAAAAGAGTAATATCAACATTGGCTGTTTACGTAACTGTTAAATAAAATTTACTTAAACCCTGTGGATCTGACCTTTAGCATTTGTAAGTTGTCTAATTAACTCATAACAGTAACAGGGTGTGTTCGACTGGCCGGTCACCTCGAAACATAAAGACAGATTAGTGTTCTCCGAGATTCGCCGAGCTTCACCGCTCAGTGTCATAAAATGCGTGTCACTGCTGATACTGGCTTACAAGAGATGCCGTGGTGAGTGTGAAGGCAGTATAGTCTCAAGACCTCCAAAGATTTCAAGACCAACCTGTTGGGACAACCCTATTCTACCCAAATGACATTTACCCCCCATCCACAGAATCTTATAAACTTATATCTGATACCACCCAAAATAAACTAGGGCACATCTTATCAGATTTAATGGGCGCTGTAAAGTGACCGCTGTCGACCAGCATTATTATCATCCCACTCGCAATTCGAGTTATGCTCCATATTTATTATAAACATAAATGTCCAAGAAATGTTTCCTTCAAGATTTATTTAGGTTATAAAATTCATATTTTCTATATCCATCCATACTTATAAATGCGAAAGTAACTGTCTGCTACGCTCTATAAGAAATTTGGTATGCAGGTAGTTTAAAACCCTGGGTCTTCCTAGGTTGCCTTTGTCCTTAGATAGGCATCTTCTTATCCCTAGAAAAATATATAGCGAAAATCTGTTTCATGTGGGCGGAGCTATTAGCCATGCTATAATAAATACATATATATTATGAAACTGTGCTGCTATAAGCAACGATAGCCTGGTTGGAAAGGAACGGTCAGCTGAGAAGGAGGTCCTCAGCTTCAGAACCCAAGGCAAGACCCCTGTCTTTCGATTTGTTTATAAATTATCGTTCGCTTTGACGGTGAAAGAAAACATCACAAAGAAATCTACATAAATTAAAATATCTAGATAAGAAATTCAAAGATATGTGTACTGCCTTGTGGTGGAGTATTGTAGGCATTGGAGATATTGTAGCCAGTGTAACTACTGGACATAATGAGACTTAACATCTTATGAGGATGAAGAGCGCAGTGGAATGCCACACAGTACTTTGTAAGTCAAGATGCTGGATGGTGTTGCTACTGTTTATGGGTGGTCGCATCGCTTACCATCAGGCGAACGCCTT
Organism: Sphinx pinastri; assembly: GCA_947568825.1. Lineage (NCBI taxonomy): Eukaryota > Metazoa > Arthropoda > Insecta > Lepidoptera > Sphingidae > Sphinx > Sphinx pinastri. The sequence goes on along the minus strand of OX387640.1, from coordinate 11,065,229 downwards.
TCTCGTCTCGTCATGCACATTCTTGTTTAACTCAACCAAATAAATAAATGTTAACGACATTGATGTCAGAATAATGGCAATGTCAAATAATTACCAACTAAAAAAATGTTAGCTTAATTAAACGCCGAAACTAGCCGACACAGAGAACAAAATAAACAGTCGCTGGCAACACTAATTCGTACTAATGAGCGTGCTCTTAAAACTTTTGTCGCAATTGCCCGAGAAAAGAATTTTCGGCGCTGGCAATAATATTTTGAAAAAGGAACATTCTTTATAGTATATTGTTATTACTTAATTTGTTTTAATTTGAATTGTTATGGCTAATGGAGATGATTCAGCGCAAAAAATAAAGTCATAGCGTCGCGAAAATTTTACTCAGTATTATTTCAATTATTTCACGTTTATTCTATTTGGTTTTTATTTACATCGTGTTACAGACAAAGGCATTTATACTCTTTTTTTATGGCGTTGTTTTTTAATTATCATTGTGAAGGACCGTAATTTTCAGAAACAATGTATGCTCTGTACAAACAAGAGATAAGTTGGCTATAATTTTACGCCCGCGGGTTCGATTCTTACTCTGATGAAATACGTAATCTGCAAATATTTTTCGGTTGTGAGTGTCGCGGAATTGAAAATGCCTTAAAGTTTCTGACAATACAGTCGATTAATTTACTTCTTTGAGCTTGTGAAACTGTCAATGATTACCACCTTGTTATAAGCAGTGACTGCCTCGGTGGCGTAGTTGTATTGTGTACGTGTTACGAGTACGATTTGCGCGCTGAGCAACCAGTGTAAAATAAATGAGCACCAGAATAAACTAGCTCATTCAGTTGTATAAAAATTATAAAATTTTTTATAAAATAAAATACATCCGACACTTGTAACACTATAAAAAGTGTGGTAATCCAAAAAAATCATCTTCCCCTAATATGACAAAACCGTTGTGAAGACACGGAGGAGTAATTTTTAAGGATTGTCGGTTGGGGGGGCACTTATCGCCCGCTGTCGGAGATTAACCTCGCTCGAGGGCCAGGAGAACAGCGGTTAACGGTTCATAATTTTAAAATTCGAATCTTTACAGAATTTTGAAATTAGAATATCAATAAATTTTGCATTTGTAAGTATAAAGACAAATTAGGGAAATGTGGTTACTGCCGAGGTAAAGAGGTAAGTAAAAGATGAGACGAGCATGCCATTCGCCTGATTGTAAGCGATACGACCAGCCCATAAATAGTAGCAACGCCGAATAGAATTTTGAATTACAATAATGCCCAGTACGAGAGACCTACCACCAGTACATTGAATAAATAACTTTATACCAACCTATTCTAACACTGAACTTTATTAAAAGTTGTTTAGTAGTTTCAGAGGCAAGTTTCTACAAACAAACTCACAAACTTTACCTGTTTATTAAAATAGATTTTAGAACCTCCAATCCAATTAACAAAAAGCATCCTAAAGTTTTAAAAGACACATGTCATACAACATTTGGGATAATAATACATTTTAATCCATCGCCCGCCATCTCTATTCTCGCGGCCCGCTAAAATAAATATGCCGCTTTATCTAAGGATTATCTCTTTAAGAATTGCGTGTGTGCCTTTTTGTTTAAGCGCTTTTTTGAGCAAACACGGCCTAATCCGCCATTTGCAAAATCAAATCTCCGGCAAGCACGGAGTGACGAAACTTTTGAATTATGGAAATATTTTGAATTTGGAACTTTGTAATTTGTTTTTTGAATTGGAAATTCGAGGATTGATTGTGGGGTGATTTTATGGAATTTACATTTGAAGGGGGTAGGCAAAGATGTAATTAGATGCCAGTTCGCAAGGTTTAATAGGTTAAATCTACCGAATCGTCCATCTAATGCCGGTTTGAACATTATAGACAGAAATTACTACGCATTATGAGATAAAAATGTACAATTTCATGGTTGTTGGGTTTACCATTAACTATTACCATCTAACACGCCTCATCATTTCGAAAAACAACTTCACTACATAGCAAATCAATTGTACCAAAGGGTATAAAGTTAATCCGCATAATGTATTCAGTGTCGAATCCCGTTGACTAGTGGAAGGTGTTTTAATTGGAAAAGTTTGTGACATCACGCGCGGGACCCGGGCCCTACACTCGGAGAATGTTTTACATACTTCTCCGTGGAAAATAACCGAGATTTGAACTGATATCTCATGCTGTGATTACGCTAAACGTTATTAATGATAATGAAATCAAAATTAAATCCAAATGCCTATAAAATTATTTCTATCAATTAAACCGTGCAAGTGCCTATAATGATAATACGAAGTTTTATTTTAGGTAGATGAAAGTTGCCAATATGGCGATAGGCTCGCCCCCTATCACATCATGGGACGGAATACGCACGGCGAAAAGTGGGTACACTAGTTGCGCCTCTGCCTAACCCTTCGGGGATAAAATTAGTGAGTATGCGTAGAAAAAAGTTGCGCAAACGCATAGAAAACGTATTTGAACATCCTACTAATATTATAAACGGGAAAGTTTGTAAGTATGGATGTCTGGATGTATGGATGTATGGATGTTTGTTACTCTTTCACGCAAAAACAACTGAACGGATTTCGATGAAATTTGGCACACGGGTAGATTATGTCCTGGATTAACACATAGGTTACTTTTTATCCCGGGAAAATATAAAGCGGGACTTTTATCCCGGGAAAACTCATTCACGCGGGCGGAGCCGCGGGCAAAATCTAGTAATATATAAAAGTCGTTGGAATATGCCAAATGAAAAAACCGTACTTTTATTTACAATCTAAGTATGGCATAAATTGTTTTACTAAAACAAAATTGAGTAGTAATAATAAAAATAATCTCGACAACAATTTTGTAATTAACACCAACTTTAACATATGACTGACGGCAAAACACACACCTTCGTTACTAAACCGCAGGTTTTAATAACCAGTTAACAGTTTAAACCGGAGCTTATCTCGAGGTGTAACCGCACTGAATTACACCGCGCCCGGTCTTTATTTAGTTTAATACTACGCTCCGCGCAGACGTTGTCAAATTTTTGTCCAAAATTTACTCTGAATCTGTCAGTCGCTTTAGTAATTGAAGTTACTGTCAGTTACAGCGCGTCTTCATTTAGATTATAGAAAACCTGAATATTACTTTGCCCAACCTGAGGATCGAACCTGAGACCTCAGCACTGCACTCTTACTGTAATACAACTACGCCGCTGAGGCAGTCCAGTCAAGGCATCGAAGCAGTATGTATTGTTTCAGGATAAAAATTAATTTATAATATGATATTCAAAGATATGCTCAATCTGTGTGCAAACTAAAATCCATTCAGTAGTTATGTTTACTTCTAACAGACATCCAAACATCTCCACTAACCATGGGCGTATATAAGGGAGGGGTTTCAGGGGTCCGGACCCCCCTTAGCTATTCCAAATAAATAATCCGGCCTACAAAACATGTATGTAATGCCTATGTGCACTTCTAAGTAATATTTTCACAAACTTTCGCATTTATAATAAGATGAAATAGACCCGTTAAATTAAACTTTGTAATTTAGATGTCGGGGGGGGGGGGGCTTCATTGTTCTTGGTGTCTTGGGGCGGCACAAACCCACGCTACGCCACTGACATTTTGGTATCCTAGGACCCCCCTATGTGAAAGCTATAGCTACGCCCATGCCACTAACGTTGTACTGATTAGCAATTTAAGTCTTTGCTACATATAAACACTAGGAATCAAACCCTAATCCCTGCGATTGCGGCTCCCACCAGCGTGTAAATATTAACGCAACGTGACACTGGGAGGAACAAGGGCGCGGTGAGCTCGCCAAAATTTGAATTATTACTGTATCTTACCATCGTGTACGAATATTGGACGCGGTATATTTAACTGGGTCAGTTGGGCTGTAACTCATTATTGAAGCAAGCTACTGGACTTGGTGGTATTTCAAGTTAATAATCAACTAAGGCGTTGCCAAGAAACACTATTATGATATTGTCAGTTGCTAAAATTGCTGAAGCAATTGACAGTTCGTGAGTAATGCGATTGCTCAGTGCTTATATATAGGAGCATAACTGCGAATTTTGTGTTACAAAGTGCTAAACTGCTGGTTGGTGGTAGTATAAAACAAAGCAGTGATATCCATTCAAACGAAAAACGCAAGCTAGTCTATTAAATTTTTTATAATTAATAACTGCAAACATTTCTTTAATATTTTAACAAGTGTTTCTCATAAAAGCTACAATAAAGGTATAATTAAATATCAAAACGCTTTAAGCACCGCGCAAAAGCTTGTTATTACGAGTTTAAATTTAAACTGGAATATTAGAGACGCTTGGTTATTAAATTCTTGTTACACTATTATATTAAGTTTTCGTAAATGTTATAATTCAGTCCTGTTTTTAAAACGACTTAAAGGGCTTTGAGTATAAATATACCTGATGATGGTAGGGCTGATAGGGGTCAACGGCACCGAACCTTCGAATGTCAGATATCTGACATTCTGACATAATGTCAGATATCGGACTATGTATGTATGTTTAGTATGAATGAGCCGTCTCGACTGAGTTAATACCACTGTCCTGTAGAAAACCAATATTTTTTTATTGGCTATGTAGGCAATCGAACAAGAGGTCCGCCTGACAGAAAGTGGCGCCCACCGCCCATAGATTATAAGCAATGCCAGGGTCACAGCCAAGCCGCTGCCTACCGTGAGACAACCAGTCTTTTTAAACCTCGTTTAAAGGACAGGTCATAGCTCCCAGGAAACACCGATGCAGAGATTTCATTTCATAGTTTACACGCACGCGGTAAAATCGTTGAAAATAAAGGGAACAAAATACCACATCCATTCATGTTAACTAAACTAGACAGGTTATGACGAGGTAGTTTTGAACCGCTTGTTAATGACTAACCGTGGCTGCGAGAACAATTAATCATTATTAAAAACTGGTTTGGTTATTAATTTAGTCTTGTAAATGTTTTCATATTAGTATTCATTTGTGATTACGCTCATCCCTATTTTCGAAGGGGAAGGCAGACGCTTAACTGGCTCAAGATTTTACAAGACAACATATTTCTTATTATTACTGAATATACCTACATATTTTTTTTGATATCCAAGGCAAGTGAGCTCTCTGCCCACCGAATTATAAAACCTGAGGGATAGGAGCGAGGATCCAAAGAGGGGAGATTGTTTGTGCCTATGTAATTCTCATCATACTAATCTACAAGCTATAAATAATAATGCTGCCTGACTGCCTCGGTGGCGTAGTTGTATTACCGTATGACTGCAATTCTGAGGTCTTGGGTTTAATTCCAGGTTCGGGCAAAGTGATATTGGGTTTTAAATTCAGTATCAGCCCGGAGTCTGGAATTTGTGCCCGATAGGGCGATAGGCTCGCCCCCTATCACATCATGGGACGGAATACGCACGGCGAAAAGTGGGTGCACTAGTTGCGCATCTGTCTACCCCTTCGGAGATAAAAGGCGTGAGTGTGTGTATAAATAATAATGTTTTTATGATAAAATGGTCATCTGTTCAACACCCGGGTAATCAATAAGTTTTATATTTCTCTCCAATGGACTTAAGCCCCGTAAAACGTGTAATACGCGGCTTTATGTAAGGTTTCGTCCATTACTCAGAGTGCGACTAATTTTCTTTTTTGGACCCATGAAAAGGATTAAAGGAACCCAACGAATCAGCACAAAAATATGTTCCCGGCGCGGGAAAATGGGATCCATTTTGTCCCGGGAACGAGTGCAATCCCGCGGGAGCTGCACTCGATTTATTTTGATGTTTGCTGGAGCTGGAACAACGTAAGAATGGATATCGTGTACGTGGATACTAATAGTTTTTTGTAGGTTCCTTTTATATAGTTTCCTTGAGCTAGTTATATGAGATGTGGACTGGGATTCTGGAAACGTTTCCAGATTGGAAAAAAAATCTGTGATTTTTTGTAAGATCTCTCTAGGTCTAAATCCCTAAGAAGGCAGTTAGATAATTTTGAAAAAATAAGCCAAATCGTAGAACTAAATGACTGGACGAGCATTCAGCTCACCTCATGGCCGCCCATAAACAACACGATGGGAAACATGAAATTTTAAATCACTGCAATTTCCATAGTACTCCACTGCGTTCGTCACCTTGAAACAAAACATGTTAAGTCGCATAATGCCCAGTAAATTTCACGACATAAATACAGATTGCCAACACCTACCGCCTAGTAAAGAAGCATAACCAAAAGAAGCTTTTTTTGGTCATACTTTTATACTCAACTAGCTAGTTCAGTATAAAATCTACACATAAATTTGCGTATCAGAATCTCCAAGGTCCGCTGAAGTGGCTGACGCTGCGAATTCAACTGAAATGCAATGGAGAGTGGAATAAATCGTGCGACAATCGAACGCGGGCCGGCGGGAGAAAAAATAATAAAATTTATCCTCTCGCGGCGCCTCACTGGAAGATTTAGGAGCTGGTGCGAGAGGGGAGGTTGGAGAGGTTTTGTATTTGGGGCAGAAATAAATATACGATAGCCTTTGACGAGGCAATTTAGGTCCTGGAAATACTCTCCTGAAGGAGACAGGTGATTTAGTCCTATTTTCCTATTTCAATCTCTATTTTTTTTCCTTAAGATTTGAAATGCATGAATCTTCTGTCGTGCACATGACATTCACAAAAAATATGGGAAATATATATTTTTAATACTTTATGAAAATCTCGGTAGACATTCTACAGGAATGAATGAATGGGATGGCTTGACCCCAGTCAAGCAACGTAATGCCACTGTCTTAAAAAACTAGCATCAAAATCACAATTAATACCTCTTTCTCTTAAGCCCCTCAGAGCGTTCTTAACTTTTCTAGAATTATGGCTATAATATTTAAATATGTAGTAGAATTTATAGACTTTCCAAAACGCTCAATTCTCCTAACTTACGACATGTACTGTGAGCAAGAAAAGGCGGTATAAATCAGTGAGCAGGTCCGCGTGAAATGTGCTATGTAAATCCGGCGCCTAATATCGTCCGACGATGAATTACGACCAGGTTATCGCGTATATTGTGGGAATTTTCCTAGGCAGGCGCGGGCTTGGGGGGCTTGACCCGCGATTGGCATGTCAAATTTACATGTGTTTAGATAATTGATATTTTTATTTTGAGGCCGCATAGAGGTTGTATTAGTTGATGAATCTATAATTATGTTATTAATGATCATAATAATGAATCTCAAATACCATGACATGGAATATCGATTAACGTTAAAACTAAGTGTTAATAAGCATATTTTTAAATGCATTGCTGATTTTCAAGGAATGGGTGATTACGGTAGAAGCTACGGTATTTTTTAGAACCCACTAATGAATCAACAGTTAGCGGTCACTTCATTTAAAAATATACTTTTTTAAAGGTACCACCATCAAATTCAAAGAGATTCCTTCCAATGACATTTGTATAAAACTTTCCCACAAGCAACCTAGAAATAAATAGACAACGAATTCCCCCAAAAAGTTTCCATTATGAAAAGCAGTAAAACATTCAAACATGTCCTAAATCATGCTCAGCAAGTTCGCGCGGCGCACTCGGCGAATAGTTCCCGAACTTATGTTGCGCCATACGAATTAAATCATATAGCGTGGAACGTAGTTTCTCTTGAAATGTTGATTTCTGTACTGTGGTTTGAGGAAATATAGAAATTAGAAAATCTGGTAGGTTAGTTAAGCAAGAATGCATTTGGGAAGCTGTCATTATTTCTAGTACAAAGAAAACACATCACGCTCTCATTCTCTAAGAGGCAGATGTGCAGCCAGGGCACACATTTTTGGTCATACTCGGTCCAATATTGTGACATGGGGCAAGCCTATCGTCATATTGAGCACGAATTTCAAACTCCGGACCGCTACTGCGTAGAAAAACCCAATACTACTTTGCCCGACCGGGGATTACAATTTACAATACAAATACGCCACGAGACTTACCATCAGATAAACGGATTACTGGTATCATATTTTTTTAAAGGACAGGTAATTACACACTATGATTTTTAATTTAGATATATTCTAGGTCGGAACCAGCTAAGTCGTTGTGTCATCCGTGGTCAACTTAAAGGTCTTATCTCATTGGCGAATTGCAAACGAATTTACAGCGAGGTGAAGGCAGTGTAATAAGACTGTTTACTTGACCACGGATGAAACAACAGCTCCTAAGTCACCAAAACATTAGCCTTCTACCTCCCAACTAACTTCAGAATAGATTCGAAAACTGTATCTCATCAGTTGGTTTATATACACTAAACTATCGCCTCCATTAACTTACCTTCGATAACTTTAACTTCAGAAGTTAGTGTTTATGAGTAAACTTGGAGTTTATAGTTAGTTATTTTTTACGATGAGATTACGTTCTTCTAATGGAGACCTAAGTAGTGATAGTTTAGTGACGCGTAAAACTTCTGGAGTGGTTTTAAAAGTGTTTTAGTAAATTCTTTTGAGGTATTGAAAGTGCTATTGATAGTCTTGTAATTTAGTTTATGTTTAAGTATATTTTTTTCCCAGGTTCATACGTATGAAAAAGTTTTACAGGGATAAACGTCACGCTATATATTCTGTTTCTGGGATAAACAGTAGCCTATATGTCCTTATTAGTGTCTCAAACTATCTCTATCTCTCTATTTCATCGAAATCCGTTCGTTAGTTTTTGAGTTAAACGCATTCAGAAAGATTATAAAAATAAAGTATGATAAGCTATAGCACGCTATTTAATTCGATCATTTCGTCTCTTAGAATAACACTGTAGTCATGTCTAGAAGGAGTATTTTTACCCAAAAGAATTATATTTATAAAATCGAATAATCAATTCTAAAAGCCTACAAACCAAAAGAAGATTTTTTGAAGACTTTACCTACTTAAAATTCCTATTCCATTACAAGGCATCATTTTATGATCAGAATTATTAAAATTTCATAACATAAAATCAGATAAATTTGCCCCCCACCTCTGATTCCGTCCCTTCGTTGGGTCTCTTCGATTCGTTGGGAATGTGTCAGTACGTGTGATTTATGCGTGCCAATTGTAGGAGGGAGGGGGGTGTACTAAGGGTGTTTCTTAACTTTTCACGCGTGTTTTCAATGTTCGAAAACTTACAGAATTATCTTATGCGTCTTGGTGGTTTGATTTGTGAGTGATTTATTGAAGTGTGGGTAGAAAATCTCACGCCTTTATCCGAAGAGTTAGGCAGGAATTTAAATCACCGTTCTGTAGATAATTGGGTCTATTTGAGGACCTCTAAGTCCTGAAGACAGTTCAAATTCGGATTCATTTACGATCGTTTGAAACTGATCTGTATAGACGAAGTAGGCCACCGTGGAATTTTGGTATGCCAATGTATGTATACATACATTTTTTTATACCGGCACGGCAAAGTGATCCTACTGCACCTGATGGTAAGCGGAGAGAGATCTAGATAGCATGTTGACTGACGAACGCTGATGACCCCTCGTCAGTCGACACAATCATGCCGGCCTGTGTGAATCGGGTATACACAGGCTGATCTCGGAACGCGGCACTTAAGTGGACCACTATAGCGGGTTTAACACCTTAAGTAAGGTGGTCGCTATCCAGGCGGATATAATTTATCCTGGCCCTAGTCAGTTTGATATTAATCGCATCAAATATTCATAGACATCTCGTCTCACATCTCTAATCAGTGTAAATAACATGAACAAGCATTTACGGTATAACGACCAGAATTTCTTGACCCCTGGCATTATGGAGGTTTAATGTGGTTTTACAACTTTTAGTTAGGATTGAGTGGTAGTGTACTTACTAGAGCTATGAATGTTCTGTGTTTGATTTCTATGTCATAAAACAAATATTATGAATCTGTTTTCTATTGTCTCAGCTGTATAAAATAATATTGTGGACAATAGCCTAGTTGGGAATGGAACGGTCTGCCGAGACAATGTCCGGAGGTTCAAAACCCAAGTCACACACCTCTGAACTTTAGAAGTTACGTGTGTACTGTTTATCAATTATCGTTCGCTTTAACGGTGAAGGAAAACATCGTGAGGAAACCTACATACCAAAGAATTCTGCATAAGAATTTAGAGGGTATGTGAAGTCCGTCAACCCGCACTAGGCCAGCGTGGTAGACTAAGGCCTAACCCCTCTCAGTAGTAGAGCAGGCCCGTGCTCAGCAGTGGGCAGTATATAATACAGGACTGATTGCATTGCGCTGCAATGTTGTATTAAAACGGAACAAAATAAGATTACAAACTGTTTCGCAACAAAAATAGACACAGAACTACCCAAACGGACTTTGTACAGGTTTTCATCATCAGAATGTTATGTTTATGTACAATAAAAAAAAGTTTTGCCCCACAGCGTTAAAACTCAAAACTGTTTAAATATAGAAGCATTTGCTCCTGCTGTCAAATTTCTAACGCTCATAGAATTCCTAATATAAATATAATACTGCAAATAGAACCGCGTTCGAATCTTACTACGAAACTCAGTAGGTCAAACTAAACTGGTAATGCAAGCCGTCTGCAGCACAAACACACGCACGGGCTCAATCACCCCTATCCTTAAAGTAATAAGATTGATTTCAGCACAATTATGGGTTTAGTAAGTTTGTTGCTAAAGTCACGTATCCCATTATGTTTTCGATTACAGTTCAAAATTAGGGGATGTTTCGTGACGTCATCGACTTTACCCCAGGGCAGAGCGGTAACAGAAATCAATGGGAATATAGTATTTGCGAGATTACATTTTTAGTTGAAAAGTTTTTAGGGAAGCAGGTTCGACAGGATTAAAGGAATATTATGACCCCTAAATCGCAGATTACTCTGCCCTCTTCAGCGACCATCCTGGTCCGAGGAACGTAACCCTCTTGGGGTGCCCGTGGACTCTTAAATGTAAGGGTTGAGAATGCCTCAAGCGCTCGCCCAAAACATCAATTTTACTGCATAATTCGTCTCCCGTTAGGCTGACAGCCTGCAGTTACAAGATGTAATGAAATTTAGCGTATATAAGGTATAAAATCTAGAAAAATATCAAAGTTTTAATAGTGGTCTGGATTAAATTAAATTGCTACCTAAGCCACAAAGTAAAGTAAAGTTACAATAACTTGTAGATTACATTTGTAAAATCGTAAAATTACTAATTAAATATTATAAAGCTGAAGAGTTTGTTTGTTTGTGTGTTTGAACGCGGTAATCTCAGGAACTGCTGGACCGATTTTGAAAATTCTTTCACTATTAGGAAGCTGCATTACTCTTGAGTGCTATAAGCTACTTTTTATCCCGGAAAAACTTTCCAACGCGGGCGGAGCCTCGCCCAATGCTAGTTAGAAATACATGAGCAAATATACGAAAATAATATTTAATTTTAATTTGTCACCGACTCCAAAATTCGTAATCAGTTTAGGTAATGTCAAATTAATTTTTGGTTTTTAGTGGCTTTTAAATGCCGTTTATTTTTTCTTAAAATGTTTTTTTTATTTATTTTATACAACCCTTAGAATAATAACACTTATTCTAAGACACAACCAAGTCATTACGAGATTTAAAAAATCAAATGCATCTGTCAAGATTTCTATCTGGTGATGATATTATTTATGAAATAAGGTGCCACTTATTATCAAACTTACTTTATCGCCTCATAAAAAACTAATATCCGATTTCATAAAAAATACGATTCTCAACCAAGCCATGTCTCAAATAGCCTTCAGCGAACTAATATTACAAAAAAAAACACAAAATCTTTCTTATAAAAAACCAAAAAGTTTTTAATACTGCGAAGTTTGTCCTCCTTACGCTCACACCGAAGCGGCACAAAGGCGTACAGCCTGAATGATTAAAATAACACTTTTTTTTTATTTAGCACTAGTTACCTAGTTCTCTTTGCTGTTTCTACATAAATTCAAGCTTTGTTCTGAAGGGGTAGGTTTGGATGCAAATATCTTTGATAAATTATAAACCTAGATAGAGTGACGCGCTGCAATAAAACTAAAACAAACAGGCCAACTTTTCTTAAGCTAGTATGCGTGACAGCTTTGTCATACGCTATCGCTGCATCATTATGCGTATCCTTGTGTGCGCGCATAATGTTACCAATTATTACATGGTTTCTATTAAAATGGGGAGACAATTATATCCATGAAAAACAACAAAAAATAATTCACTCGAACTCATTTAGTGGGCAACAGTTGGCCTCTATTTTTTTCGACGCGTTTGAAACGTTCAGTGTCTATCTGGGTATATAATTAATCAAAGCCAAATATTTTGCCGATTATGCCAAGCTTATTGTATTGTATTTGAGTATAGTACAAATAACAACTATAATAATATTATGGATCGTAGGGAAGTAAGGAAATAAAATTAGAATGAAAATTGTTACCACAGAAAGCAATTTAACTGTTATCCAAAATACAGTCTTAAGGGATCTTTTCGCGGTTTTCATGTTTAATTACTCCCGATGTTTCAAAGGCTTTGCAGTCTTCATGGCCACTGGGCGGGCTGGGGTGTTGGACATCCCAAAAGTTAATATAAATAAATACCTCCATCTGACAATTATAAAATATTATAATTATTTTCATTTAAATTCCGAACACGTAACACAAGGAAACAACCTTTAAGTTTGGTATAAGAACATTTATCTCTTGCCGGTCGACATTATTTTAGGCTTCACTTCATTTACCATTAGGTGCAGTGAAGCCACTTTATCGAGCCAGCGAAAAAAAAATCTACAAATTAAGTTGTTTTGAAATAGTTTTCAATCTAAACACCATTTAACCCTTTGACCTATTCACCTCGCTACAGTACGCTAGCAGTCAGCTAAACGCTTTGGCCTTTACGGCACAGGTTATTGTGCAGTCTAAACGCAATCTGTCACATGTCCCGCAGTGCGCTGATCCTTGTTATGAGATCTAGCTCAAAGCTACAGTTGATACTGCTAGTTATGTTCAACTTAGGTTTGCTAATGCTTGGAAATACAGTTTATGTAGCATATTGTGTTAGTCGTGGCATTGCCCGCGTGAAAGTTTTTCCGTTTGAGTCTATTATATAACGAAGCTCAAAAACTACCGAACAGATCTCGATGAAATGGTATGGTGATATTTTGAGACCCTGAGTAAGAAACTGGTAAGAACATAGGCGACTTTTTATCCAAGGAAAATATGTAGCTGGACTTGTTCACGCGGGCGGAGCCGCGAGTAAAAGGGTTACATAATAAATAAGTGGATTAATTATTAAAACCGCCATATTTTGTCAGACACAATATCATTTTAATTATGTTAAATACTCTCTTACTAGTTCCTTACTTGATTATTTCGAAAAACAAAACATTGTTATTGATTATTAGAAAGACATTGTTTAAACAAATGAAATTATTATGCTAGCACCGTACAAATATTATTCTTTGATAGTCACGAAACCTATCGATACTCACAAATTAATTCAATTCTAGTTAAAATAGCACTAAGCTTTTAAGATTTTATTTTGTAGTATTTATACGCCTTATCTATTGCAATAATGGACATTCGACATTAAATTGGTGTAGCCCGACAAAGAATCAACAAGGCTTTAGATGTTATTATAAGTAATATTGTATGAAGGTTTTAAAATGAGATTTTCTCCTTTCTTTAATCTTTATTGGAGGCAATAAATCTCAGTTTGAAAGTGATTGTGTGAGACAATCTTTGTGGTATTACAAGGTTGGTATAAGAAGGATAACATATTAAATTAAAAAATTGCTGTAATGTGTGGCCAAATTAAAACGTTTGGCAAATATATTTTTTTATATTTTATACTAAGTTTATCAGTAAAAAAATATTATTTAATATTACAATTTATTGTTTAATATTCACCTTATATTATGGTATGAAACAAAAATGAAATTTATTAAGATCGATTACAAATATATCATTTATTTCACATATTTTCCCTCATTTTTTTGGAAAGGCCTATGTTCAGCAGTTATCTTTATGTGGTGATGATTTAATTTATTAGAGACTATAGAATACATAATCATTAATATTTCTACTCACCATAAAGTAACAATAGCTTGTAGGTTACATTTGTAAACTCCTAAAATATTTTTTATTATTACGCGTCGGTGTGACAGACGGCGAGAGTGTTTAATGGGCAAATATTAAAGATGTCACTTCAAAACTGCTCTGAGTTGGGAGGGGGACAAAGTTAGCGCCAAATTGTGTTAAAATAATCTTTTATTCCCACTTCTGTCCTATTGGAATTATTAGGAATTTGAGGATTATAACTTTTGAAAGGAATCGAGAGTTGGGAAAACCTTGAAATTTTGAGGTAGTAAGTGGCGCCGTTGTTTTGCGTTGCTAAGCAACCAATCTTAGTTATTTATTTCATATCTAATATCCCTTCCTAGCCGATTTCGGCCACGGCGGCCAATCTCAACGGGGATCAGCCAGGTGCGCAGGAGATATTATAATGTATAAGTGTGGGCGCAATATCCAAGTGCACTCGCTATTCCTTCACTCTCATAGTCCAGTGAGACGGCAATCCGTCATGACCGGAGAGAGATCAGGCGCAGGACCAACGGCTTTACGTGCTTTCCGAGGCACGTGGGTATCACACCGCCATCTTCCTGACTCCGAGCTGCGACTGAGTAATTTTTAAGATGGAAAAATCCAGTTACAATGTTTTTGGCTCGATCCGGGATTCGAACCCAGGACCTCAGCGCGCAAATCGTACTCTTAACGCGTACGCAATACAACTACGCCACCGAGGCAGTCATTTTATATCTTACAAATTCTTTAAATGCGTATTTTTCTCAAAATGTTTGGATGTTTGTGCGAAGTAAACGCAGAACCCGCTAAACGGATTTGAATGAAATTTAGCACACAGACAGACCATGTCTTGGATTCAATATTTACAATTAGGGTAACATTAATAATTTGGCATTAAAAAGTAAAATATTTTCTAATATATGAAATTTACAACTATATTATATATATTTATAACTAGGCCAGCGTGGTGGACTAAGGCCTTAACCCCTCTCAGTAGTAGAGGAGGCCCGTGCTCAGCAGTGGGCAGTGTATAATACAGGGCTGATTGCATTGCATTGCATTGCATATGAAATTTTACAAAGCAATACATAATTTTGCCTTAAAGTCGTCAGCAAATTCCCTGACATACTACATTACCCATTACCAAATACAAAATCCATTGTAAAATTTAATTTTCAAAATGAAAAGCTCAAATTATTTGTTTGAAGATAACGTTTTTCTAATTTAAAAACTTTCTCGAAAGCAAACGATTAAGAAAGGCTTTACTAATTCATTTCAAAGTTTATTCTTATCGTTGAGCTTTTAACAAGAACGAGCTTTTTTGCTTTAATTCTTTCATAACTGGATACATTTTTGATTATTATTTTTCACTACATTTTGCTAGTGGCTTCGCCCGTGTGAAAGAGCTTTTCCGGGATAAGTACTATCTTCATACAAAATTTCATCGAAATCCGTTCGGTAGTTTTATGAGTTTATCGTGTTAAGACAGACCGACAGACGCAGAGGGGGACTTTGTTTTATAATACGTAAGGATTTTACAGCGAAAAAGAGTGGTTTTGTCACCTGATGATCTTCACCGCTCATAAACACCATCATCATCAGCCACATAAAGCCCACTGCTGAACATAGATACCCCTAAAGATTTCTAGACAGACCTGTCAACAGCCTGCATCCACCGTGTTCCTGCGACCTTTATCAAGTCGTCTGTCATCATCGACGCTCATAAATAAACGATACCAGTTCAAAATCATGGATGCATGCCGGCGTACAAAATGCAATCTTAAGCCGTCATTTCACGGCTTTCGTAAGACAGTTATACGCTGGCCTCTACCAGGTTAAAAGGGTAAAAGAAAATGACCATGATAGAGGCAAGACTATCGCCATAGCCCATATCAAGCACAAATTCCAGACTCCGGCCTGATGGTGAGCAGCAAAACCCAATATCATTTTGCACGCCCCAGGTTTCGAATCCGAGACCTGAAAGTGGTGATGTACCGCGCACTACTACGCCACTGCGGCAGTCAAAAGGCAGTTAAAAAGATAATGTATGTACAATTCACAAACAAAAATCCTATAGATGAAGATACAAACTTTGTCGAAGTTTTTATCAAATGATACGCAAATTTTATTATTTCCACGCGGTTGGTTTTCAATTTGGATTGAACCCGGGCCCTCGGGTCAGTGGGTGGAAAGCCACGGTGACCGCATTCATTAAATTTATTAGTGATTATGAAGGGCATATAACTTTGTGCCTAACTTTTGTAGTTATATGGTATTTGACTGTGCTGCTGTTTCAGGTTCAATAATCGGGTTGGGTAATGGTTGTGTTTAGTAGTGGTAAATGCTCACCTATTTTTACACCAGAAACAAAAACTAGCGCTATAAGCGTTATTTACACTTCTACCTACTCCTGATAAGGGATTAGGCTATGCATGTAAAGCACTACCGATTTTTTAACAAGTGAAATCTCTTTATATCTTTGTTAGGACTTGTTGACTAAAAAAAGAAAATATTACTATCCTAGGCACCGAACCCATCAATCTAACAAAATCGATCGAACGAAAACAAAAGTTATAAGATTTATATTTTGCCATGCAACATGAGTACAAAGTTCCAAACAATGTAAGCTAAGCCGTATTCGATGGAGTTTTAACGGGATAATAGTTCGCAAGTAATACGTGATGAGAAACCGTGGCACGCGCGCGGCTCAGTCTTCGGTGTGATGCTAAGGGTTGATGCATACTGCACTGGATATATACGGATAAAGAACAGTTGAACTTTGAAGAATTGACAATTTAATGGTAATTATGAGACGTCTTAAATGATGTCTCGTTGTAATTAATAATAATTATATTATCAAAGTAGTTTCTTCATTAAGAAAATTAAACAGTAAAGCAATTTTAGGTTAACATGTCTAATCTTGATTTGTTTTCGTCGCTTTTTTGCTAATATACACACTTTTCGAACAGGTAATTGTCTACGTGATCAATAAACGAATTATATTTTATTTTTCATGACATATTTAGTACATTATTCTTTGACATTAATTGTTTATTGTAGTGGTTACATCAGTCTAGCAAATAACGCAGGCGTTAATGTTGCAGATTTTGACTATGTATACAGTCGGATAAAAAATATCCGAAACTATTCCATTAACTATAACATGCAAAAATATTGAGCATGCTCTAGGAAGCTTCGAGACGTTATACCCTACTGTTAAAGATAATGTCTGCTTTTTGTACGAGTGCTGGTCCTCAAAATCTAACCTGGCTCAAATTTTATGGATATTAAACGGTTAAAATATGGATACTGGATGCATGAAAATAAATATTTTCAGACCCCACCATTCATAACTAACTTATATAAAGACGTTCATTTTAAGTGTAGTTTTTAAGAAAAATGAAAATACATAAATCTCAAAATCAGAGTACTTTAAAATTATACGATTTATTGCAATGGCCTATTTTGGGAGTACTATCCAAATATATATAAAGTATCTTGGCTAGAATTCTAAGCCCGTTTTTGGACATGTCCTTTAATTTTATCCGCGCGGTCAGTATGCGCGAGCCTTAAGTTGCTCATCTTAAGTGTAACCGTATCTTATACAGATTTAGTTGTCTGCCGAACTTTAATGGTGTATATTAGGCATGAAATCTGTAGATGAAACTTTGAAGCATTAAAGGTCAATACTGTGTATATCCAGTTTAAACAAGCCGGCATAATTGTGACGACTGGTGAAGGATAATCATTGCTTGTCAGTCGACACTTTATCTGGACCTCTCGCCGCTTACCATCAGGTGCAGTGGGGTCACATTGACGGACAAGTGTAAAAAAATAATATTTGTTGCATCTTTTTACACACACATAGGCCTTTTATCCCCGAAGGGGTAGGCAGAGGCGCAACTAGTGCACCCAGTTTTCGCCGTGCTTATTCCGTCCCATGATGTCATAGGGGGCGAGCCTATCGCCATATCGGGCACAAATTTCAGACTCCGGGCTGATAGGTCTCTCATTATGTAAGAGGCCGTCTGGGTGGGTACCACCGCAATGTCTATTTCTACCGCCAAGCAACAGTGTGCATGCACTGTTGTGTTTCGGTTTGAAGGACATTGTAGCCAGTATAACTACTGGACATAATGAGACTTAACATCTTATGTCTCAGTATGACGAGCGCAGTGGAATGCCACTCAGTACTTTGTCAGTCAAGGTGCTGGATGGTGTTGCTACTGTTTATGGGTGGTCATATCGCTTACCATCAGGCGAACGGCATGCTCGTCTCGTCATTCAATGCAATAATTAAAAAAAAACTGAATTTAAAAAACCCAATATCATTTGGCCAACCCGGGAATCGAATCCAAGACTTCAGCATTGCAGTCATACCGTAATAAAACTGCGCTACCGAGGCAGAAATTTTTTGACGTTGTACAAATAAACTAAAATTAATAATAACTAATCAATATTAATCTATTTACTTTCAAAAACAAAAATGTTAGTAGTGACCTTCAAAGTATTTTATTTTTCCAAAAGACACCTAATGACCTCGTAATAAGGACTAAAATACAATACACTTGCACGAGATTCATAATAATTATGTCTTCAATGTTCACATTCTCAAAGCCACTTCCTCACCTCTAGGTCCTAACACAGTTAATACGCTCCCTACTCGCGTGTATCCCGTTAATTACATTTCTATACACAAAATATGCAGTTAATAAGGAAACTGGTAACTCGTATTGTGCCCGGTTCGGATTGAGTTGTCAGACTACCATTATACTGAAAGTCATCATATGTTACATTTAACGGTAATGTGGTATTGGAATATTTGGATACTTTATAAATTGTCTGTGAAGTTAGCCGAATAAACGGTTACAGGGACATAAAATAGCTGCGGAAATATGGACTTCTACTTACCCCGGAATGGGAAAGAGGCTATATAATATACAGAATAGCTTTTGCCCGCGGCTCCGTTCGCGTTAAGAAGTTTCTTCGTAATAAAAGTCCCGCTTTATATTTTCCCGGGATAAAAAGTAGTCTATGTCCTTTCTCAGGCTCGAGACTATCTGTGTACCAAATTTCATTTAAATCGGTTCCGTAGTTTTGGCGTGGAAGCGCGACAGACAGACAGAGTTACTTTCGCATTTATAATTTTAGAAAGGATTCTTACAAGGAGTTTGGAAGTATGTGAAATCTGCCAACTCGTACGATCATTGCGTTTCGGATTAGAACCTCTACTCTTCAGTAGTTGAGGCCCAACAGTGGGACAGTAAATAAATAATTATAGAATGTATTATTTATTTGACTGCCTCGGTCGTGTAGTTGTAGGTATTTCGGTACGACTGCAGTGCTGAGGTCTCCTGTTTGATCCCCGGGTCGGGCCAAATGATATTGGATTTTTCTAATCAGTACCTATCAGCCCGAAGTCTGTAATTTTCCTGATATGGCGATAGGCGCGCCCCCTATCACATCATGGGACGGAATTTACGCACGGCGAAAAGTGGGTGCACTAGTTGCGTCTCTGCCTACACCTTCGGGGATAAAACACGTGAGTGTGTGTGTGTGTGTGGAAAAACTTTTTCACACAGACGAAGACGCGGGCAAAAGCTAGTATTTCATTCAAAAGGAGGCACTATTTAAATTGCTTCTACAGATCCCAAGTTAAAAGCCAATGCAAAACAAACTCAGATATTATTTATTATGGTTTTCGTATAATATTTAATTTTCATTAAGAACTAAATAGCCCTGGCAGTTTATTTAATTAATTATCTCTTGACAAAGGAATATAAATACTAATTAGTTTGTATTGCAATTTAAATTTAGAATGTGGTTATTCAATTTGTTTGTTTGTGTAGAGTTAATTAAAAACTTCTTTATAAATATTACTAAAGGGTGTTTTTTAGCTTACTCAGGCAGACCATGCCCAGATAAAAGTAGGTGTTATTGACGGTCATGTTTTCTACTAAGTCAAGGCAGATATCGCGCAATCTAGTATGCTTACAAAAAGTAGAGTTCTAAGTGTTCTTAAATTCTTCATCTCTTAGGTAGATACATTATCGCCTTGTACTTAAAGTTAATTTTATGCCGGCTTAAGAGGATTTTATCCCAGAAACCGAAAAGTTATATAAAAGTTTCATTTTCAAGGACGTCACGTCAATTTTTTAATAATGCAACAAGTATAGAATTAACAAATATTCAATTTATTTATTTCAAACCCTTTGTCAATGAATTTAAAAAATCAACAGTATACATTTTTTTTTAGATTTCAAGTTATGAACGTTAACTCATAGTAACTCCGTCCCGGTGAACTAGTTTTGAAGAATTCCAGGCGTGTCCCCCCCCCCCCCCCCCACAGAACTTTTTGCCTTCGCCAGGGATTAGCAAGTTGCCTTCTCGTTAGTTTTCATATCTTGGAAAGGCGGCTCCGTTGTTACGGATTCGGGTTTGAGGCTTCGTTACGGTATAAGATTTTCGTATGTGAATATTAAAGCATATTTGAACGGTTATAGGTTCGATTTCTTAGTAGAAGCAGTCTGGATAATTAAAAATAACAAATTTTAGGTATGAGGTAGGCAGAGGCGCAACTAGTGCACTCACTTTTCGCCGTTTGTATTCCGTCCCATGATGTGTTAGGGGGCGCTCCTGTGATATCAAGCACAAATTTCAGACTCCGGACTGATACCGAGCAGAAAAACCTAATATCACTGCCGCCCTGGATTTCGTTCCCAGGGCTTCGTATCGGTGTCGTGCCGCGCAAGACAACTTAACCGGGGCAGTCAAAAAATAGTCCAAAAGAATGTTCATACGGCCTATCGGTTTAACAAAACATATTTTTTTATTGCATTGAATGACGAGACTAGCATGCCGTTCGCCTGATGGTAAGCGATACGACCGCCCATAAACAGTAGCAACACCATTCAGCACCTTGAGTTACAAAGTACTGTGTGGCATTCCACAGCGCTCGTCATCCTGACACATAAGATGTTAAGTCTCATTATGTCCAGTTACACAGTTAAATAGACATTGCGGTGGTACCCACCCAGACGGACTCTTACATATTAGAGACCAAATACCAGTAAACAAGAACATTCATCACTACTATCGTTTTTACACTCAAATTCCTACAGCACTAAAACTACTGTGGATTCCTAAGCCTAGTTCCACAATGGACTTTTGAAAACGTCTATCGATGGCGGCATAATGGCGATTCGACTCCTGTGAGCCACATTCTTCTGTCCAGACAATTTGCACGTCACAGCGACGTATCAGTTGCAATTGCTACCATTAGGTACCGTCAGCAGAGAAGGCGTAGTTGAATTTGAAATATGTGGACTATACAGCAGAAGAATGATGATTTTTTAGATTTGACAATATTAGGATCACTTTAAAGGCATAGGTAAATAATATATCCTGAAATAAAACTACTTAACGGATTACTTAACGGATATTTCTTCAGTTTTTTTTTATATTCGACTGATTTGAAGTCCTCCAGGTGACCATGAAGGCTTCAGACACTTGTCAGGATTAATATTAAACACTAGACTTCTGCTCGCGGCTTCGTCGGCGTGAAAAAGGTTTTCCGGGATAAAAATAATTTCCCGGGATAAAAAGTAGCCTATGTGTTAATCCAGGACATGATCTACCCGTGTGCCAAATTTCATCGAAATCCGTTCAGTAGTTTTTGAGTTTATTCGTTACAAACATACTTACATACAAATCTTTCCTCTTTATAATATTAGTATAGATAACAATATATTTTTTGCTCCTAAATCATTGATTTGTGATACAAATTTTAAGTTTTGTGACAAATGATTGGTTGAGTTCTGAGTTCACCCACGATATATCTATTGCATCTAGTGATATATGGGGGAGTCTATCGCCATATTAGGTACAATCCAAAACATGTGAAAACAATTTTGAATAAAAAAATTATCATAAATGATTGTTTATTCAAACTGGCAATTGAACCTAGGCCTGTTTTCAAATCCAAATATACACCACTAGAGTAACGCAACACCATCTAGTACTCAATTAATAGATCTGCACATGCAGCGAAATAAAAAAATGTATAACGATAAAATGTAACAAATACTGGTAGAAATATATACCGTGGATAGCTTGATGACTTTTTTTCTAAATAGATCAATACTGCACTCGTGTTTGTTTTGCTATCGGTACACAGTGAGTGTAATTACGGTACGAGTGTTGGAACACGGAACGTCTGATCTGCATTTATACCATACGACACGATTACGGTAAAATCGTGTCGTAGTCATTGTCTACAGTAAGATTGCTGGACCTATTTAAATAAGTTTCGATTAGAAATAAGACTTGCAAAGGTAAACTTCCGTAAACGACTTTTACGTGTATATAATTACGCCAAGTTGACTTCTAAATATTTCGATGCTGCCAGGATTTTAAACAAGTCGCATGAGTATAAAACTATTGAAGTATTGCCACTGATGTAGACGCCTCTAGAAGTTCTTGCGCAATACATTGCTGCAAGTACTTGCAAGTCTAAAATTAGCGTAATAGTCGAGGCAAAATGTTTAAGGGGCTACTAACTACTGAGTTGTAATTAGAAGTTGGGGTGGTGTTGTTGCTGTTTATGGGCAGTCGTGTCATTTATAACCAGACGAGAAGCTTGCTCGTCCCGTCATCCTGATGTAAAAAAAAAAATTATTCGGGTCTCTTTTCCCATCTTATGGTTTTCAGTACCGCCATTAAAAATCACAATAAAACGGATGTGCTTGTACTTTTTGGATCAACCAATAAAGGATTCGATGTATGTTGGAGATATAAGATACTTAAAAGAACCTCGGAATATTATCAAAACACAAGAAACTACATCGCAGTTTGCTTCACGGTTTCTTAAGATGTGGTGTAATCTCGGTTGAGCTAATTTAATCAACCTGCAGACAAAAAATCCACTGCTTTGCTCATTTATACCAAGTTCTAACAACCAAACTTTAAAAACACAAAGGTTTTTTTTTTCTTTCCTCAACAATATCAGCAATCTTCTCTATACGTTTTGATAAGCTTAGCTATCTTATCTTATTAATTGAAGCCTTCGTTTTATATCGCAGCTTCAGATGAAGCGGGTCATCTTTTGTGTCCGGAACAATGGCTTCAGAACTGGTTCAGGCGAAGTTAACAAGGTCACGCTGACCCTAAAAACTGTAAGGTTTTTATGATGGATCGTTATAGTGGAACTTGTACCAAAACATTCGAAGCCATTGTCAGCGGCATGAAAGTGTATTTGCATTTATTGTTGCTCGCGGCTTCGTTTGCGTTAAAACCCTCTCCCGCTACAAAAGTTCCAAATCGCTGTACCGTACACATTGCCATCCGGTCGACACGAGCATCACCAATTTAAAAAGACAGATTTTAAATTCTATTACTTTCAATGATAGCACGTTGCTGGTATAATGCCTATGTGTTAATCTAGGACATGGTCTATGTATGTGCCAAATTTCACCCAAATCCGTTAAGCTGTTTCTAAGTTTACTTCTAAAAAATATCAAAACATTTTCACAGTCAGATTAAATTAAAAGAAAACTATGAATTGCCGACACCAAGTATTATTTGTGTATACGGGTGTAGGACTATCACAGTCGCTGTCAACTTGTTGCCGAGAAACACTACATTAATATGTAACTAACAGTTGCCACATCAACTTCAGCATTTTAGAATCAGGTGTGTTTAATACCTACTTAGTCCTTTAGCTTCCTCCTATAATTTAATATCCACCAAAAGAATTGGAAAACTCGTGAACTCTAAAGGGATTATGTCAAAGGCTTACATTTTTTATTCCCATTCCAGTGCCGGACCATTATGGATTTCACGTCGCCCGGTGCTCTCCTGGGACACGGCTATTTTGGGACAATTAAAGACACTCTGGCGTGCTAATCGAATCAGCATTTTAAAATTTGGAACGTAAAGCTCTAACGGATAGTGGAGATTGAGCTGCGCTGTAGTTTTTTTGTGTCCAGCTTGACTGAGGTCGTACCACTGTCGTACAGAAAACGTAGATAAAGCTTACTATTTCATATAGTGAGTGAGATTTTCGGAGGCTTAAGCTGTTTCCCTTACTAATCCTTATCCTAAAATTATTATGCTATTATATACAGGGTCATGTTGAGTCGAGTGCCAAATATTACAAAACATCAGGCACCGACTCCAGAGATTTATTCATTGTACATTAATATAATTACACGAATGGTAGTGTATATAATATAGGTATTATTAAAATTTCCTTATAGCACAAGTTATTTTTTTCTTTAGTGGTTTTTGAAGCGGTGCTATTTTTTGTTAAAAAGTTTTTTTTGACATTGCGTTACTAAATAAACTCACATACTTATCTCCTTGAAAATAACACTTACCATTAAGTTATTGTAACCATAGGTATAAAATAAAAAAGGGTAATTTGCGAACAATACTTATGAATAAAAAGTAACTTTTAGTTTACACACCCACTACTACTAAGAGGATTCGTCGCAGCGGCAACATTACAGTCAGAAAAGCACTCACGCATACACCATATTCGCGTAAACTACAAAATGATAAAAAAAATAGGATATAAAATTTATAATTATGGTGAAAATATTCGTTTTTATGGATGATTTTTGGCATAAAGTTATCAAAGGCAAGGACGAGTATGTGGTTTCATTTATTAACACAAATTCAAAACAACCCTGTATAAGTATTTATGGTAGAGATCACTTATCATCCGGCATATTGTTCGTTTGATATAAAAAATATCGCTACACACAATCTAGATTCCATTATGTAATCCAGAATCCGATTGCAGCTTCTTCTAGATCCCATTTAGATGTTCCGTTTGTTAGTGCGCATTAAGGATCTAGTTATTGTTACAAATCTAGATCTTATCAGATATAGTTAAGTCTAGGAGTTGGAGTTTTGTTTTCTTAATCTCTCGACTAGCTTACAAAGGGTTGGTAGGCAATTCATACGGTTGAAATTTAAATACGTCCCGTGATATGATAGAGGTCTAACCATTAATAATAATAATACCAGCCCCGTTTTATATACTAACTCACTTCTGATCTCAGGCCTCCTCTACCACTAAGAAAAATTAATCCTTAGTCCGCAATGGTCGCCTAGTGCCGGTTGGCAGACTTCACTTACCTTGGAAATTCTTAATATGTATAATTCTCAGGTATGTAGGTTTCCTCCCTATGTTTTCCATTCCATCCCATTTCATTTCATTGACAAACGATAATTGATTAAAAAAATACGCACGTAACTTCAAAATGATAGAAGTGTTCATTTGATTTTGAACCTGCGATCTTCGTCTAGTGCACATATTCAACACAAAATCAATACGTCTACTATTACAACCAAAAACTACTAATTTCATTACCATGTAACTAAAACTAGTTCAAGTTAATGCGAAATTCAAACCCATTTTACCGATAACCTGTAACTCTCCAACCATGAGATAAGATAAACCCAGTATAAATCTCGCCGCGTCTGCCCGCAGAACGTTTTTGCGTAGCTATTGATGTCTTCAGCTAGATCGATAGAGTTAAATTTATCGTTAATCTGGCCTAGATAATAACTGGATTTGATATCTTTGGTTAAGGGGGTAGTTATTGGTTAGGGTGTAGTTAGTTAAAGTTACGTGTGTATTTTTTGTGAATTATCGCTTGCTTTAAAGGCGAAGAAAACGTTAGGAAAACTGCATACCTGAGCAAATCTCAATAAGAATTTCGAAGGTAGGCCTAAAACCTTCTCAGTAGTAGAGGAGGCCAGTGCCCAGCAGTGGGACATTATCTAATACAGGGCTAATATTATTTTTATGATTATAAGTGGAACGTAATTTTCAGTTGGTTTTGGGTTTTTAAGTTTAAAAAAGTTGTGTTAGTTTTGGATCCGAAATTAACACCCTCACACCCACCAATGCAACTCCTGTAAGCCAGGATTGGCAGTGGCACACATTTTATGACACCCAGCGGTGAAGCTCAGCGAGTTTCTGGGAGCACTAATCTTTTTTTACCCGCAACGAAATTAATCAAACAGAAATATAGGGAGAAGTTGGAAACATCAATTGTCCATTTCTTTCCATAGCAAAGTAGGTATTTCCGAATCATGCATAGTAGAAATCCATAGTATCTGCCTCCTCAATGGGATTCTAATTTAATATTATGAATATAACATTAAAATAAATTATGCTACACTACTGCTTCCCTCGGTGGCGTAGTTGTATTACGCTACGAATGCAATGCTGAGGTCTCGGGTTCGATCCCCGGGTCGGAAGTGATATTGGGTTTTTCTATTCAGTATCAGTCCGGAGTCTATAATTTGTGCCCGATATGGCGATAGGCTCGCCCCCTATCACATCATGGGAATACGCACGGCGAAAAGTGGATGCATTAATTGCACCTCTGCCTACACCTTCGGGGATAACGGGCGTGAGCCCGTGTGTGTGTGTGTATGCTATATTATATTTTATTAAAATGAGGGAGCCCCATTAATTCACAGGTATTTATATACCAAATCAAATTGAGGACAAAGCTAGTTATAAGTCATGAATGTTAATCTAGCAGCACACTGTTCAATCTGGCGTTTATATTGGCAGCTCTATTACGGTGATCGACTATATTGTATGATAGGTAAACTATCAAGTTCTAGCTATTGTCCGTCAGTGGCTAAGGCGCTTTTTTGGATGGTGGAATTGATACAGGTCAGGTGTGTATTACTTGCTGTAACGGTGAAGGAAAACATCATGAGAAAGCCGGCATACCTGAGGTCTCTATAAGAATTTCGAAGGTATGTGAAGTCTGGCAACACGCAATAGGCCAGTGGACTAAGGCCTGAACCCTCTCAGTAGAGGACGCCCGTGCCCAGTTGTGGGACAGTATATAATACAGGCCAGGTATTATTTATTTATTAATAGGTGGGTATTACGGCGTATTATTAGTATAGACGGCTGGTCAGACTTGGACACAGAAAGCCCAAGATAGGGAACTATGGAAATCCTTGGAGGAGGCCTTCACCCGTGGAGGGGTTCAGGAAAAATAAACGCAGATCCTACAACATTTTTATAGAACTAGTATCTAAATTTATTTATACGTTTTCAAATTTTAAACTGTAGCATTTCCATGAAATATAAGGGTTTTTTATGTTATTTTTATTTTATTATTGTATCATCCACATTATAAGATAATAATGATAAATAAAAAAGTAAATATTTACTCAAATATATTTTGAACAGACACTTTAATATTTTTAACCATAAAATTAAAGACTTATAAAACACTATGAAACATATAAGTTGTTACAAAAGGATATTTAAAAAGATCACCCTGTGTAAAGAAAATGATTATACTATTATTACAAAGTATATAATAATACATAATATAGATATGTAGTTTGGTATAATTCGCGATAAAACTTCAATTTCATCCTGTATAAAAATAAAATTTGATGTGTAATCCTTCCTTTAGTTAAAACTAGACTAGTCTTTATTTAAACCTATAAAAGAGTAGATAAGACGTTGGTTCGCACGCGATATCTCCTTTATTAGTACGAACAATCCCACATTCCATTCCTAGTACAGTCCAAGCCAACGTAGTCACGTAACATTTTTATGTACTTCCGGTCGCCGCGTCCACCTCCATGTAGATCAAATAATTGGATCAATGTTTGCGCAAATATTTGAACGTGATTCTGTCCTTCATCAATATTTGGGTATAGTCCCTTATTAATTTTTGTAATTTCTTTGATATTAGAGATCTTCTTCCTCTTTGTCTTTGTAAATTTGGTGATATGTTATTAAGGATTTCTGTGTAATGGAGCTCATAATACAGTATATATTTTAATTGAGGGACCTATTTAAACATCCAGTAGTTCATGCTTGTATTAAGTGAAAAATTACAGAATAAACCACAAAAATGTATCCGCAAAAAGGCTCCCAACGTGTGGATCACGTGTGTTAGTTACTTATTTGACGTATCTTATCGCTCATCACGTATCAATATGACCTTTTGGTGTGATCCGTTTTCACCTTAGACTTTAAACCTGGCTTAGAAAGGCAAAAATACCTAAGCACTAAACTTTTCGTAAAAAATAAGATCATAATATGTTTTATATTTTGAATGTGAATCGAAAACTGACTATCCTTCTTAAACATTACTCTTAGCACAAGTTTACCCACTAACGTATAGCTTCGACATAATAGCTTCGACTACGTAAATTTTTGTATGGAAATTTGAACAGCGCCCCGGTGAGCGTATTTGGGACTAAAGTACGACGGCGTCAACAATGTAAAATTCGAATAGTAAATCGAGAAACCATAGACAAGCACGTGTCAAAATGTACGGAAAATGTCAGCACTAGTCTCTTTTGTGACGTAACGTAATGAAACTGGTGGTAGGTCTCTCAAATGCAAGAATCTGTCGGGTTGGGTACCACCGCAATGTCTATTTCTACCGCCAAGCAGCAGTGTGCATACACTGTTGTGTATCGGTTTGAAGAGCATTGTAGCCAGTGTAACTACTGGACATATTGGGACTTAATATCTTATGTCTCAGGATAACGAGCGCAGTGGAACGCCACACAGTACTTTATAACTCAAGGTGCTGAATGGTGCTGCTACTGCTATGGGTGGTTGTATCGCTTACGATCAGGCGAACGGCATGCTCGCTCGTCATTCAATGCCATAAAAAAAATTGCGTATATTCGTGCTCGGTGCACGGGTCCCTCGACTAACCTTACATACTGTGTAGCTTCAATCTATAGCCAGTTTTAGCTACAGCTTAAATAGGCTAGCTCAATCGAGGTAGTTCCACTGTTTTATAAAAGTAAAATGGCAGTTTCCAGTAACTAGTGAAACCTTTGCCTTCTTAAATGACGACAAGCCACGGCGTAAATGGTGGATTGTGACCTTAAACTTTACCGAAGCTATCTAGCTTTGTTATTATAAGAATCCAATAAGCTTGAACAAACATTCGTGGAATCGACAAATACAAAAACAATTGAACAAACATTTGCCTACATTGACCCAAATATATAAGGTGCCACAATGGAATATGTATGCGTTAATGCGATAAAGTTGTATGTTGTACGTGCTCTGATAGAAAATGCAACCTTTTCTTATTCAGTCAGCAAGTATTGTTCTGAAATACATAATAAAATTGAACGCGAGGTTATTTTTCACGTATATTTCGTTTGTGAGCATAGTTCGATAAGGTTTTGGTCATAAAGTTAAGTCTATTATTTTATGAATGGATATTTTCCTACTTTTACTTCTTACTAATATTATAAATGCGAAAGTTTGTGAAAATGTTTGTATGTTTGTTAGAAGTAAACGCAGAAACTTCTGAACGGATTTGATTGAAATTTGCAGATTTTTTTGCAATACAAAGGTTCAACCAGTTCATCATCATTATTATCAGTCACATGACTTTCACTGCTGAACATAGGCCTTGCTTGAAGATTTCCAGATGGACCTATCAAAAGCGTGTTCCTGCGACCTTTATCAAGTCGTCTGTTCCGCCGCAGCACAAGCGTAACATAAAATATAGATGAAAATCTTATTAACGTAACATATTAGAACTCTAATGTTATATCATGAATAAATGATAAGGTATTCCAGAAACATTCGCGGCTTAAGTGTTTACCCCCGCAGTTGTTAAACCAGCCCTTTTGCGCACCAACTTTTTCCATCGAATATATTAAAACTTTATATTGACTTGGTTATTTCAATAAGCTATTTACATTTTATAATGCGAAAACTATCTGCCGCGTCGATCCCGTGGGATGGATAGACCCTACAGGAATGTAAGAACGTATTCAATCCACCGCGCCCCTGATCCCTGCACGTGGTGTCACAGACGCTCCTGAGCTCTCATACACTCCCATCAGCTCGTCGCTCCACCGGCCCGCGCGTCACACCACGCTCCCTGTACGTGGTCTCACACTCGCTCCTGAGCTCTCATACACTCCCATCAGCTCGTCGCTCCACCGGCCCGCGCGTCACACAATGCCCCCTGCACGTGGTGTCACACTCGCTCCTGAGCTTTCATACACTATCAGCTCGTCGCTCCACCGGCCCGCGCGTCACACCACACTACCTGTACGTGGTCTCACACTCGCTCTTGAGCTCTCATACACTCCCGTCAGCTCCTCGCTCCACCGGCCCGCGCGTCATACCACGCTCCATGTACGTGGCTTCACACTCGCTTCTTAGCTCTCATACACTATCAGCTCGTCGCTCCACCGGCCCGCGCGTCACACCACACTACCTGTACGTGGTCTCACACTCGCTCTTGAGCTCTCATATACTCCCGTCAGCTCGTCGCTCCACCTGCCCGCGTGTCACACCGCTAATACGTGGTCTCACCTTTCCCCACACATTTCCACTCACAATTCCCCGCACGCGACCCGCCGACTTTTGCTATTCATAACACAGAAATGGAAGGAACCAATATCGAAAAATCCATTTGTAATAACGCGCCTAAAGCCGCCCATATCAATATAAACGTCGACAAAAAATATGGTAAAGAGCAGTATTTCACGGCACAATACAGTGCAGCTCTGTATTCAGTAGGCGGATAGGTATTTATTTAGGTTCTGTTACGCGCGCCGCAAGTTACAGCATTATGGCTGCCTTATGAAAGCGAAGGTTTATTGTATGGCGCATACGTGCTGCTAATATAAGTCAAAGGAACGAAAATATGTTTTGACTTAATAAATATACTGCACGTTTTCCGGGTAATTTCGCGTGTTTTACTAGTATCGTTGTGGAAGAGTAGAGGAGCATCTACTGTTGTAGGGAACAAAGTTGGTCACGTGAGAGTAAACGACTTGTGTTACAGAGATGAAATGAGTTACCGTAAAATAGAGTGAATTTATCAGGATAAATAAGCTTGTAATGTAATTTTCTCTAGTTTTATCCTCATAATATATTTTAGTGTTCTATTTCTCCAAATTTTAATACGGTAAATGAATACCACTTTGAAGAAATATCATGCAATCATAAGTATTTATTAAACTGATATGGAATTCGCAAAAAAAGACCCCACAGTTCGCAGAAACGCAACGCTATTAAAGTCACCAGATTGGCTGTGTTGATCAATTTAAATTATATCAAATTAGCCACTGTGAGGAATCGCTTTCCGATATTAAAATAATTCACATTTATTATAAAAAATAATTTGACTGCCTCGGTGGCGTAGTTATATTACGCTACGATTACAATGCTGAGGTCTCGGATTCGATCCCTGGGTCGGACAAAGTGATATTGGATTTTTCTATTCAGTATTAACCCGGAGTCTGAAATTTGTGCCCAATATGGCGATAGGCTCGCCCCCTATCACATCATGGGACGGAATACGCACCGCGAAAATTGGGTGTATTAGTTACATTTTTAGAGCATAGATAAAGTCTTTGATTAATTATATACCTAGATAAAGTGACGCGCTGCAATGAAACTAAAACAAACAGGCCAACTTTTCTTAAGCTAGTATGCGTGACAACTGTGTCATACGCTATCGCTGCATCATTCTGCGTATCCTTGTATGCGCGCATAATAATACCAGTTATTACATGGTTTCTATTAAAACGGGGAGATAATTATATTCATGAAAAACAACAAAAAATAATTCACTCGAACTCATTTAGTGGGGAACAGTTCGCCTCTATTTTTTCGACGCGTTTGAAACGTTCAGTGTCTATCTAGGTATATAATTAATCAAAGATTAAAGTGTGACTTTTTTATTTGGTCGGCTCATACATATGTGACAAATATCGTTTATCAGCAAGCAGTAAAATCAGTCTTGAATGTCTAATTTATCAGAGTGACGAGTGCGGTACATTATTGTTATTACTCTACTGTTGACAGTGGTGTCGCTGGATGTACGCTGTTTTGACAGGTCGGTCTGAAATTTTTTAGGGGAGGCCTATGTTCAGCAGTGGACTTTATGTGGCTGATGATGTGTCGCCTACTATCAGGCAAGCTATATATTATCTTAATAAATCCGAATTTTAGTGAATTTTGGGATGTTTTAATTAGACGCAGATATCACTGAATGGATTTGGATGAAATTTAGCACACGAATAGACCATGTCGTGGATTAATATATAAGCTACTTTTTGCAATTTTCTCCCGTATTTGATTTTTTATCTGATCTTAAGCCAAGAACAAATTATGGAAAGAAGACCTTCCTATATGAGGGTACACAGTTATGTTTAAATTGTCGAATAGTATGAAAAACTGTGAAAGTGTAAATGGTTTTAAAAATTAAACTTAAGTTACATACTATAGCGACGAGTAGCAGAGACTAAACTAATATTTCTATTTTAAATTAATAATCTTATGTACCTACTTATCTCATTATAAGTGAAATATATAATGTTTCTTATGAGAATAAAGCTCTTTAAACATATCTTTAGATAGATGGCGCTATGGATCGCTAGTAATTTACGGACTTTTGTCATGAAAAAGGCTTTTTATGTCAACGGGGCTGCGAGCAACACCTAATAAAAAATATATGATAACGCATCTAAAGTGCGACCGGCCTCTCGCCGGCTTGTCTATCTGCTCGTGCCTTGCGCCCCCTCTCAGTTTATTTAGGCGCACCCTTGGATGACAATAAACAGGCTAGCGTCCACCCGCGCCGAGCTGTTTGGTCAACGCGGTCGGAATAGACGAATGGTTTTACCCCCACCGTTTAAAAACGTCTTTTCATTATTTTCAAGTGATTTATTTTTCACGATATTTGTTATAGCATTCGATTACTTATATATTTCAAACATTTCGAGACTATTTTAATATAAACAAATTTATTTTTATATTATTACTTAATTTTTGATGTATCTTTAAATTTATCAAAATAAATACTATTTATTAATATTTTATTAATTTCAATAAATACCTTAACACATCACACTATGTTAAGTCTCATAATGCCTCGTTATCTTCCCTACAGAATCTTTCAAACAGGAACATAAGAGACCGTATCTAAATTGTTTACTTAATAAACATGTAGCTGGTTATTTGACTTAGGTACTCTCCGTTAATTTTCGCATTTCATATCCATCTTTGAAATTGAATATTTATTGTTACTAGCAATTTGTAAAATACATATATAAAAAAAAATATGAACATTAAAAGACCTACGCTGAGTTTCTTGGTGCTTCTTCTCAGGTCAGTGGGCTTTTCCGAAGCACTGGTAGAATCTTTTAGATGATAAAAACATTGTAAAAAATGACGTGTAAAAGTGCCCTTAGGGGCCTAATTACTTAATAAATGATTTGATTTGATTTGATAAAATTTCAACTATTGCAGTCAACTTTTCATCGAGCCACATTTTTCATATCTTTCTTTAATTTCAATCAATCCACCAAGTTCCAACGTCTGTTTCAGAAATTTTGTTGTACAGAGACTCAAACATGTTGCCGTTTTCAATCAAAATCGTGCTTTAAACTAACTAAAGAAAATTACTGTTTATTGGTATAAAAGTCACCCTAATTATGAAAGAGAAAATTTCTGTATTTACAATGTAAAATCATACAAAATGAAAGTGTTAACGTAGGGATATTTGTTTAAAAGATATGAAAAATGTGGCTCGTTTATTTTATTAGTGTTGAAATAGTCTTTCCGATGATGTATTAGAAATTAATCAGATCAGTTTATTTTTTGAAAAATTACGTGGAAAAGTTGACTGAAACAGTTGAAATTTTAGATACGGCCTCATAACGATGGCAACAGTTTGGCAACATAAATACAATGAGCTATCATATTATACTCTCATGTATATTGTTTGGCGTTAGAAATGTATCTGTAATACGTAGACACAGTTTCCCATATAGGAGTGGCACAGTTATTAAATTAGTTATTACCATGGCTAAAGTGTATATTGAAAACGCGCGATGCTCCAGGATAATGGCAGAAATAGAAGAAGCAACGATTATAACGAACTCTTCATTATAACAGACTTATTAAATGAGCTTACGTCTTTACTATGAAAGGAAGAAGAAGAGAGAAGAAGAAGTGCTTAGGGCTTCCATATTTCACCGAGCGCCTATCTGCACTATGATGCAGAGTTCGAAGCAGTTGCTATATGGGATACGGAATCAGCCCCAGTCTACTAAGATGTGTATTTAAAAAAAAAAAACAGAACGGGGAGAAGCAGTTAGGCCAGCATAATTGTCCCGAGCGAGATATGCATCACTTCTTGCTGGTTGATGTTTTCCTTGAGTGTCACTTATCACCAGATGCAGTGGTTATTTTGCTGTAACTAATTATAATAAAACAAAAAAGAAACGATTGGTTTTCCTGAACAGAAAACATTAAAATTTATATTGACCAAGCTGGGAACCGAAAGCCCACGATTCACAAATACACTCCCAACAGATCAATGAGGCTTATCAAAAGTAAATACAGAAGTATCTTGTATAAACCTGTCTTCTACCTGCATTTTACCAGAAGCATTCAATTGTTATGAATATCTGTAATTTTACACTCGATGTATTGTAGACTTGCTCGTATATGGGTCGCAGTATCGCTGCGTTTCATATTTGCCGTACAGTCTCGCATTATTGGAACTTTATTACAAAACCTATTGATATGCGCAGTATGTTAACAGAACGATATGACATTTTTGTTTGACTTCGTATTTGTATGAAGTTTGAATTTTAAAACTGTATTGAATATTTTGACGTTAGTTTTGGTACGGAATCAAAAATGTATAGTTTTTTACAACTAAATTAAATTGTGAACACGGGAATTGCTTGATGGTAGACACTTGATAAGTCATTTGATTTTTTTATTGCAGTTGAATGACGAGACGAGCATGCCGCTCGCTTGATAGTAAGCGATACGACCGCCCATAAACAGTAGCAACACATATTATGGAACTTTGAATTACTTTAGTACTGTGTGGCACTCCACTGCGCTTCATCAGAGACATTAGATGTTAAGTCTCATAATCCTCAGCAATTACGCTTGCTGTAATGTCCTTCAAACCGGAATATAACAGTGCATGCATTTTGTGTGTGATCTTGTTGACTTGATCGTCACGGCATTACACCAAAGAAATATATTATTATAATAACTAAATATTACACCAAATACAATAGACATAAGCAAAAAATACTACATTTCTAATACCGCTTGGTGATCATACTATACACAACATTATACAACCAATTCAACATACACTTGAAGACCGCAATGAACAATTCATCCAGAGACGTTACAGCATCGGTCCGCTGGAGCGGCCCGGACGCAGCCGAACCCTACATTTTCCGCTCGACCGCTCCACAGCAATTGGGGTCACTGGGGCTAAGTAATGTTATTATTTACTTGCCTAAACGACCGTCGAACGTTTATGAGTGGTGCGTGAAAAAACGCAGGGCTTTTGGTTTTGGATAAGTTAATAATACCAGCCCTGTATTATATATTGTCACTGATACACACGGGCCTCCTATACTATTGAGAGGGCTTAGGTCTTAGTCCACCACGCTGGACTAGTACAGGTTGGCGGAGTTCATAGCCTCGAAATTCTTATAGAGCACTTTTCAGGTATGCAGGTTTCCGCACGATGTTTTTCTTCACCGTTAAAGCGAGAGATAATTCACAAAGAACACACATAACTTTAGAAAAGTCAGAGGTGCCCTTGGGTTTTGAACCTACGGGCATTCATCTCAACAGTCCGCTCCACTACCAACTAGGGTATCGCCGTCTCTACTGAGTTAGATTCGTAAAATATGTGACAGTTACCTTTAGTAACAGAGGCTTGTGCCCAGCGGTGGGACAGTATATAAATATGGGGAAAGTTCTGTAGACACTACGACATTAGGTAGGTCTCTCGTACGCGAGGGTCTCTTTGGGTAGGTACCACCGCAATGTCAATATCTGCTAGGTACATTTTACAAGCATTCCTGTGATCAGGTTTGAAGGAGATAGCCAGTATAATCACCAAAATGTAAGTTGTTGTTTGTTCAAGTGAAGCTTAGTGGAATGCCCAGTACATGATTGACAATTTCTGCGGTTGTTTCTTCTTATAAGGTTTATCACAAGGAAGCAGATTGCTGGTCGCATCATACATACGTAGCAGATACAGAGGTGTACTACACCCACATTTCGCCAGCTATATTAGGTCCCATGTAATAGGGGGCCGGCCTATTGCTATTTAATAATAATAATCCCTTCCTAGCCGATTTCGGCCACGGCGGCCAATCTCAACGGAGATCAGCCAGGTGCGCAGGAGATATTATAGTGCACAAGTGTGTGCGCAATACACAGGTGCACTCGCTATTCCTTCACTCTCATAGTCCGGTGAGACGGCAATCCGACATGACTGGAGAGAGATCAGGCGCAGGACCAACGGCTTTACGTGCTTTCCGAGGCATGGGGGTATCACACCGCCAACCTCCTGACTCCGAGCTGCGACTGAGTAATTTTTTTAACATGGAAAAACCCAGTCACAATGTTTTTGGCCCGACCCAGGATTCGAACCCAGGACCTCAGTGCGCAAATCGTACCTACTCGTAACGCGTACGCAATACAACTACGCCACCGAGGCAGTCAAAGTCTGGATTGCCATTTACCGGGCAAATTTCCAGACTCCGGGCTGATACTGAATAGAAAACCCAATATCACTTTACCCCACCCGGGATCGAACCCGATACCTCAGCACCGCAGTCGTACCGTAATACAACTACGCCACTGAGACAATCGCATCAATCATTATAAAAATGCGAAGAAGCATTTACAAACATCAAATGATCATTTATCACTGTCGATATTTCTATTTAACTGTACTGAAACAATCGAAACGATTGTCACTTTTTGAAGCCAGATAAAAAATAGAAATTATAAATAATATTGCTCGACTGCCTTGATGGCGACCCCGTTCTGGGGTCCTGGATTGGAATCCCGGGTTGGGCAAAGTGATATTTGGTTTCCTGCTCAGTATCAACCCGGAATCTGGAATTTTTACCTGATATAGTAATAGGCTCGCCCCCTATCATCAGACATCATGGGACGGATCACATATGGCGCAAAGTGATTGCACTAGATGCACCTCTGCCTACCCCTTTGAGGATAAAGGCGTGATATGTGTTTGTTTTATAAATAATAATAAAACTCTCCAATATAAAAATAATGCAAGAGATATACTGACATTCCAATCGCATGTGAAATCTCGACTAAACTGATATTACACGAAATGATATTGGCCACAATCCACGACACATCGATTGCAAGCTTTATTCAAATCGAGTTGTGAAATTGTTTGAAGTTTTACTTTATTTTGCTACTGTTGATGCCAAATTGGATTCTTCGTAGCAGCTTGTGAGTCTGTACTAAATGTGAGACTCGTAAACTGTTTTTTTGTGTTAGATTTTGTAAAAAGATCCTTGTGTTTCCTGATATAAGACTTGTATCTTATTAAAAGAAGCTACGACCTGATACTACTTTATGCTAAATTAAAATAATATAATAAAAAAAAACAACGAGTTGCACTCCGGGAGTGCCGGCAGAAGCGAAAACTTGAACATCAACGTTGTACATTTTTGAATATTTTGAAATGGTTAGGGAATAATTTCGCACGAATTGCTTTATTTATCAGTATAAAAGTACTAGCATTTACGTGGTTCAATACAATATTTATTTATTGCGCTATCGTATATAAAAATGAAAACCTCCGTCTTACGAATTTTCGAGTCACTTGTCCTAACGCGAGTTTAACATTTATACCCATCCCAAGAAAAGTGCTCAACGCCGCTAAAGAAGTTTTCACTTCAAAAATAATTTATTTGGAGCAAAATATTACAGTAACATAGGTCCAATTTCATGAAGTTAATGTGCAATCAAATATATTTACTGAACAGAAAAGGAAGTCGGTTAATTACTGCTCTCGATTCTGAAAATGAACTCGCAGTTTATTTTACAGTATTTATTCACAAAGGTATCGTTTCAAAAAGAAAATTTAAAAAAATATTTGATAAATACATTTTTTTCTAATCAAACCAATCAACATATAAAAAACTCAAAAATTCAAACAAAAGGAAATAAAGTAGAAATAAAAATTAAACCCATAAACTATTGCAGTGAATAAAATCCACCCAACATCCTAAAAACAGTAACGGTCGGTACAAATTGAAGTGGTGCGCTGTACCGGCGGCCGAGTCTGTGGGATTTGCCGCTGATTTATGTGCCAGCCGCACTGGCATCCAGCTAATCAACTTGAAAAATAGTTCATTTATTGAACTCGTTCGAAAACCTCCCTGAACGGGGTGCCACAGTCGCTCCTGATCTTTCATACACACCCGTCAGCTCATCGCTCCACCGGCCCGTGCGTCACACCACGCTCCCTGTACGTGGTCTCACACTCGCTCCTGTGCTCTCATACACTGCCGTCAGATCGTCGCTCCAACAGCCCACGCGTCACACCACGCTCCCTGTACGTGGTCTCACACTCGCTTCTGAGCTCTCATACACTCCCGTCAGCTCGTCAAACCACAGGCCCACGCGTCACACCACGCTCACTGTACGTGGTATTAAATTTGCTCCTGAGCTCTCATGCACTACCGTCACCTTGTCCACAAGAGGCCCGCGCGTTACACCACGCTCCCTGTACGTGGTTTTACACTCGCTTCTGACCTCCCATACACTCCCGTCAGTTTGTCACACAAGCCTCTCCCAGTACGTCGCTCACTTGGCCGTCGCAGTACATTCTCTGTATTCCTGTAGGACTGTACATCGGTCCGTTGAACGCCGGCAATTAATCCCGGCTGGACAGACCGCCCTCCAGCCGTCCATTTGTATTAGTGCACTATATAATTGGAGACGATTGCTGCATTGTCTTACAATCTACTATTGAATTGGAGCTATTTAGTTAGTTCATTAGTCGCAGTCAATACGATGGAAGGTTTGATTAATTAAATCGACACCACAAGTTTTAGAATGGATCGAATGTCGAGTTTAGTGTGCCCATGTTGCTTTCTATGTGGACATAAATTAAAATTATACCGTGTAAGTTAAGAAATAATTGTGTTTACAAGTAGATACAAAAATTACCATAACATAATTATCATACCACCATGTATGGTGTGTACGTACACACCATACATTCCACACCAAGCTGCCACTTCGAGCAGATTTTTTGTGGAATGTGGTACTATTTCGTATATACCAGCAACTTCATATTGTAAAGTTTAACTACAAAGCAACGAATTACGCCAGGTTTGATTGAATTTTTTTTTATAGATTGATCATTTCAAAATGAAAATCTGGCCCCATAAGGGCATTAAAAACCACTTTGCGATTCTCAACATTGAGTTCAAATTCACAATTTCCTATTTAAAACTTTTCCCGCCGTATATTAATATTATACGGAAGCAAGAATCGAATCTCTCCCCCGGGAATTTGCGACAATTAAGGCAATAAATCAAACCGACGGACTCTCCAATGGAAAATAAAAATGACCAATCCATGCCATTGTACGGTCACCGTGTCAATTGCATTGTTTTAATAAAAAAAGAAAACAATTTTTGATTAAAATGTTTTCTTTTTTCCTGCAACATAAATGTTACTGTCAGACAAATTAAATACTCGATATAAAATTTTCATTTTGAAATTAATTTCGTTTCTTCATTCTTATATATGTAAAATAACATAATTGTGAGAAATGATTTGGATTTTAGATGAATATTTTAGCATGCAGTGATGTTTTTGTATAAACACTTTAATAGCTACTATCAAATTATAAAGTTCAAAGTCAAAAGATTTAGGCTGTATGGTACTAAATACCTTCGCCTTTCTGAAAGTGAGAATTGACGCAAAACGAATTTTGACAACCAAACATTACTTTTTCAGTTGTTCGCGTATTTTAATCATATAAAAATAAAAATAATTTGATATTAGTATCCAAACAAAGTTACGCTCTATGCTCAAAAATTGTTTTGTTATAAGTGAAAACAAAAACTAACCCAATTAGTAACAGTTTTAACCTCAAACTCCTGTCACAAGACTCTAAATCGCAGTCAAAAGGCGTGAGTGTGTGTGTGTAAAATGTTAAACATTATTTAGATGCCTTGAAAGCACTAGAGATTAGAGAAGAATAGGCAAAAAACTCTAGAATTGCTTATTTAAAAATTAGATTATAGGTATAAAGTAGGTACCGTGCATAAATACAAAGAAAAATGACAATTATTTTTTTTTATTTTGTTTAGAGCAGTAATTCATATTTTATCTATGCTAGATACTAAATGTTAATTTCTTGTATGAGTGCACAAACCTCTCAGGCATCATAGTACTTTTGATTAATTGCTGATTGATATTTGAGTTAAGACTACGGCAATTATTTCTATATTGGACTTTGATGACCTTAGTATGACTCCAGTTTCCACAGATATCATACACAATATACGTACTAATCGCATACAGAACCCAACTTTTAAATAAGAACAGTAATAGTCACTGCTATGTTACTATCGCTACCAAAAAACTTACAACCCAAAATCCCTAACCTTCCTATAAATCTCTAAAAATCCACAGAAAGTCGGTCGCGTCCCTCGTAAAATTCTAATTTTATTGCCCCCAGCGCCACCTGGCGGTCTGTCAATAACATAATTGAAACTGCCATTGACGCGAGAGCTGATATTAGGAATGCTGACGGTTCGAAGTCAGCGTTCTGATCCGGAAGGTTCGTTACATTCTGAATAGGTGATATTTGGGCTTATAAATATGTGAGGTTTTGTTATATTTGTGGTTAGCTGCGCTGTTAAGCATAATTTCGACGGATCATTAATTGCTTAAAGAGTTACTTCGACTGAACATGCGTAATGGCAAGGCAATTGATCCATCTGAATGAGGTTTTACTGTAATAGGTTATGTCTTTCGCTAGGACAATGATCATGCACATGATACAAATACCACATCAGTGATTTGTGCCAATAAGTCATTATCGATGAACTGAATGATGGCGGTGTGATACCCCCTTGCCTCGGAAAACACGTAAAGCCGTTGGTCCTGCGTCTGATCTCTCTCCGGTTATGTCGGATTGCCGTCTCACCGTACCTACTATGAGAGAGAAGGAATAGCGAGTGCACCTGTGTAGTGCGCACACACTTGTGCACTATAATATCTTCTGCTTATCTGGCTGATCTCCGTTGAGATTGGCCACCGTGGCCGAAATCGGCTAGAAAGGGTTTTTTTTTATCAATGAACTATCGAGCTATGTAACATCTGACGTTGTAGATAGAACACAGGATACAACTGTAGATTCAGAAATACCTTTTTAAACCATTAAATACACTTAGCACTCACTATTTATAATATGATCGTAAGTATACGGGTTTAATACCAAATATAAATTAAGAATTAAACAATCGTATGTCTATGAATCAAACAGGCTTGTGTTCTTTACTAAGACATCTCATCACTCACTGCACTGAAGACAGCCTCATTTAACTTTCATTATACCATCGTAAATCAGTATTTTTATAGTTATTTTCGATCAAAGTTAGTAAATCTGTTCAGAGCCATTCAATTAAGTTCAAAATTATTT
The DNA here is from genome assembly GCA_947568825.1 of Sphinx pinastri. Taxonomy (NCBI): domain Eukaryota; kingdom Metazoa; phylum Arthropoda; class Insecta; order Lepidoptera; family Sphingidae; genus Sphinx; species Sphinx pinastri. The sequence continues at coordinate 11,023,652 of OX387640.1, read as the reverse complement.
ATTTATTGAATCTCTAAACAATTTCCAATCAGAGCTAAAGATAAATGTTTCAGTAAATATCTAGATTGAATCTAAAAGAGAACGTGTATAGAATAAAGTTGAAGGTGAATTAGATGACCAGAAGATAAAAATTGTTGTTTTGTTTTTATTATTTGAACTATAACAGATGCGGTTTTACCAAAGCAGCGATAGCCTAGTTGGAAGTGGACTGGACTGCCGAGACGAATGCCCGCAGGTTCAAAACCCAAGGGCACGCACCTCTGACTTTTCTTAAAAGTTATGTGTGTATACTTTTTGTGAATTATGGCTCGCTTTAACGGTGAAGGAAAGTATCGTGAAGAAACCTGCATATCTGAGAAGTTCTCTATAGGAATTTCGAAGGTACGTGAAGTCTGTCAACCCGCACTAGGCCAGCGTGGTGGACTAAGGCCTAAACCTTCTCAGTTGTAGAGGAGGCCCGTGCGCAGCAGTGGGCAGTATATAATACAGGGCTGGTATGGTATGGTGGTAGATGCGGTTTTCTATTGGAATACTCATATTGCTGATGGTAGGTCTCTCGTATGCAAGGGTCCGCCTGTATAGGTGCCACAGCGATGCCCTTTTTCTACCGCCAAACAGCAGTATGTATGCACTGTTTTGTTTCGGTTTAAAAGACATTGTAGCCAGCTTAATTACTGGGCATTATGAGGCTTGGTCTTAGGGTGACGAGTACAGTAGAGTGCCACGCAGTACTTAGTGATAAAAATATATGTATGGTGTTATTACTGTTAATGGGCGGTCGTATCGCTTACCATCAAGCGAGCGGCATGCTCGTCTTGTCATTTAGAAGGAAAATTAAACATGTCTAGCCATTTCAGGAAAAACATTGTAACTGACATTTCGCATTTTTGCTTAAACGGATTTTAACATTATTAATTATTAAATGCTTATAAATGGTATATTTCATTTATTTTCTTCGTTATTTTTGTAACTAAATAGCTACTGCAAAAATACCATTAATATTTTATAATTAATAAGGAAAATTCCGCTCGAGTGAAAAAATATAAAATTTCAGTTAAGATGTACTTTCTGAAAAGCTCTGTAGCTCCAATAACCAGCTACGGCCTAACATAGTAAAATTTTTTCCTTAATATAAAGCTACCTTATAATACTAAATATCAAATTTGTGTTTTAAAATGAGGGAATAAGGTGCACAATGCAAATTCACATACAATAGTCAAACTCTACATTAGAAGCACAGAAGGCAGTTATCGGGTCAACCGATACAAATTTCACGGAAAATAAACCCATCGTCAGCGGCGCGGACAATAACTGTGTGTTTCGAGCGAAATTGGCCCACTTCCGGTTAACTACTGGCTAATTAGCGAGTCTAGAGCGCAGTTAAAACTCGGTTTGAATTCCCGCATAGTGAAAGCGAATTGCTAGAGAAGGTACATTCGGATATCGTTTATACGTTTTGATAGTGTTCAAAGATTTATTTATGCTATAGCGTAGTTTGTAGGATTCCTTAGATATAGGAGAATCTTCTTTTGCTTCGAGTCCTCTACTTATAATTTACGCCATTTTAAAAGGTACACGATCATTTGAACACCCCACAAAATACATAAAACAAAAATATTTGTAGCACTTTCATTATGCTTAAAAATTCAAAAATTTATAACTATAATTATGAGCCATTCGTTTGAATGGTTTAATGTTTACACCTGGGCCTGAAATGGACATGGCTGTTTATCACTGAATAGCATAATCTATATAACAGTGGTCTATATTTGTGCCACTTCCTACTTAAACAGAGCCCTACCACTAAAACACATTTTTCACTGTAAACCATCTCTACACACTATGCTGTGGTAAATGCTTCCCAAAGTTTTGTCGTTTCGGGGATATGAAATTAGCAATGTAATAATTTGTAGGTAAAGCCAGGGTAGTTATTGTTTGGACTAATTCCGAAGGTCCGTTGATAACAGGATGTTGATGATGTCTCTGGTTAATTCAAGTAGAGCTTTAGGATAGGGCTTTCGTATCGCAATGAAAGAGTTGAGAAACTAAGGGGTGTAGGTTCTATGACATCTTAGGTGTATAGCTTATTGTTTTAGTGGTCTGTACAAAAATATTTATACTAGTAACGTCTGGTCGATAGCCTAGTTGGGATTGGAACGGACTACCGAGACGAATGTCCGCAGGTTCAAAACCCGAGGGCATGCACCTCTGACTTTTCTAAAAAGTGATGTGTGTATTCGTTGTGAATTATTAGTCGCTTTAAAGGTAAAGGACAAACATCGTGAGGACACCTGCATACCTGAGAAGTTCGAAGGTATGTGAAGTGTGCCAACCCGCAATAGGCCAGTGTGGTGGACTAAGGCCTAAACCCTCTCAGTTATATAGGAGGCCCGTGCTCAGCAATGGGATGTATATAATAATATAGGTATGGTATTGTATGGTAACGTCTGTTTGCAGTTTCATCTATAAAAATTGCTCACACTTCCTTTATTATGGTTGAAACTTGCATGCTAAATTTTCCTCAAAATTAATAATAATAATAATAAATCTTTATTGACAAAAAATTTAGATACAAAATGGTTGGTGGCGCTGGCTCCTGTGCTAGTATAAACTGTATTACAGGAGCCAGTGTCTTCTTAAAAGTAGGTAGTACATTCATATAAAATTTCGTCAACCGAGTAGCTAAATTACATGCTTTCCAAACAAATTAAAATAAACAAAAACTATTACAATTTAATATGTGTGTGTGTGTGTGTAGGTTTGTGAGTGTGTGTGTGTGTGTGTAGATGTGTGCGGGTGCGTGTGTGTGGGTGTGTGTGTGTGTGTGTGTGTGTGTGTGAATGTGAGTGTGCAATGGTTTTACTTTAATTTGTTTTTAATTTACTGAAAATTGGTTCAGTGGTTTAGCAGTGAAAGCGAATCAAGACAGATAAACTTAAATAAGTTTCTTAAGATATTATTATGGATTAAGGTGTGGTATAAACTTTGACAGACTACGTTCAGCAGTGGATTTCATCTGGCTAATGATAATGGGAACTTTGTCGAGGTCTCCAAAAATAAAACCATCTCATCTTTCGAATATCATATTCTTATTCTTTGCAAGTCAATTTCAAAACGCATCAATTTTTCTAATGATATCAAATATCATTTACACAATAATCACAATACACACGTGTTAAAACTATAAGTAAATAGTAACGTTAGAGAACTGCCGACGGTTTTGCCACATTAGGTGATAATTCGGGAGACGTGACGCCAAACCCAACCACGTACGCCGCACTTTCGAGTTTGTACAGTCAGCATTTCTACTTATGTAGGGGTTAAGGCGCCGCGCAAACGACAATTGCTGCAAAATTGGCAATACGATAAACAATCACTATGAAATTACAGTCACTTCAATTAAATTGATTAGTTTAACAATATAGTTGAAGGAACTGTTAGCTTACAAACTACGTACTTAGTTTTATAGTGATGTATTATTAAAATTGTGAAAAGGCCATCGCCATATTGGGCACAATTCCAGACTCCGGGCTGATACTGAATTTAAAACCCAATATCACTTTGCCCGACCCGGGAATCGCACCCAAAACCTCAGCATTGCATACCGTATTACAACTACGCCACCAAGGCAGTCCAATTTCTACATCTTTATTAAATTATATAGCGTTAAATTTCAATACATCAATAAGATCCATTGTTTCATTTTCTTTAAATCGATATGTATTTAATTATAATGTAATTTCACAAATATAATTCATATTTCAATATCTTTAAGGACGCTATTACATTTTTGACATCTTCGATTTTAGATATTTGAATGACAAGAACGCGCTTTGCTACACGCGCACACATCGAAACCGATTTAAACTAGATTTTTCATTTTAACGAGCTAATCTTAATACTTGAAGTTATTATTTTACTCATCCATATTTATTTTTTTGGAATTGTCGAATGTTTACAATTATATTTAATAATTATTATTAGTATAATTTCACCATGTAATAGACATTTTTATCTCTTTATTTTAAATGTTCCTTTTTTCATATACAAATATTTATTTATATAATATTTTTATATATACAAAAAAAAAAACATTAATACATATAAAATTTAAAAAAGTGTATCACGCTCCGATGGCGAGGCTCAAGACCCAAGCCACCGGTAGTCAGGGATTCAAAGTGAGGAATCTCCTCACAATGCGTGTGGTAAGCGATACGACCACCCATAAACAGTAACACAACACAACACCATACAGCACCTTGAGTTACAAAATACTGCATGGCATTTCACTGCGCTCGTCATTCTGATACATAAGATGTTAAGTCTCATTATGTCCAGTAGTTAGACTGGCTACAATGTCCTTCAAACCGAAACACTACAGTGCATGCACACTGCTGCTTGGCGGTAGAAAAAGACATTGACATTGCGGTGTCCAGAAGTACTGCTTTCTGCATCTGGCTCTTGACCCAACGACTAATTGAGAGCCTATGCAGGTGTTGGTCGAGACTCTGGTATCAACCCATGAGTAGAAACGACAATCAGAACAATAATTGTGGAGTCACATGTCGGTAACCTCGTGTGCCAAATCTAAACATTTAGACATTTTGTCCTTTTCGGCCTTAACGAGGTTATCGTCATGCGGAATGGTGACGTCAACAAGTATTGCCCGGCGCGCCAATCGATCTACTATTACAATATCAGGATCTACTATTACAATACAATATCTTATTGGCAACAGTAGCCTGTCCGTGATAATAGATTGATCCCAGTACAGCGTTGCATGATCATTTTCGAGAACTGGTTGAGGCACATACTGGTAATATGGCACTTCAGGAGACACAAGATCTTGGCTACTAGGTTGTGTCTATGCAAGTACTCGCCGTTAGCAAGATACGAACAACCCAAAATCACATGCCCGTTTGATTCACCGGGACGGTGGCATGCCCAACAGATATCGACCGTACCGTCCTACAGGATGTATTATAATTGTTCGTCTTTATAACTTTGTCCATAATTGCAAAGACAAAACCCTCAGTTTCTCCAAAAAGGTTACCAAAACGTAGCCAAGATACGGATGCGAGCTGAACGCCCCGATAGAACCGACCGTATAGTTCTTCCATATCACCTCGCGTTCCCTAATGCCCATCGCCATAGGGTTTCGCCAGTTCTCATTCGCCAAGGAAAGTGGGATAAATCCCTTATCCACCATGACTACAATCTTATACATGCCCACTTCGCTGTGAAGGATATAATCCCTAAGATTGCATACCTCGCGGTTATGCAACTCATTAAGTAAGCCTCGGCCCCGCATCTCCGCGGGATGTATAACCTCATCACTGACCACCGTGGGTGATGCATACGATATGCAGTCAGTAGGGTCCGGAACTTTCGATCCAGGGCGTCCAATTCAGTCTGAGTCCTTCTTTCTGAGTATACCAAAAGAGTACATGAGTACAGGCATAACCCAACCGTTGAAACCACAAATCTTGTTTCCACCTGACAAAAAACTGTTAAATACAAAAGTATTCAACAAAAATCAGGCGGCCGAAGAAACGGTCATTCACCGATTGTTTTACGTCGGCACTCATAATACCAGGTGCCTCAGGCATACCCAGATATTTGTAAGTTTCCGTCTCAGAAAGGGATCTAACTCTCTAAGACTTGTATGTCACCAGAGACCACGACCTCTCTTCGCTTCACATGGATAACCGCACATTTATCTACACCAAACTCCATATTGATTGAGTTGCTAAATCTTTCAGTTATTTTTAACGACTCAATCATTTTTATTTTGTTTTGATGCAAACAACTTGAGATCATCCATGTAAAGCAAGTGAGATATAGGTTCACTCCCTCTCCATAGACGGTATCCTAATCCTGAATCCAACAACAGAGTACTGAGAGGATTCAGGGCCACTCAGAACCACAATGGTCTCAGGCTGTACCCTGTAGCCTGACCCTGGAATATACCACGCATTAATCTAAGGAGCCCCCGCGAATCTCGGCGCTCTCGGCGTCAACGGCACCGTGAGGCCTACCGGCCACACTGCTGTCCATCAGGGGGGTCCCAACAATGTGCTAAAAAGACAAAACTAGAGAAGGCACCCGCCCGCGACCCCCGGGTGGCCACTATTAGTTGCCTTTTACGACAGGCAGGGGATACCGTGGTGGAATTCTCCAAACACCTTCAATCCACAGGGTGGGAGACGCCGGTCAGTCGACCACCCGGCGCCTCCAATGTCTCCTCTGACGGTGGGAGGAATCCTCGCGTTCCAGATCCCTCTCGGCACTCTCCTTCTACGAGAGGACTATCTCGCAGAAGTGGGCCAACACACGCCAGACCTCCTGACTGCCGACCATGGGAGCGACCACGGCCGGCAACGAGAGGCCGCCTCCGACAACTGCTTTGAGAGTGCTGCGCTCCTCATTCCAGGCTGGGCAAAACTCAAACGTATATTAAGCCGTAGCCAGCGGGCAACTGTCACAATGGCACACACAGCCGACACCTCCGTATCTACGATACGAAACAGCTACTCAACCGAAACAGTCATGCCCAGTGAGTAGTTGTGGCTGAACTGTAGTAGTGAGTGTTTAGATATTTTTGTAGCGGGAAAGGCTTTGTAGGCGGGCAAAAACGCGAACAAAACCTAGTAAAATTTAAAAATAAATAATCACCGATACTAAAAATCATAAATAGATAAATAGTAAATACCATACACTGCAAAACTTGTCGATTTTGTAAATATAAAAATACATCCGCCATTTGGATTATGAAATTTAAATATTCGCATTAAAATAAATGATTTTTTTATTAATTAAATCAAATTTGCATTGACTTATTGTAATATTCAATTTTCATACTTGCTTTTTGAAAAATAATAATTTGAAATAGTATCAACTATTTTATTCGTAGTATAATGACATCGCGATCAATTTATTACGTATTTATTTTTCGAAAAAAAGTTGTACACCCGTGCTTCGTCGGCCGCGTCTCAGCGCAGAATGACAGCCCGAAATAGGAAAATGTATGAAGAAATTCAATTCAGGTTATATTTTTTCTCATAACTGGAAAAGTATTTAAATTTACTTAATAATATTTAGCCATAAAGCAAGAAGACTATATAAGCCAGCATATTATTTTGGTTTTATATTAAAATGATCATTAGTCTTAGGTATAATGGTTCCGATTCAGACCCTATTTTTCGTCATTTTCAGCGATTATTGCTCCAGAATAAACGTATTTACGTGTTAATATTGTATGGGAGCATACAATTTCTATATGCCATAAGCAAAGAGGAATGTTTAATCTTTATTTATATACCAAGATCTCTTCATAAGCGTGACTCCTGATTCAATAAATGGTACCTCAAAAGCATGGAAATTTGTAAATGCGCCCTTAACGAATAAAAAAATCTTGTATTCGATTCATGTAAATATTACTCAAAATTTGTTTTGGCATCTAATCAAATAAAGAACAAAATACCACAACATCCAGTGCTTTATAATTAACCCAGCTTAATTATGAACAGAACCTTAAATCATCTTTATCAAAGTCCGCATTACCAAAAAGGTAAAAACAAATCCCTTGAGACGAATAAATAACAATCGTCAAATCAACTTATCTTTGTCTCATTTGCGTGCGGCGCGGACCGACAAGCCAATTTAATACGTGATACACGCACGCGATGTATCTGACACCTATTTAACGTTTTTAATGTTTATTTTGTTATATTGGTTTTTTCGTAACAGCCCGGGTTTGGAATTGTGTCCGATATGGCGATAGGCTCGTCTCCTGTGACCTGTCATGTCATGAGACGGAGTGCACGTGGTGAAATGTGGGTTCACGAGTTACAACTCTGCCTGCCCCTTTAGGCGTAAAAGGATCGTGTGTATGTGTGTGTTGTACATTATAAGGTGAAAATAAGGTTTTCATGGCGATTTTCCTTTACGAACACTTTTTTATGTGGTACTATGTGATAATGGTTTTTTCAAAACATTTTTTTCAATGGTATTTAATTGTTTTTTTCTTTCTTTCTAATGTTTGTTAGAAGTATAATAAAAAACCGCTGGACGTAATTAGATGAAATTGTGCCATAGATAGACCATGTCCTGGATTAATTTATATCTCACTTATCTCCCGGGAAGTTCCCAGTGGCACTTTCAGCCCTGAAAAAGTGTATCCCGCGGGCGAAACCGCGAGCAATACTATGTTTCATATTTTGGACGTCAATAATAAACGAAACCAATGACATTTCACGAACGTTCCCTGGTTATCGACCCCGATTCCCCTTCAGAGCAACGAACTTAAAACATAAGGTAAAAAATCAAATGTCCCTCATTTATTCCCGACATATCCTGAATTACAGCCGTAATAAGAAGCCGCGCGTCGTTTTCATGAAAATTTAATAAACTCATACGTTTCAAACAATGAAGTCTTCGAACAGACAACCCCATGCAATCTTACACTGAAATTATAAGTATAGGGGGTTCTTAGTACTGTTTCCGTTCGCATACGATTCTGACTCAAATAATAATTTGTCGTAACGAAGAAAGTGACAAATTAGTTTGCTGGTGGTAGGTCTCTTGTACGCGAGGGTAGGTACCGCCGCAATGTCTATTTCTATTATGTTGTATTCCGGTTTGAAGGACATTGTAGCCAGCGTAATTACTGAGCATTATGAGACTTGACATTTAATATCTCAGGATGACAAGCGCAGCGTAGAGCCACACAGTTCTTAAAAGTTCTGTATGGTGCTGCTACTGTTTATGGGCGGTCGTATCACTTACCATCAGGCGAGCGGCATGCTCGTGTCGTCATTCAGTAGCAATCATAATAATAAGTAGATACGTACTAATTAGTAATTACTAAGGTTTTTATGAGCCTGTTTCTAAATGCTACTCGTCGAATAATATAAGCCGACTGTTTCGGGGGCGTGTTGGTTACGTATTATATGATCCTTTTTTTTACTTGGAAAAAATAATTAAAAAAAGAAACGCAGAGCTTGCCATTACGATATTCCCTTTTAATGAATGTGTAAAATGGCCGCCGCGCTGGCGTAGGCCTTATCGATTAAATAACCTACCGGTAGATGGCAGCAAATCGAAAATAAATCTTTTTATTTATAAATGACGCGGTAACATGGCCCCGGCCTTGGATGCCGCAGGCTCCAATGTAGATAGTCTTCTTAATGATATATTCGGAGTGGCTGCCTCACTGCGATGTGATAGGCAGCGGACAAATCCTGGAGAAGGCCCGCCGAATAACGCCTGATGAAGTCCGGAGATCTGCGACCCTTGACACGCCGTCCTTCCCTGGGTAAACTTGTATAACTCGAGCCAGCTTCCACACCAATGGAGGTACGTTGTCTTCTTTGACGAGTACTATTGTACCAACTTCTAACTCGCTAATGTTGGACTTCCATTTTGACCGACTTTGGAGCTCTGAAACATACTCCTTTGCCCATCTCTGCCAAAAATGCTGTCTTATTTGTTCTATGCGGTCGTAACGCAGCAGGGTGTGACTCGGAGTGATTGTGAGGTCGCTCTGTGTGGGCGCAGTCAGAGGACGGCCGACCAGGAAGTGAGCTGGTGTAAGAGGAAGCGCGTCATCAGGATCTGAGGATAAAACGGATATAGGACGGGAATTCAGGACAGCTTCAACTTGTGCTAAAACCGTGCTGAATTCCTCATAAGTTAGATTAGAATTGCCCACAACACGTCTCAAGTGGTACTTGCAAGATTTGACTCCTGCTTCCCACAAACCACCGAAATGAGGAGAGTATGGGGGAATAAAGCTAAATTTTATCCCATTGCCCGCAGTATAGTCAACTATGTTTTCTAAATTTTCTGTTAAAAATGTTTGGAATTGCCTTTCGGCGCCTACGAAATTCTTGCCATTGTCAGAAAATATCTCTGCCGGCTTACCACGTCGGGATATAAATCTCTTTAATGCTAGTATGTAATCATTTGTTGATAAACTAGTGACTAGTTCCAAATGTATAGCGCGTGTACAGAAACAAATAAATAAACAAATATAACCTTTCATTAACTTAGCTCCTCTGCCTTTTCGAGTTAAGATCATAACCGGGCCAGCATAATCCACGCCGCAATATTTAAATGGAAAGCCCTCTTCAAGCCGTTTAGCCGGCAAATCACTCATAATAGGCTTTAAAGTAACGCTTTTCAAGCGAGAACACATAACACATTGATGTACCGTTTTTCTTGCCAGGTTTCTACCACCCAACGGCCACCAACACTCACGAATGTTAGATAAAAGAAGCTGAGGTCCCGCATGTAATAATCGCTTATGTTCCGAGCTAAATAACAACATCGTGAATCTATGTTTACCACACAACAACACCGGATGTTTTTTATCGTAATCAAAACTAGAATTATTTAATCTACCACCAACTCTCAATATATTGTTACTGTCTACAAAAACGTTGAGTCCTAACAATTTACCCGAACGAAGTTTTCCTAATGTATCGTAATTATAACCAAATGACTGCACCTGAGCGAGCCGCGTTAAAAAACGCTCCGATTGGCACAATTCATCTACCGATAACAAACCGGTTTTACGGAGGCGTCCACTAGTCACTCGCACGTTATAGATAAATCGCAATATGTATGCGGCAGTACGCTTCATTCGGTTAAATGAAGAAAATCTATTAAAATCAAATAGTTCACTACTAGAATTATTACTCGTTGTATTTGTAACAATATGAGACTGAGATTTAATTTCAGGTAAAAGAGTATTGTTCAAAATTACGTTAGTAGTATAATTTAAATTGATGTCCCGTAAAAATTCTGGTCCGTTCCACCAAGTGTTGCATTTATGTAACTCCTCCAGATATAAACCTCTAGAGACATAATCTGCTGGGTTATCTTTGCTACTGACATGGCACCATAGTGCATCGCCTGTTAATTCATTAATTTGTATAACACGATTTTGGACGAACGTTTTAAGTAGACGAGGTGACATCCTGATCCAACCTAATACTATTGTGGAGTCCGTCCAAAAATACGTCTCATTAAATTTGAGCTTGAGTGAAGTTATAATCTTTTTATATAACTTGGCGCCTAAAAGAGCCGCACACAGCTCAAGCCGCGGTATTGTAATAGTTTTAACTGGGGCAACTTTACCTTTAGAACACAATAATTTAACAGTGATGCGTGAAGATTCCCCATACGTTTTTATATAAGCACAGGCACCGTATGCGTCCTGTGAAGCGTCTGCAAAAATATGAAGTTCACAACGCTGCGTCCCTTCACTCATGACATAACGCGGAATTCGAAATGACTTTAATGTCTCTGAAATAGAATTAATAAAACGATTCCACATGATCAATATATCGTCAGGAACAGGGTCATCCCAATTAATTTTTTGCAACCATAACTTTTGTAGGATGATCTTGGCAATAATTATACTTGGAGACAGAAGACCTAAGGGATCATAGATCTGGGAAGTAACCGATAGAACAATTCGTTTAGTTACTGTAGCCGAATTTTCCAGCTCTGTTGTGAAATGAAATTCGTCAGTGATATTCGACCAACCTAGCCCGAGAGTTTTATTTTGACAATGTTCATCTATTGCCAGCGTTTTTAGAACGTGAGCTGCCGAGTCATGATTGAAAGTCCATTTGCGTAATGGGAAGCATCCTGAAGTTAATATTTGAGACGTTCTTTCACAAATGTCTAACAAAGACTCGAAACTATCATGGCCTGTGATTAAGTCGTCCACGTAAAAGTCGTCTTTGATTACGCTAGCAATAATCTTATCATCAGCTTCTTCAGCTAATTGACGAATACAACGCATACTTAGATATGGAGCAGACGCAGTACCATAAGTAACGGTATTTAGTTGATAGATGTCAAGTGAATCCGACGAGTTTTCTCTCCAAAATATAAGCTGTAGATTTCTCTGATCATTTTGTATTAATATCTGCCTGAACATTTTCTCTACGTCAGCACACGCCACGTATCTATACTGCCTAAATCGTAACAGAATAGAAAAGATATCGTTTTGCAACGCTGGACCGACCAGCTGTATGTCATTTAATGACTTGTTTGACGTCGTAACAGCGCTAGCGTCAAACACCACGCGTAATTTTGTGGTGGTACTACTATCTCTCCACACTCCGTGATGCGGAAGAAAATAGTACGTTGAATCTTGCTTATGTATACGTTTCATGTGACCTAACTTGATATATTCTCGCATAAATTCGCAGTACATTTGTTTGAAATGTGGCATGCGATTTAGTTTTCGTTCTAAGGCTAAGAACCGACTTTTAGCCATTTCGATTGAATCGCCAAGCACCTCTGGGGATTCTTTTAACGGTATTCGAACCGAAAACCTACCATGAACGTCACGTTTGGTAGTGCGTATAAAATTATCCTCACACTGACGCTCATCTTCAGTGAGATTGTCATTGTTAAATCGTATTTCTTCCAGCTCCCAAAATTTCCTTAATTGATCGTCTAATGTCTGAGAAATATTACAAACAACCTGATTACTTCGCAATAATTTTGCATCAATAGAGCCGGATAGTAACCAACCCAATTTAGAATTTTGTAGATGCGGACCACATGGCAGTTTAAAACGACCTTCATCCAGTAAATCCCAGAACTTATCCGCTCCGATCAAAATATCGATTTTTGATGATATGTGGAAAGAAGGATCTGCAAGCATTATATTTTTTGGTATAGTAATCGAATCGCATTTAACATGATTTTGCGGAATACTACCCGTTATTTCCGGCAAAACAATACACCGAACATTTGTATTAAAATCGTTAATTTTAGAGCGTATATTTATGTCGCATGACTGGCTCGAATGTGTGACCGAATGTCCTACACCCGAGACTCGAATAGCGGACTGTATAACTGAGACGTTTAAACATTTTAATAAACTTTCGGAAATAAAACAATGTTGACTCCCATTATCGAGCAAGGCGCGAACGGTATGAAACACGTTATTATTATCCGCGACCTCTACTAAAGCGGTAGCCAACATAACTTGATTTAATGATAGAACCCCGGACTTGTTATAAAACTCACTGTCACTCGTATATGACTGCGACGTAGAATGCATAGCGGACGCGCTTGCAGAAACCGGTTTGTTATTTCGCTGCGGCGATGATGTGCTATGCGCTTGCGTATTTATAGGATTACATGACATGTTTACACTATTGCTTTTAAAATGAATTAGAGTGTTATGTTTTTCCTGACACTGTTTGCAAGGTCCGTATATACAGTTAACGACTGTATGACCTGCACGTAAACAGTTTGGGCAAAGATTCTTATCTTCAACGAATTTAATCCTATCTTCGACTGATAAATTAAGGAAACTGACACAAGTATACAATGCATGATTACCATTGCACATTAGACATGCCCGTTTAGGTTTCTCAAACTTGTATGTTTTATTGTTGCGTGTAGAAACAAAGCTGTGAACTTGATGTGTGTGTATTGATTGTTTCTTGTGTTCGGATGTATTTTTATTGTAATGAGAATTTTTTATATTATTATTACTATAATGAATTGTTTCAAGAGTATCTGCCTTGTTTCTGAGAAAATCAAGTAAATCTTCTAGTTTAACTTTGTCACCCTGCGAATCCGTATTGGAAATAAACTTTAATGACCCTTTATGATCCTCCCACTCTCGTTTGGTGGTTTGGTCAAGCTTTGATCTAATTAAGTAAATAATTAACGTGTCCCACGTATCTGTAGGCTCCTCCAAAGTATTAAGAGACCGCAAATTTCGTAAAACAATATCTATAAGGTTTCTAATTTGTTCAGGGCATTGCTTGGTAAGAGATTGAGCAGTAAACAAGGATTTCACGTGGTTATGTACTAGTAAGCGACTATTATGAAATCTCTTTACTAACAATTCCCATGCGTGTGAGTAGTTAGAAGCTGTAAACTCTAACGAACTTATTACTCGAAGGGCTGAACCACTGAGAGAGGATTTAAGATATTGAAACTTATCAATTGCATCTAGGTCATCGCGAGTATGAATCATTGTTATATATGAATTTTTATATTCCAACCATTTATCATAACTGCCGTCGAAGTCTGGCAACTTAATATCTGGCAATTTTGAACGCTTGTATTTAGTTTTTTCAGAACGCTGACAATTAGAATAGTCACTAATACTATCACCAACTAAACACTTCGCAGCAGCCATCACAGAGAAATACTGATCTTCAAATGATTCTCTATACTCAGAATTTGAAACAATTTCATTTTCATCGACTAACAATTGATCTATTTTACTCTGAACATCGTAGAAACTGTGTAATAACTCTTCAGCAGAACTAATACGTAAATTTAGCTCTGTTTTCTGAGTATTTGATAATGAAAGGTTTTGTAATTTATGTATATGCTTTTCGAATGATGTTAATCGGCCCTTTAGTGTACCTCTAATTTTTTTTTGATCACCCGCATTCGTCGGTGTATTACGATCCCGTTGAGGCTGTTTGGGAACTGACAATTGCTTTGTTGATGCGTTTCTGTATTCGTCATCAGTACTCATTGCGGTGGTATGATAGAAAGCAAGAACTTACTGTTAACACCTGAGACGTGATGAACGATGATCCGGGCGGCTAGCAGTGCAGCAGCTAGCAAATGTATAATCACAAATTCACACGATATTAGCACTTGAATCAGAAAGGATAGGGTTAAAAAAGGATGGATCTGACCGTCTTCTTCGTTCTCGATACTTTGCGGTTCCGTGTTGATCCGGGGGCAGAGACTCGTAGTTCCAACGCCGATGCCACGAGTCACGACGTAATTGCGATGTAATAGCAGTTTAATATGCCGATTCAACGAATTTATTCGGCAACGAAGGACCAATGTTTCGGGGGCGTGTTGGTTACGTATTATATGATCCTTTTTTTTACTTGGAAAAAATAATTAAAAAAAGAAACGCAGAGCTTGCCATTACGATATTCCCTTTTAATGAATGTGTAAAATGGCCGCCGCGCTGGCGTAGGCCTTATCGATTAAATAACCTACCGGTAGATGGCAGCAAATCGAAAATAAATCTTTTTATTTATAAATGACGCGGTAACACCGACCAAATACTAAAGTCAAATTCTAATCTATGCTAACAAATAAATGGTAATGAAATGAGTACTATTAATTGTTTAATACGATAAATTTAAAAAAAATAATTTACTTGAAACTTGTGGACATGACCTAATTCTTATTGTTTATTATTAAAGATACGTTGACGCATGATACCTTGCACCTTCTGACTGTCTATAAATAGTGGCAACTCCACACTGAACAGTTAATTGGAAAATAATGCGTGACACAGCTGCGCTCGTCACCCTGAGACCTTAGCTATTCTCTTATAATGCCCTGTATTTACTATGACAAAGTCCTTCAAACAGGAACACAACAGTGCTTTCACGATTTTTTTTTTTTTTTTTTTTTTTTTTTTTTATTTTTTTTTTATTGCATTTAATGACGAGACGAGCATGCCGTTCGCCTGATGGTAAGCGATACGACCACCCATAAACAGTAGCAACACCATCCAGCACCTTGACTAACAAAGTACTGTGTGGCATTCCACTGCGCTCGTCACCCTGAGACATAAGATGTTAAGTCTCATTATGTCCAGTAGTTATACTGGCTACAATGTCCTTCAAACCGAAACACAACAGTGCATGCACACTGTTGCTTGGCGGTAGAAATAGACATTGCGGTGGTACCCACCCAGACGGCCTCTTACATAATGAGAGACCTACCACCAGTACATTGCGGTGGTACCCACCCAGACGGCCTCTTACATAATGAGAGACCTACCACCAAACGATGCTGTTAGGTGGTAGAAATCTATATCTAAAATATATATCGTTACATATTATAAAACAAAATCCCCCAGCCGCGTCTGTCTGAACGCGATTAACTCCAAAACTACCGCACGGATTTCGATGATTTGGTACGGAGATTGGAGATAGTTTGAGAACCTAGGAAGGACAGGCTACTTGCATCCCAGGAGATGTATAGCGACAAATATTAAAAACTTTTTCACCCAAGCGAAACCGCGACCAAAGTTAGTATAAAATAAATGTGTTTATGTAGGTCCTCTATGATCTCCAAAACGACTGGAGCGATTTTAATGAAGTATTTAGGTAATCTTTAGATTAGACCAACGGGTGATCCTCTGAAGTTTGGTAGCGATCGGATCATTTGTTTTTATTTTTGTGTCGTCATCAGCATTTGGCTCTAGATTATTGCCATCTTTACGACGCTGAGGCAGATCGCTAGTAGTATAGTACCTCCCCTATGGTGTATTACTGTTACGTCTACCACTTCCTAGAACCTTCCCTCCTTTTTACAACTTAGGGTCCTTCAGCGGAGCGTGAAGAATCAATTATGCAGGCCGGCATAACTGTGCCGACCGACCAGGGATGTTTATCTCTTGCCGGTCGACATTATTTTGGGCTTCACTTCACTTACCATCTGGTGCAGTGAAAAATAAACGCCAGTTGACGTAAATGTAAATGGATTAACACTGGTCTACAGTTCCATTACCACTCGTTAATAAATCCCGGTGAACTTATTATAGCAGACGGATCCTATCGGCGAAGGTCGGATTACGTGTGAACTGCCTGATGGCTTTCGCTTTAATAGACATTTATTTATTTAATATAGAGTGAAGAAAGTGTTAGAACTAGTATTATTATAGCATGACATAGAGATCTAGAAAGAGTTAGTAACATGCTGCTGAGTAATCTACTGTCTATGCTTAGGTTTTGTTGAGGGGTAGCCAAAGGCTCTCAGATAAGGATCTCTTTATCTATATTATATATAAAAATTTCGTGTCACAGTGTTTGTTACCATACTCTTCCGAAACGGCTGAACCGATTTTGATTAAATTTTATATTCCCACTTGGTAGGTCTGAGAATAGGTTGTTATATATTTTTCATCCCTCTAAGTGATAAGGGTGGCCCACCCCAATTTTTTTATTTTTTGGAACGAAGTTCCTTATTATGTTTTTTTTATGATGTGGCATTAAAAATACATACATCCCTAAATAGAGAAGTCCTCACGTTTAGTTACTGGAGTTATTAAACATAACCGCAAAAGTATTCAACACGTGTCACGAGCTCCTGTCAACAACGGATATTGTGTTACATGTATAAATTATTCTTATTAGTTTTTAATTTTTTTATTTTTCGGACAGATCAGATTTGAGCACACCGTGCTTTTCACACGGGCAATTATACGTGGCGTGGTCTCGAGTGAGCAAACCATCTAGTTTGTTTGTGTTAGCTAAATATGGGCTAACAAAAAATATTGTACACTCCATTGCGTTAAGGGATTGATGTTGTAACTAGTAAAATTATCATAATTATCATATATGAATATAATAAATAAATTCTAAATAATAGTCTATAAAGAATAAATTTTAATAAATGAGAAAATATTAATGTTTAGTATTTCGTTATTTTTATATTCCGTCATCGTTTACAGCGCTCCATGCTTCTTCCACTCATACACTACATCTTCGTGTAATTACAATAATTTATTAATTTTTTTCTACTAAAATAATCTCTAAAACAATTTGTATGGCAAAACAATGTTTGCCGGGTCAGATAGTAGTTGTATAAAAACCTTATCACATTATGAAATAACATTAGGTTTATTCTAGAAATGCTGGTAACAAACCATATTCATTCAAAGGACCCTTGTAGTAATTAATTTAATTAGAGACGTTTTATTTTCCTTTCACGTGTCCTTACGGTTTCTTGTGATGTAGACACAATTTCGCACTCATTCTTATAAATTAGATACTTTGGGTAATATAATAATAAAGTAGGCGTTGCACGCAGCTTCGCCTGTGTCAAAAGCGGTTTGTAAGTAATTACCGATATCTACTACCTTAGTCCTTACACATAATATTTATAAAGCTCAATATACCTTTTGACTGCCTGGGTGGCGTAGTTGTATTACAGTACAACTGCAATACTGAGTCTCGGGTTCGATCCCCAGGTCGAGCAAAGTGATATTGGGTTTTTCTATTCAGTATCAGCCCGGAGTCTGGAATTTGTGCCCGATATTGCGATAGGCTTGCCCACTATCATATCATAGGGTGGAATGTGCACGGCGAAAAGTGGGTGCACTAGTTGCACCGCTGCCTATCCCTTCGGGGATAAAAGGTGTGTGTGTGTCAACATACCTAAACCTTGCCATCTCTCTGAACAAATATGTCTTTTTGTAATTTAGACGTATCGTGCAAACGTAATACCCACTCGGTTCATTTAACATTCTATTAGTTTTACGTCGGCCTGGCTGTCTACAACTAAGAAAGTATAAGCTATAGTGCAGGTTCGCTTCCCGGCGATGCGCTGAGGGATTTTATCGGCTCATTGCATTACATATTCTAGTCTTGACAGTTGGTGCCTAAATATACCGGTCAGGCAAGAACGGACTAAAAAGATTTAGCGCCTGATTCACACATTACAAGTACATATTATTATTTGTCAGTATTAAACAACTAATGTAGATAGTACTCATTTTATTATCATTCATTTGGGAGCATGGATTACAGTGTGACTTTTGCATTTATTTAGCTTATACACTTATATGACGTACTACTGATTACTCAGAAGTTGTGAAAGAGGCCCTAATTATGTAGGTTTATTTTTGGAAAGAATTAATGAAAGCGTTATTGGGTTGTGAACCATAAGGATCGAAATCGATTCTGATACAAACACTAAAAAGTTGGTCAAATTGAAAATGTAACACATAGCGATTTTTTTTTCAGTATTTAGAAACATTGCAAAACGTGCTAATTTCGACTGAATAAGCAAACGTTATGTTTATAATGTAAATTTATCTATGAGTCTCTTTTCCAACGTGCCTACTGTTGTAGGGCTCCTTTTTCCGCACCTAGCCCGTAGATAGTCGGGCTGTTGTGCGTTCCAACGTGCCTATATAATGATTGGTTACATTAGTAATATTAAAGTACTTTCAGAAAACTTTTTACTGATGGTAGGTCTCTCGTATGCGAGGGGCTGTCTGGGTAGATACCACCGCAGTGTCTATTTCTACCGATAAGCGGTGTGCATGCACTATTGTGTTCAGGTTAGATGGACATTATAGCCAACGTAATTACTGGGTATTATGAGACTTAACATCTAATGTCTCAGGGCGACGAGCGCAGTGGAGTGCCACGCACTGCAATGCTATTCAAAGTTCTGTATGGTGCCGCTACTGCTTATGGACGTTCGTATTGCTTACCATCAGGCGAGCGGCATGCTCGTCTCGTTATTCAGAAGCAATAAAAAAAGAAATCATTCCTTTTTCCGGACTTATTAGAATTAAAAACCTATTTTATTATCGGTATTGCACAAATGCTTCCAGGAATCGTAAACCAATTGCAATTTCACTATTCCGCTGAATACGAAATCGACATTTAAAGCCGCAGAATTCTTCGAAGCTGGTACCTACTTGGTTGTTAAATGAAAATCAAATAAAATATTTATTTTCGCCAAAAAATAACCTTAACTATCGCCCACTTTAACAGTCAATACAAACTTTGTGAGCAAACCTTCATACCAGACAATTGTGAATAATTTATTTACTAGGTAGGGATTTATTTATTTATTTATTTTTCATGGTACACCAACAGCATATATTATATTAAAAATTCATAGAAAAGAACATTCTATCATTATGTCACTGGCCGCTATACATTTATATAGATATCTAATATACCTAAATTTCTGCCTAAGAATTTCAAAGTTGTAATGAGCAAATGCACTAGGCCACTTTGATCGACTTAGGCGTAAACCCATTCCGGAGTAGAGGAGACTCGATCCCAGCAATTAGAGAATATAATTCAAAACAGATTATTATTAAAGAATACACGGTCACACACTTCAATTGATATTTTAAAATTACTATGATGCAGTTTTAATTTTCATCAAAATCAGCCCGCAGACTCCTTTGAGCTTTTTTCGCTATACGTCATAGTTTAGGATTTCGCCATCCACACCCACTTAAAAATACACCTGTATGCATAATTTGATACAACATACATAGGTACGTTTTCACAGTATTACAATAAATAAATACACAACTATTATCAAGATTACATCAAATATGTTCTGTTAGAACAAATTTGCAGTAGTTGGTTACATTTCTGGCACAATACCATTGACTACAGCCTACAATGCCATGCAGGGACGGTCCCGTGCAGCTATCTTAGTGCAACAAGATACCCCGGGGCCGTCTCGTATATGCGCCGAAGAAGGCCACCGCGGGTTTTGGTTGGTATGCCGGTGTAGGGTGTACATAGTGTTAGGGACTCGGTCCAATGCTCGCTCGGATGATGCAATACTCCCGAGTGTCGACATTGGGCCGTAAGACCGTGTGAAACCAACATAACCGTTCCACTCACCCCCCAGTGGTGGTAGCGATAACGCGTTTTTCCCCGCGAAGAAAAAAAAAAAAAGCCTACAATGCCATAATAAAAAAACTATATCATTTTCTTCATAAAAATATTTCTTTGTCTCTCTCTTTTTAAGAACAATAAAGCGTAAATTACACTTGTCAAGAGATACAAAGGCGCAGTATGTAAGCGCCCACAACGAATGGCGTAGATGTTGCTACATTACGTAACAATGTCTCCTTGTATGGTGTTTTATTGTGAATGAGGTTTAATTTATCACCCGTTTTATTATTTAAGAATTTGTACCTTTGTTGTGATGAGTAGTCTGGAATTGCAGTGTAATTACTGAGTAGAGACATTTAGAGCCTATTTCACAAACAAGTAAATTTTATTTTTTCACTAAATCGTGAATGTAGATTGTGCTTATTTTATTACCACTTACTTTGGAATATATATTAGAGTGTGAGTTTCGTATTTAGTCAGCTTATACATGAGATTTAAAAAGTTATAACTCAAACAAAAAAAAGGGTGACCAGCGCAGTGGAGTGTCAGGCAGTAATTTGTAAAGTTTCGTATAATGTTACTGTGTGTGGCGGTCGTATCGCTTACATCAGGCGAGTGGCATGCTCATCTCATCATTAAAACAAAAAAAATGTGACGAACAGCATTTACTCAGAAGTTATGAAATAGGCTCTTTGTCTTTGTTGTCGAATTCAGCTATATTTTAAATCAAAATAAAATTTTACGTTTATCTATCTCGATAATTCGTGCCAATATTTACTAAGGCATCAAAATTTAAATTCATTTTAAAGTGTAATTTATAAAGATATAACAAATGTATTCGTAACTTTAAAATAAAGTATGATTGTAAAAATGTGTACACGCTTCGTAAAATCTGAACCTAACACTTACAAACAAGCAACTTCATTCGGCTTCGCTGATCTACACTAATTGCAGGATTTAAACTCAAATACAACACAGCTAACTCAGAAATAAGCTGATGTTTGTGATTGATCGAGAGGCCAATACGTCAGTCATGTGTCAGTCTCTCGACCAATCAATGGATCTATTCGAACACGTAAAGTATTTTGGAACATTCTACGAGAAGAAGCCATTTTGTATTCTTTTAAACATGATCACTTTGAAAAAGAAGCGACTTATTTAGCTACAAGACTTACCTGTCCATCATGTGTCCTTCCGGCCGGTTGATTGGGGAGTCCTTAGAAGCGGAGTATACATATACCCTGGCGTCTGCCTTGTACCACTTGATGCTGTGCATCTCCCCACAAGACTTGCCATCGATGCGGCAGCGAAGCCGCGCGGTGTTACCCACTAGAGCGGACGCGTGCTCTGAAAAAAATATTTATTTATATTTGTTTATTCGGGTAACCAAAGATCCATAGTGTTAGTAGAAAATACAAAAAGAAATATAACATTATGTTAGTAAATACCTAATTAAAATATAACAAATTAATATGTGGTGCACCGCTGCCCCATTCCATGTGAAATGGCACAGCAACGAGCCACATAACAACAATCCAGCCTACTGACAATCATTTGGAGAATGCTGTTGGGGCTGGCCCGCACCCTGCCCACCAGAGATTATAATTTAGACTGTAAATATTTATTCTAATTCTCCCTCACCAAACATTTGTCCAATAGGGATTGTGTAATGTTTTAGCGAAATATAATAATAAAAATAGTATGGACAAGGAAACCCCTAGTTTAAACCTCGGATCTTGCAATTAAATGTATTTTAATTAGTTTTATTCTTGAGTTGCCAACGTATCTTTGAACTCTTCAAGGGGTGCATAAGCTATTTAGTACATAAAGCCAATTTCAGGAATACAGGGTCGATTTTAAACATAATAAAACAATTTTATCGTAAGTAATTGAAATAAGTATCTCGGATTATGTTAAACATATAAAATACGAAATAGTGAAAGTCCCATCCAAATAAACTTTATTAGCTTTTTATTCGTAAAGCCAGAATCTAGATTTGCCAACGCTAGCGTCTTCACGGTCATTGCTGTTCTATTCAGCGAATTGCAGCGAACTGACCTTTCTATTGTCAATAAGCCAGATGGCGTTTGTCGGACATTGCTTTGACGTATATGTCAATTTACGATTTAAAGATTAAATATTTTTGAGAACATATTTTTTTACCTACTCGGAATATGAAAATCAGAGGCAACTACTTATGATTAATCACCAACAATCAATATAGTTAATCACCGACTAAAATATTTATTTACAAAAGTTAAACAAACCCGGATTAAAAACCCGGGTAATAAACCCGGGTAAACCCCCGGGTAAAGTAAAAAATAATCGCATGTTTAAAAACCGAACAGATTAAAAAACACACGATAATTGGCGAAAAACAACAGCCAATTCAGCCATGTAAAGACTGCAAAATGATATCCGGATAATAAAATAAAGCCCGCTTAAAACCGGGCTACGCGGGCGTACGGCGCGACGCGGGCTTAAGTATTTACATTAGGCCGGTCGCTAACAGACGGATAGTCGAAGCTCAGGCGAGGCGTAGGCGCTTGAGAGCCGCTCCTTTTTCCCTAGTATTTAACAGCGCGTACACTGTACAGAGCAGAAGAGCGGTCGCGTCAAATGATTTATGCTCTTAGCTCTTAATTGTTAAGTTTTATTTTTGTTTACCTGAAACACCCTGGCCCATTTTGAATAATCCGAAAAGAATATTATCCCTTTCAATTGACTACTGAACTGGCTTTATTTAAAGCTCTGCGGATCCCATTGTTTACCGGACGGTCGGGAACAATGTGCCTTTGATTATAACCGGGTGTCAAATATTAAACCCGGATATCAGGGAGGTATTTTACATTAATCCGGTTGTATCAAATTAGAGGTGGTATGGCGCGCTGTCACCGGAGCGTATAGCCGCGGGCCTCGTACAAAATATTTTAAATACTCGTACATTTTCCTGTTATTTTTTTGTAGAAGCAAGTGTCGTGTTCTGAGCTCGCTATTAGTTGCATAATCCTAATTTAACTATCTCGTCACGTGGCGCGTGTGTACTTGTGTTAATACGATTCTGAGATAGCGGACATGTTCATAGGAGGTAGCGGAAAATGTTTTTCCCGTGAAGGGCTTATGTTCGGTTAGTATTGTTAATTTAATGAGTGGCATTAATTTAATTAACAAGCAGTTGACTCGGAGAAAATATCCATTAAGTCCATCTTTGTAGAAATGCTTAAAATTGTATGCTAATAAATTGTATGGATTATCTAATTATTTCGTGATTCCTAAGAGGGTTGTACACTCGGATGGGAATTGAGAATTTATTATTATGCAAGTAAATATACGAACTGCTCTAAATAAAATAAAAATATGTATATATTTCTTTTTGTTTTATACACTGTACCTAATTTACCTACCTTTGAACTGATTTTGAAAAGAGCAACCCTAGAGTTTCTTGCCCTTCTTCTCTGGTGGAAACTGGTTTTCGAACTGGTGGTAGAGTAAAAATTTATTGAATCTAAGTAATGTGTAACATTTTATAGATTCGAATAAATGATTTCATTTCATTTCATTTATGCAATTAATTGTATTTAGAAAACATGATTTTTCTTTATAATAGACAACGAGATAACGACGCGAGCAAGCTCGTTGCTTTAACCCTCATTTATATGGAGCAATGATTGTTAGCAATAATTGTGTACAATTATTGCTTTAAGCACTTATAATATGCTGACCGTCATAGAATATTTTTTTTTGCCTCAATAAGCACCTACGTGCGACAAAAACATTTTTTTTAGTTTGGTAACTAGCTTTTTTGGCTGCCGCTCTTCGATTAATGTTCATCGAAGCTGCCGCTAGTTTTGCTGGGATTAAGGTCCCGCTATATATTTTCCCAATATAAAATATAGGCTATATCCTTCCGAGGGTCTCAAACTATCTCCATGCTAAATTTCATCAAAATGGTTTTGAGTTTATCAGGTTCAGACAGACAGTTCAGTTTTATAATGTGTAAATATTAAAGCCGCATGTTCGATATTGTTTTTTTAAAACACGTGGAAATTACGCATGCAATAGTGAATAACGTTAATATGTTTTTAAAGGTGAAAAACACTACTAAATTTCATTTTCCAAGATATCACATTAGTGAAGCAAACAGGCGATATAACCATATACCCGTAACCCGCTCCCACCCTGTCCTCTACCCAACGCTTAAGTCCAAAGGTACATAGTAACAAGTAGTAATTTTGTTGCGAGAAAAATGCACCGTAATCCGCGCTTCCAGCGTACAACGTGCTTGAATTTTTTAACTTAATTTCACAGATTTTAGCTCGAAAACTCTTTAAGTATGTTTGCAAAAACGAAATCAAAATATTCAATCCTTTTGTCCGAGCGGTGCTTTTTGAGGCTAATTTAGTGCTGTGTTTTCAATTTGAGTCTTCATAAATGGTAGAGACTCAGAGCAGACTTTTTGGTAATTTGGTGGGTTGACGCGACCGGGGGAAACCACGTTTTTAAACGTTGTGTTTTTAATAGCTACAATCTACATGATCGGTTCGAATCGGCAGCATTATCCCCCGACACGTCTTCGCAATAAAAATATGACATTTTGAAAAAATAATACCCATATATCATTTTGACAGATCATGTTGCTGAGGGAGTTTCTTGCGCCGCTTCTTCTTCACAGCGATAACACGTTCCGAAGCGGTGGTAGATTCATGACGATTCAAAAGAGCTTGTGAACGACTATTTGAATTAAGAAAAAAGGTTTTAGTATGAATCCTACTATATATATATCCTACTAATATTATAAACGCGAAAGTTTGTAAGTATGGATGTATGGATGTCTGGATGTATGGATGTATGGATGCTTGTTACTCTTTCACGCAAAAACTACTAAACGGATTTCGATGAAATTTGGCACACGTGTAGATATTATGTCCTGGATTAACACATAGGCTACTTTTTATCCCGGGAAAATATAAAACGGGACTTTTATCCCGGGAAAACTCATTCACGCGGGCGGAGCCGCGGGCAAAAGCTCGTATATAATAAGCATCTCCGAACAATATTAAGAAAATCTTTTGGCCCTCAAGCGACCCCCTCCATAAAATTAGTCCCCAACGATAACTTTAAATGCCCCTCAAATAGTTCAACTATATATTCTGACATCCAATCTTTTAAAAACTAAAGCAATAAAAAAGTTATATTTAAGGCCCGAAGTTAGACAATAAACGTGTAAGTCTGTAATTGGCTGAAAATTTATGCGTTCGTGACCGTTCGGGCGCCGTCGGGCGAAATCGGAAATCTACTGTTTTTATGCCCTAACTTTGAAGAGATGTTAAATTGGCTGGAATTGATGTTATGTTTTACTGATTTTTTATGACGATACAGAGACAAATATGGTATTTATCGCTAGAAATGGGGTTAGGTGGTATGCGAGTCAGTCAGTCAGACACCAATGTATTATATTTTATTCCGATAAGCAGAGTTTTGCTACGTTGTATTCTGTTTTGAAGATTGTGTCCAGTGATATGTATGAAACTTATTTTTGTGGCATAGTTGTAAGACCCCAGTCTAGCCACTCGATTTATGCTATATACATTTTTTTTAAAGTGGTAAAGACTTTAAAAAAAATGTACTCTTTACACACACACTCACGCCCGTTATCCCCGAAGGGGTAGGCAGAGGTGTAACTAGTGCACCCCGTATTCGTCGTACGTATTCCGTCCCATAATGTTGTAGGTGACGACTGGCGAACTTATCGCGATATCGGACACAAATTCCAGACTCCAGGCTGATACTGAGTAGAAAAACCCAACATCACTTTACCCGACTCGAGGATCGAACTCGAGATCTCAGCATTGCAGTCGTACCGTAATCCAACTACGCCACCGAGGCAGTCAAGGTGCTTATTAAAACAACAAAACGCAAATTTTTGTAATGAAAATGTTTTAAGTTGACACCAAACTTCAAATCCACAATATCTCTAACCCCAAAATCCTTCAGTAAAAATGATAAACAACCTTACTATCAACCGACGCCTTCGCATAACAATTTCCCAAATTGAATAACAAAAAGGGTAGACCTGTGCGGTCGCCTCGAAGGATTACAGATTACAACCTGTAATATCTTTATACAACGACCTTTTGCAAATTACAACCGTAATACATTTTGTTTAGGATCCGTGTTGTTTGTCTTAACTTTTTGCGTCTAAAGGGTTTTATTGCGAATTTGCAACTCTCATTTCGGGATTATTGGTTTGGATTTGTCGGCACCTGTTTGTTCATAAATTTTCCCAGGGAAGGAAGAAACTACAAAGCACATGATTGACTCCACTTAGAGTCTATGCTTGGGATTTGTGTTTTGTTTTTCGACGTGGCGACAACTTTTATTTCTAAGCGAATATATTTGTTTTGTGTCTGGTATTATATCTTGACATTGGCAAAAGCAACAATAAATAACCGGTAGAAGCCACAATTTAAAAGAAGAAGAGTCTACCGCGATGTAATAATTGTGTTTTGTGTTATTTTGTAAGTTCGCTGAAAACTCGCATAGAAGGAGCCTCGAATCGCGTCAGCGAGTACTAGAAAAGGTAGAGGTTATTTTAAAAGCCCCGAGTAATCTAGATTTGTATGGCTTTTCAGTTAAAGAAAGGCACCTGAGATGGATTGGAATTATACGCTTCCAGTTTATTGTTGGAAGTAATTCAAATTCAAACTAAAATTCAAATTGTTTATTTATGAAATCGGTTACATACATTGGTCTTACATAATGCTGTTACAGGTCGCCGAAATCTGCTACAAGATCATATAAATGTGTATAAAATAGATCCTTAGACCATCTCCACTGCTCTTTAAATATATTTGTATCCGTCCGACTAGCGACCACCGTACACAAGGTTTTAAGGCATAGTGGCCCACTAGTGTCGCGGTCCGTGATCTATATCCGAGGTATATCCAGTTCCTAACAGCATAATTGTGTCAACTGGTGAGGGGAAGTCATCTCTTGTCGCCACTCTATTTGACACCTAGTCTACTCATCTCACATCTCACTCTATTGCCGTGCCAGGCACAAATCGGCGGGTTTTAGCCTGAAAATTTCACTAATAGGACAAGTATAGATTATCTAATTATTTCGTGATTCCTGAGACTTGTGCAGTTAGCAGCATAAGTAGCTAAACAAATTCAAAATTTCAAATTGCCTATGTACTTTTGTGTTCTTACTATCTTTTTTTGCTCTTCACAAAAATGAAATAAAAGAGATTTATTTATTTATTTTTTTATTTACTTCAAACGAAGAAAAGAAATGTTTCAGTTTAACTTAACGCATATATAGGCGATATGAAATTTTGATTTTGTACAGATACTTATGCTGCTGACTGTACACCACCTGTGTTCCTGATGGGAATTGATTATTTACTATTATGCAAGTAAATATATGAAATGCTCTAAACAAAATAAAAATCTGTATATATTTCTTTTTGTTTTATACACTGTACCTAATTTATACCTTTGAACTGATTTTAAAAAGAGCAACCCTAGTGTTTCTTGCCCATTCTTCTCTGGTAGAAACTGCTTTCCGAACTGGTGGTAGAGTAAAAATTTACTGAATCTATGTAATGTGTAACATTTTATGAATTCGAATAAATGATTTCATTTCATTTCAACCATACAATGATTTTTATACTCAAGGATATAGAACATTAAAACCGTTACAATGGTTACAAAGTCAAATAAAATAGCTAAAATTCCGCCCGGATAATTCAAATTGGTGGTTATTGTGCGAACACCCACGATGTGTTCAATTAATATCTGAATAATGCTGCAATATTAAAAAGTGGTTGCGCGGTCCGCTTGTTCACAGTTTCCACCTGATAATGTTTGCAATTAGATTTCAAACTGATTGGTTTTGTGGAATTTTGCGAATAATTTTGCATTTTACTATCTACTCTAATGCTTATGAATAAATTTTAGGATGTTATGTTTGTTAGGTGTAAATTCAGAAACCGCTGAACAAATTTTGATGAAATTGTCCACTGATTAATCAGAGATTTAAAGCATACAAAGATAATTTGCAAATCAGCTATGTAACGTCACGTAAATATGGTTTACAGAGAAGAAGGAAGCCAAGATTAGGCGATCTCTTTCCCAAGGTAATGTCATATTCACTACCGATTATATCTCCTAATTAAGTGTGAGTAATAATAAGGAAAGGAACCTGTTAGAAGCGGCCTGCATCCAGTGAGCTGAAGCGACCTTTATCATGACATCTGTCCACAATACACTGACAACGATCTCTCTCAAACATTCATAATGCCTGATGTCAGAAACATATAAATTAACAACCTCTCTGGATAGACTCTCAAAGGGTGGTTTTAATACGCCAATCTCACGTTTGAGTAAAATCTCAAGTAGACATAATGTATTATAGTATTTAAAAAACCAAGCTTAAGCTGTAATTTAAGAGCTTATTCTCAGCTGAGTTCTGTTACATAAACAAAATTTAGTTGTCAAAATCCGATAGATATTGTTACTTATGATTTTATTTAAGCTGAAGTTAATGTGGGTTTCTTAAATAGCGACTATCTTTTTTTTTCTTTTTTTTTTTATAGCATCGAATGACGAGACGAGCATGCCGTTTGCCTGATGGTAAGCGATACGACCACCCATAAACAGTAGCAACACCATCCAGCACCTTGATTCACAAAGTACTGTATCTTAAGATGCTGACCTTAATTTGACAGCGTCTCAGCTGATATCGCACTTCAGAGCGACACTGAGTAGCATCTATTAATACGGCACATAATAATTAAAGGGATAATGAATACAATACAGCGAGGGACGTCCACCTACAAGGTGGAAAGCCTAATTTGTAAAGGTCGCAGGAACCCGCTGGATGTAGGCCGCTTCTGGTAGGTCGGTCTGGGAATCTTTGGGGGAGGTCTATGTTCAGCAGTGGACCTCCAAAAGCTAAAGAAAAATACAATATTATTGATCTAAATGCAATAAACTTAGAAAAACAACATTATTACGATCATTACATATAGCTAAAACTGAAATAAAAACATCCTTACAGAATGCCATCATAACGTGAAGTCGCGACGATTGCCAAAAACTGGCAAGTTTGCGTAATAACCGGCCAATTTATGTAGCGGTTAAACTCTTAATGTAGCGTATAATGTGTGGGCGGACGTTTCTGCTAATGCCCAACTTTTGTCTTAGAACTGTTTGGAAGTTATGGGTTGATTTATGTATAATTAACTAAGTAATATTGCTTGCAGCCAATTTACTTTTCAGTGAAGAGAAGGCAAAGGAATCTTAAATAATTGAGCCAAGTATGTAATCAAAACTTTTTTTTTTATTTAATTAGTAAAAACTTTTTATAGAATTTCCACTATTTCCACAGCAAATATTATAGGCTTATAACCACAAGAGTCGCTTGGCAGTGATCTAGGACTGTAAACCGTGAGGTTTTGGATTTGATTCTCAGGTTTAGCGTATATTTATGAGAAATTATTATATTCTAAAACCAGAGAATGAAAATATATCTTTTCCACCCGTTTTTGTATTATATAGGTAATATTATATCTTTATTTGTTAAATAAATAAATAAATGTTAACGCATTAATAATCCATAATAATAATAGTCCAGTAGTCGAAGTTCGAATTTAATATATTTATAGATACATTTTATTTTCTACATTCCTTCTTTATATGAACTTAGGTAACTATACGAAATCTCACACGCCTCTGTGCGCGCAATGTGCTTATAATCGGGTACAAAGATTTCTTTTTAAGTATTAATATGTAGATGATTATTTCTTAGACTCGTAACTCCCAAACTACTCAATAACAACGAATAAATGTACTATATAAAAATGAACACTGGCCTTTTTGTTGACAACTTTTTATTAGCGAAGTTTTCGCGTGAGAGCATCGCGTGACTCCACGGGACACGACTAGTCAACGCTTAAACTTAGTCGTCGCTTAATTAACTTGAGTAGTTAGAACGCTTATAGATGTCAAGTTTGGCTTATTCTCAGATTTATTAGTGATAAGTTACTTATTGTGATTGTGTATTTATATCTAGATAGTGGCTACGTATTTGCATCCACACTTCCCTACATAGTATAAAACAAAGTCTCTCGCCGCGTCTGTCTGTCTGAACGCAATAAACTCAAAAACTACCAAACGAATTTTGATAAAATTTTGTGTACAGATAGTTTAAGACGTTGGGAAGGACATAGGCTACTTTTTATCCCGGTAAACTTCACGACGGCGAAACCGCGAGCGAAAGCTAGTAACATAATAAATGCGAAAGTTTGTCTCATCTTTGGATGGTTTTAGAAGTAATCACAAAAATCGCTGAAGGGATTTGGATGGATTCTGGCATACGGATAGACTATTTCCTGGATTACTTTTGATCCTAGTAATTAGCTTTCGTAATATGTATTATATCAATTTGCATTTTCATACATGACGGCTCAAAGAATTTGAATGATTTTTGGCTTATAGATAGATCATGTCCTGGATTATAATTTTACCTAGGAAAAGGAAACAGTAATAATTTTATTCCGGAACAGATATCTCATGCGCGAATATGTTAAGCTTTGAGTTCCTCATATATAAACGAAAACACTGGACAAGTGCAAGTTGGACTCGCGTACCGAGAGTTGCGAGAAACGTTTAGGTAAGGTACCTAAGTATAAAAGTTCAATAGTTCGCCAAAATTAATTAATATAATAATTGAATTTAAAAAGTTTGTAAATTCGCTTTTTTTGTAATTAAAGTACATAATGATTCCTTATGTTTACGCGAATGTTAGACATTGAAATTAAACTATTATAACGGATTTTATCGCGGTTTTTTATTTAATTTTTCTCCCGACGTTTCGAAGGCTTTGCAGCACTTCGTGGTCACGGGGCGGACTGAGGTGTTGGTGGTCCGAAAAGTTAGTGTTACAAATCTACCTTCGATTTACAATTTAAAGATGCTAGTCATTGTTTGCGGTCCGGTCTACGCAGTAAGAGCTCACAATGTCTTGAGGTCTGGCAGCAGGTCTTTTGGGGCCCGATTTAATTAGATGTATGACCGGGTCCCAGGCTTGTGCAAGTTTCCAACCATCTTCTCTATTGAAATTAGGATGTTTTTTGAGCTCAATAGCCTCGCGGATCATCCTAGGCAGGAATCGGTGTTTTTTGGCAAGGATTTGTGGCTTGTCGAATCTAAGGTAATGGTTGCAGCCTTCTTCTGAGTGTTCAGCTACTGCAGACTTCGTAGAGCGTCGGTGTTTAACGTCAGCTATATGTTCTTTTTAAAGTACATATTTACGGTTTCGAGTTTTTTTCCTTTACATGTGCTGTGAGACCTTGCTTCTTGCCAAATTTCATGATCCTATGTCAACGGAAAGTACCCTATATTCCTATTTCCTACTCCCTATATCTTATATTTTGATTCTCTTTGCGAAATCGCAAAATATACGAAAATATGCGACATAAACGGTCATATCTTTTGATCGCGTTGGCTTACAAGTTTGATTTTTTCACAGCAGAAAGATACCGTAGACTCGAGTATTTCATATAAATTCCAACTTGATATTTCTATGCGTTCCTGAGAAAAAGTGTCTTGACATACAGACAGATAGACGGACAACAAAGTGATCTTATGTTATTTTCTCCCTTTTCTATAAAACATGATATACTGTTATTGTACCAATAATAAATATTTCTTTCTTTATTTCTTTCAAGGGTTCCATTTTCGCTAATGTGGTACGGAACCCTAAAAAGCGATAAAAACCTTAATAGATATTAAAGTAAACAGACGTTTCATAAAATACTCTTTTATTATCAACCATAAATAATTATCTTGATCGCTCAGTGTTTCGTTAATTAGAAATTTTGAATAGGTTTTCATGTTTTGTCTTATAACCATAGTATGGAAATGTTAATATAATATTTAATTTAAGAGACGAGGAATTAAAACTAATTTTGTAAGAAAATTCAGGTTTATATTACCTTATTAATATGGTGCAAGCTATTTAGGTAGGTAAGGTATTACAAGAGCCGATAATATTACAACGTGATATTGGGTTTTCTACTAAGTATCAGCTCGGAGTCTGGAATTCGTGCCCGATATGGCGATAGGCTCGCCCCCTATCACATCATGGGACGGAATAAAAATGGCGAAAAGTGGGTGCATTAGTTGCGCCTCTGCCTACCCCTTCGGGGATAAAAGGCGTGAGTCAGCACTGCCTTCTGCATCTGGCTCTTGACCCAACGACCAATTGAGAGCCTCTTAAGATGTTGCTAAGGCTCTTTGGTATCAACCCATGTGCAGATTTTAGACATTTTGTCTTTTTCGGCTTTAACAAGGTTTTCGACATGCGGGATGGTGACATCAACAAGTATTGCGTAAGTTATTATTATTATTAAAATATGCAATAAATTCAACCTTAGTTAATAGCTCTTACTATCCTAGTGGCATATTTCATCCAATTTCGTCGGTCGAACGGAGATTTCGCGGTTGAATCGCGCAATGACTTTCCGCTGGCTTCTCTGAATCGCTCGGCACGCGAGTTGACTGGTTATATTAGTTTTACGGGTGAGTACAGTTTTCCTGTGTGGTTAGAGACTTTTGATACAATGACGAAGGGGTTGTCACGAAATTGACATGTATGTCGTCATACATATGATAGCGTTCGCGATACACAAGTAAAACCTGCCATAGTGGCCCACGTAAGTGTGCCGCGTTCCGGGATCAGCCTGTGTATATACCTGTGTAGATGAGGGGTATACATCGCTCGTCAGTCGAAACTGTATCTGGACCTCTCTCCACTTGTCATCAGATGAAGTGGGATCACTTTGCCGTGACTTATAAAAAGAACTGGTTTGCTGACAGGTATAGTGGAGTCATTGCCGCGAAAAAACAACCTACACAACAGCAGTGTGCATGCACTGTTGTGTTTCGGTTTGAAGGATATTGTAGCCAGTGTACTGGACATAGTGAGACTTAACATCTTATGTCTCAGGATGACGAGCGCAGTGGAATGCCACACAGTACTTTGTAACTCAAGGTGCTGGATGGTGTTGCTACTGTTGATGGGTGGTCGTATCGCATACCATCAGGCGAACGGCATGCTCGTCTCGTCATTCAATGCATCAAAAAAAAAAACAAACCAAAGCGTCGTAACCTAGTTCCAATAGATGAGATTCCTCGACTTAATTTGTTCTCCAGCAAATTACAGCTTTCAGACGTGATGACGTATTTAATTGTTCTGCGGAGCGTTTAATCACTTACCCTTTTTGCTCGCAAATTGTTGAATTATTGCGCCTTGTCTTTAATAACTAAATGACGGACGTTCCCGGATTACTGCGAAGCTTGTTTGAAATATGATTTTTTTAATTTTTTGTAAAAAATTTGGTATTTATTACTGTTGAGATTGCACCATAGCTTAATTGGGAATGGAACGGTTTGCCAAGACCTAATTTCCACAGGTTCAAAAGCCAAGATACAACTCTGAATTCTCGATGTTACGTGTGTATTTTTTATCAATTATCGTTCACTTTACCGGTGAAGGAAAACATCGTGAGGAAACTTACATACCTGATAATTCTCCACAAGAATTTCGAACGTATGTGGAGTCTGCCAACCCGCACTAGGCCAGCGTGGTGGACTAAGGCGTAAACCCTCTCAGTAGAGGAGGCTCGTGCTTAGCAGTGGACAGTATAAAGAGCTAGTATTATTTTAATGTAGGACCTAAATTAATGTACTGCTTGGCGTTAGCAATAAACAAAGCGACGTAGCCTGTTGTGTTTCGGTTTGAAGGACATTGTAGCCAGTATAATTACCGGACATAATGAGACTTAACATCTTATGTCTCAGGATGACGAGCGCAGTGGAATGCCACTCAGTACTTTGTAAGTCAAGGTGCTGGATGGTGTTGCTACTGTTTATGGGTGGTCGTATCGCTTAACATCAGGCGAACGGCATGCTCGTCTCGTCATTCAATGCAATAAAAAAAAAAAAAAACCTTACATTTTTCACGTAAGATGATATACAACTTGCGTCAGAAATAAATAAAGTTACGTAATGGAAGGTACTCCAGTCCATTCTTAGTAGAACGGTCAACACATCATTACCTTACTTGCATAAAAGAATCTAAGGGTTGAATAAAAACCTTCGACATTAGTGCCCCTAAAATATCCTCAAAGGGTATTAATTTTTTTTTATCGCTTTAGTGGGTTACACGTATCGGCACTTACTGAACGGCCAACAAAAAGCTGAAGGCCTTGAGACACACTGTTGTAAAGAATGACCAGCGTTGCAAAAAATATTGTATAGAAAGAACGGTCTACACAGTATTAACACAGCTGGACAATATTGTGCTTCATTTAATGTTATAATCCACAGACGAATAGACAAAAAAGGTTAAAATATATCATCATCATGATCATCATCAGCCACATGACGTCCACTGCTGCACATAGGCCTCCCCCAAAGATTTCCATACGGATCTGTCATAAGCGGCCCGCATCCAACGTGTTCCTACGACCTTTATCAAGTCGTCTGTGCACCTTGCAGGTGAAATGCCACAGACTGATTATGGGCAACAGCATAATCAGCGCGAGAAGCTGCGTCCTCCGCTCGCCAACCCGCCTGCCAAGCGTGGCGAGTATTGGCAAAAACCCCCCGTATGAAAATATACAGGATCATTTTGACATTGCGTTACCAAATGAAACCACATGCTTATCTCCTTGTAAATAACACTTTCCATTAAGTTATTTTAACCATAGATGTAAAATAAAAAAGTGTAAGTTACGAACAAAATAAATATCAATAAAAAGTAACTTTAAGTTTACACGCCCTAATGCCACTACTACTACTCTAGAAGGAATCGTCGCTGGAGCAATATCACAGTTTCAGTCAGAAAACACTCTCGCACATGACATATTCGCACTAAGCTACCAAATGATAAAAAAAAAACAGGAAAATAAAATTTTGATTTTTGGTGAAAATATTTGTTTCTCATGGATCATTTTTGGCACGATGTTAGCAAAAGCAAAGACGAGTTTGTGGTTTCATTTATTAAGGCAATGTCAAAATGACCCTGTATAATTGAGTCTTATTTTAAAGTTAATCACTATACATTTGACCTTAGTAAATCTGGTGGCTACTCCTTCATACTTTAAGCACTGTAGCTATTAACCTTATTTTACATTAAAATCCCTCTCCCCTTATCTCACAAAATATAGAATCCAAAACACGGCATAATTTTCATTCATTCTCTTATTTATTTTATAATAATATTGAGAATATCAAAACATCCTTTATATCTACTATAAAACAATTCAAGTGATTAAATTCATTCAATTCGTTCATTCATTTTCCGCGAAGCTACAATCCCTCCAGTTTGCATTCCTCGAACTCCAGTTCACTGTAACTACAAAAATAATGAGGGATTTTCTGTGAAGTGAACATTTCAAAACTATTTAATGTTTCTTTGTTTTTAGTATCACTCGTTTTAAGTCTTGAGTGTTTTACCTCAAAGTATTTGCTTTAAGGTTTTATTTATACTCTAAAAACCTTTTAATGGTCTAATGACAGTGTAATTAAGGGATGCTAGTGTGTTAATTTCCAGGTTGTTTAAGTTTGATATCTATTTGAATAATGCGTCGTGTTTTATTCAATATACTAGCTGTTGCCCGCGGCTCCGCCCGCGTGAATGAGTTTTCCCGGGATAAAAAGTAGCCTTAGTTACTCCTTATTACATCAGCTACCTGCCAATAAAAGATCCCGTCAAAATCGGTCCAGCTATTTCAGAGATTAACCGAAACAAACAGACAGGCAGACAAAAATTGTAAAAAATGTTATTTTGGTGTATGTACCGTATATATATTCATATACATGTAGTAAAAAACGGTTATGTCAAAATTACAAACAGACACTCCAATTTTAATAATATGTATAGATTTGTGACCGATACGTCAACAAGCATATTTCATAACATACTACACTTTTACTCTTCTTCTTCTTTTGGGATAAAAGTCCCCCTTTTATATTTTCTCAGGATAAAAAGTACCCTACGTTACTCGCTGATAATGTAGCTTTATATTGGTGAAAAAAATCAGTCCAGTAGTTTTTGAGTTCATTCGTTACAAACATACAAAAATCGAAATCTTTCTACTTTAATAATATTAGTGTAGATAAAATATAATGGAAGAAATAGACTGTATGAATTTTGAGTACAATAATTGTATGTTTACTGCAAGGTTAGTAGCGTGGGATTATGTTATTGTTACCCGCACTAGGCCAGCGTGGTGGACTAAGGCCTAACCCCTCTCAGTAGTAGAGGAGGCCCGTGCTCAGCAGTGGGCAGTATATATGCCCACAGTATATATGCACTGGTGGTAGGTCTCTCATATGTAAGAGTCCGTCTGGGTGGGTACCACCGCAATGTCTATTTCTACCGCCAAGCAGCAGTGTGCATGCACTGTTGTGTTTCGGTTTGAAGGACATTGTAGCCAGTGTAACTACAGGACATAATGAGACTTAAAATCTTATATTTTTCCCGGAAAAAAAAAATCACGCGGGCGGAGCCACGAGCCTCACCTAGTATTGATATAAAATTAAAACATTCCATATTGTTCAAAATTATACTACACAGCAATTTATAATAATACGAATTAAAATCCAACCGTATTTTAATAAATGTAACAAAACAAACAAAACTGAGCCAGAAACAAAACACCGAAAAACATTTAAAACTTATTCAAACAGGGTAATCCGATGTTTGCCATCCGCGCGGGCCATGTGTAAGACAAGCTCGCGACAGTTTGCCGACCTGTGTGTCCGTGCGTCCACGCCCTAATTGGTACGCAAACAGCGTTTGGCATTCATGCGGACTTACATTAATCTCACTAGGGATGGGACACTATCGATGTTTGAGAAGCGCGGAAACAGTGTAAATATTGGTCAAGAACTGTCTAGGTGGCGTAGTTGTATTGCGTACGCGGTACGATTCTCGCTCTCAGATCGGTTGGAATAAGTGATATTAGGTTTTTCTGCTCTGTATCAACTTGAGTCAGGAATTTGTGCCCAATATGGTGGCAGACTCACCCCCTATCACATCATGGTGCGGAATGCCCACGGCAAAAAGTGTGTGCACTAGTTGCGCCTCTGCTTAACCCTTCAGCGTACTATATTTGTTCCTACAGCGCAGCGCTCTTAGAGCAGTCGTCGGAGGAGACCTCTCGCTGCCGGCCGTGGTGTCCGCCATGGTCGGTAGCTGGAGCTCATGTTCGGTTCCGTGCAGCTATCTTCATGCAACATGATACCCCGGGGCCGTCCCGTCCGCGGGTTTTGGTTGGTATGCTGATCTAGGGTGTACATAGTGTTAGGGGCTCAGTCCAATGCTCGCTCGGATGATTCTATACTCCCGAGTGTCGACTTTAGGCCGTAAGATTGGTAAAACCAACATAACCGTCCACTCACCCTCCAGTGGTGGTGGCGCTAACGCGTTTTTTCCCCGTGATAAAAAAAAGGGTTGTATAATGACTTCTTATATTTAGGCGAATGTTACGACATTGAAATTAAACTATTTTGCGGATTTTATAGCGGTTTTTTTTAATTAATATTTTCTCCCGACGTTTCGAAGGCTTTGCAGCACTTCGTGGTCACGGGGCGGACTGAGGTGTTGGTGGTCCGAAAAGTTAATGTTACAATATCTACCTTCATTTTTTAATTATACATTTTTATAAAAATGTATTAATTAAAACCCGCTATAAAATCAGCAAAATAGTTTTATTTCAAAAAGGTTGTATAATTTTATATGATAGCTACTATTTGTTAGGCATCTCGTATAAAAGAGTCCACCTAGATAGAGCCGCATTATCTATTTCTGCCGCCAAGGAAAGTACAAACACTATTGTGGAACATTTACCTAATAATAATTAAGATTCCATAAATCAAACGCCGATATTTAATATCATAGATGATAAGTATTAATATTTCTCTAATTAATATATGTCGAATCATAA
Organism: Sphinx pinastri; assembly: GCA_947568825.1. Classification (NCBI taxonomy): domain Eukaryota; kingdom Metazoa; phylum Arthropoda; class Insecta; order Lepidoptera; family Sphingidae; genus Sphinx; species Sphinx pinastri. The sequence goes on along the minus strand of OX387640.1, from coordinate 10,985,219 downwards.
AATAATGTAAGAATATTTTCTTTCATATTTATTTAATTAAGAAAATACGGGTATATTAATATTAGAGACACTCATTATTTTATGCAGCATTATGTTCTACAATCAACGAAGTGCTGGACTCCTATTTAGTTAATTACGTCTAAGGCGTAAACCCTCTCAGTAGTAGAGGAGGCTCGTGCCCACTAGTGTACAGGGTCATTTAATTTTAATAAATGATACCACATTTTACTGGTGGTAGGTCTCTCATATGTAAGAGTCCGTCTGGGTAGGTACCACCGCAATGTCTATTTTTACCGCCCAGCAGCAGTGTGCATGCACTGTTATGTTTCGGTTTGAAGGACATTGTAGCCAGTGTAACTACAGGACATAGTGAGACTTAACATCTTATGTCTCAGGATGACGATCGCAGTGGAATGCCATACAGTACTTTGTAACTCAAGGTGCTGGATGGTGTTGCTACTGTTTATGGGTGGTCGTATCGCTTACCATCAGGCGAACGGCATGCTTGTCTTGTCATTCAATGCCATAAAAAAAAATGCTCATCTTTGCCTGCTAACATTGTGCCAAAAATCATCCATGAGAAATGGATATTTTCACAAAAATCTTAATTTTACTTTCCTGATTTTCTTATCATTTTGTGGTTAAGTGCGAATATGGCGTGTGAGTGAGTTTATTTCTGACTGAAAGTGTGATGTTGCTGCTGCGACGAATCCTCTTCGAGTAGTAGTACTGGCATCAGGGCGTGTTAATTTAGTTACTTTATACTGATATTTATTTTGTTTCGAAGATACACTTTTTTATTTTAAATGTAAGGTTCAAATAACGTAATGGAAAGTATTATTTTCAAAGAAATAAGTATATATTTTCATTTAGTAACACAATTTCCAAATAACCCTGTATAATACAGGGCTGGTAGTGTCTTTTTAAAGTATGTTTATTTGTGCTTTTCTGACCTTTTTCAGTAAAATAGTGTCAATAAACGATGCACATGTAGTGTATGGTGAATTATGCCGACCCGCGCTAGGCCAGCGTGGTGCACTAAGGCCTAAACCCTATGTACAGTAGAGGAGGCTCGTGCTCAGCAGTGGGCAGTAAACGTACTTTCCGATAAATCAACGAATTATCATTACATAAACAAAAGCAATGTTACACAGAACTTTGAATTACTGCAAATTATTTATACATAACTATTTATAGCTTCTATGCTAATCCAGGACATGTTCTATATGTGTGGCAAATTTCATCCAGAACAGTTCAGGGGTTTCGGTGTTTATTCCTAACAAACATCCAAAAATATTCAAAAACTTTTGCATCTTATTTTATCTTACTAATATAAATTGTGAAGTTTGTCAAAATGATTTTATATTTGTACGTTTGTTAAAAGTAAACGTAGAAACAACTAAACAGATTCGGATGAAATTTGGCACACGGGTAGACCATGTCCTAGGTTAGTACATAGGCTAATTTTTATAATAGAACTGATTATAATTTTTCATTATTTATTTTTTTAATAGATGGCGCTGCCCTTGTACTTACTTTGCAGCGGAAAGGTTTTCCACGCGAGTGCAGCCGCCAGAAACACCTACTTTATAACATTCGAGTAAGATAAGTAAATCGATAACACTCCCTGCCCATCACTAAGCCAAAACAGGCATAAGCGTTCCTCAGCAAAATTCACGAGCACACAGCTTACGGAACGTAACTTCAAAATGTCTATATTTCAAATTTGCCAGTGGAATTAATCAGGACGTTCCGTTTTGCCCTCAGAGCGATGCGACATAATGTTGCTGCGTGAAATGAAACGTTTTACTTAAATTGTATTGATTTGACGATGATTGGTCGATATATGACTTAGAAATACTGTTGGATTGCATTTGATTCTAGCAAGTGATCGCGGTTTCGTTCGCGTGTAATTAATTATTATTTCTCTCAATACAAATTTAGAATTTCCATTACCCCTTAGAGTGACTCTTCATATTATACTTACCAATTTCTACAGAACTATACGCAACCGAACGTAACCTACAAGTACTGGGTAACAACAAGGCCCCGTATTTTCAACTGTAGTTATATTTTTCTCCGGGTCTTATTAGGCTGGACGCGCTCGCTGAGCTGCGAGTATGTCGGCGTGAGGTGTGAGACGTGAGGCGCTGCGAGCGCGTCCAGCTTAATAACACCGAGGATTACCCAAACTACGGGTTGAAAAAACCCGGTCTTAGACTCTAGTGTCCCATCAACTCATCAGGTTTAATGTTTCTGGCTCAGACAATGGACTGCAACAATATTTCATGACATCGCATTGTTTTTTGCCATATTACTATGACATACTCTAAATTAAATTATCTATCTCGTACTTTGAGAACGACATCCAGATTCTGGACACAAAACCGTGGGCAAATGATAGTTAAAAACAAAATTGCGAATTTTAAATCACTTTACCACTTTGATTATAAATCGACAACGTAAAATGGAACGTCGTTTAGAAAAGAAACAAATATTTACAAATAAATCAGCATTTTTCGCGGTACTCACGCGACGCAACCCATTTATCAACTTTGAAAGCAATATATTTTTACACTAATACTTGGTAATAAATTTAACTCAGAATTAATCAGAAGCAACGTTCCGTTTCACGTAAACGATGAATCGAGTTACGTCACATTACTGGGGCATGAAGTCGAATGTAATTTATTAATATAAGCACATAGTAACATCGGTCGACCTAAGTTTTTTATTTATATTTTTTTTTAATAAAATGCTTTATTAAAATGAACGGTCTGCCGAGACAATGTCCGGAGGTTCAAAACCCTTGGCACACACCTCTGACTTTTCGAAGTTACGTGGTTATCAATTATCGTTCGCTTTAACGGTGAAGGAAAACATCGTGAGGAAACCTGCAAATCTGAGAAGTTCTCTGAATTTCGAAGGTATGTGAAGTCCGCTAACCCGCATTAGGCCAGCGTGGTGGACTAAGGCCTAAAACCCTCTCAGTAGTAGAGGAGGCCCGTGCTCAGCAGTGGGCTGTATATAATACAGGGCTGATTGCATTGCATTGCAAAATGCTTTGTTATAAAAAATCAATTCGAATATTTTGACATTTATAAACATTAGGGGTCGTCCATCAAACACGTTACGCTCGAAAGGGGGGGGGGGGGAGGGTGGTGTAGTGATATATCACGTGTATTTATTTTTTCGTTAAACTTGCGATTTAAATTAGTTTTATTTACTTGTCACGCCCCCTATCACATCATGGGACGGAATACGCCCGACGAAAAGTAGGTGCACTAGTTGCGCCTCCGCCTACCCATTCGGAGATAATAGGCACGAGTGTGTGTGTGTAATTCTCTTTAACGGTGATGTCCACACTACTGTGCCTGTATCGAAGACATCGTTTTTAATTTCACAAATGTATTAATATATCCTAATTAAATAACGCACAAAGTAATTCTCGATTTACAAATCGAATTCCATTCTCAATTTCCACTCACAACAAAACCAAGCCAGTAAGCCATACCAGTTTTGTTAAAATCATATCTCTATATCATCCCTATTTACAAAGCATCCTAAACACACATGCCGAAAAATCCGGGACGTATGACGTCACAGGAATTCTTCCGCCATTACCGCGGAGGGGTAATGGCATAGCGGAGGGAGGGGGTTTCCTCTTTCAGAAAAAATCACCACGGATCACAGAATGATAGATTGAATATAATTTGTTTTTGTCAACTTGTCTTTTGTTGTAGAGATTGGGATTACCTTTTTAAATATAAGTTTGCACGTATTATGTAAATACTATCTAGTAACTAAAATAAATAAGTATATACTACGTACATTTTAAGTGCGTGATAGTTTAGTTAAGTGGACGATAGCCTAGTTGGGAATGGAACGGTCTGCCGAGGCAATGTCCGGAGGCTCAAAACCCAAGGCACACACCTCTGACTTTCCGGAGTTACGTGTGTATTGTTTATCAATTATCGTTCACTTTAACGGTGAAGGAAAATATCGTGAGGAAACCTACATACCTGAGAATTCTATATAAGAATTTCGAGGGTGTGTGAAGTCTACCAACCCGCACTAGGCCAGCGTGGTGGACTAAGGCCTAACCCCTCTCAGTAGTATAGGAGGTCCGTGCTCAGCAGAGAGCACTATATAATACAGGGCTGATTGCATTGCATTGATAGTTTAGTTGGGAATGGAGCTGTTATCTGAGCCTCCGAGTACTACAGTTCAAAACCCAAGTAATTTATGTTAAATTCACAAAATCGAAATCTACAATTTTATTATATGTATACTATGTATATTAGTGTAGAAGTCAAAATCTGTGAACACATGAAAACGCAAAGCTTTAACGGTTTGCATCGCCGGCGAATTAAAAGTTCCCAAACGAGCTGCCGAATGCAATTGAAGTTTTTGATTGTTTTGAACAAATATTTTGTTTTTGCGAAATGAAGTTTGGAGTTAGTGGTACGTAGTGTGTATTTAGAGTTCTAATAAGAGTGGTTAGTTCGAAAAGTACAGTTTTTATTAAGAATTATGAAGAATGATTTTTTGATAACATTATATATCATCTAAATCTTTATTTATTTATAAACAGACAAAAATCAAACACATTCATCAAAATAAATTTAAATTATTTTGATCTAGATTGTTGAAAATAACAAAGAAGAATAAACTATTGACACTGAATGGAATGTTCAGAAACTTGTATGTTACAAGACTTAACACTTACATTAGTATATCTTATTTGCTAGTGGTAATATTTCCCATTCTGACATCTCAAATAGAATACCTTCGAAGGAACGACGCGACATTGGATTTCGATAAGTCAAGCTCGTAGAAAATGTTTCTTTTAGTGCCGTTTTCTTTAGGGCAGGCTAATAGTTTGTTGAGGGAATATAAGATTTAGAAAATACTTTTATGATCAGAGGAAATCTATAATAATTTCAATAAGCGGCCAAGCTTGAGTCGACTTTGTATAAAGGACTTTGTAAAAGTTTGTGTAGGGTTCTATACTTCAAAACCAAACAAAAAATACACATCACGACTTTTCAGGAGAGGTAGGCAGAGGTGCAACCATGGCACATACTTTTCGCCATGTGTATTCCGCCCCATGTAGGGATGGGGGCCAGCTTATCGCCATATCAGGCATACATTTCAGAGCCTGGACCGATCAGAAAAACCCAATATCACTTAGCCCGGCCAGGAATTCGATCCCGGAACCACAGATCAGTGGTCGTAGCACGCAATACAACTACGCCGCGTAGGCAGTCGACTATACTTCAACTCAATAATAATGAAGTTTTCTGACTTAAATATCTTCTAGTCATATAATATTATAAACCACACTAAACTCAACTCAAATTAAAAATCCTGCGCAAAACCTGACCTGAAGACCTAATCCCTCATCTTTCTCAACCCAAATATGCTGACAATTTATCTGTGACATGAAAAGTATCATCGACAAATAAGGCGGCACGCAGACTCTGTTCTCTGACTATGACTACTAATTCTAACTACGAAATTAAAATTTAATTCACCAACTCCAACAACCGTTAGTATTGTAGTGTAGTTTCTCGACCACAAAACATCTTCTGCGCGGCGCGTAACATTGCAAATAAACAGCACTATACCAATAACAATCAAATGAAAATCAGCAAAATCGCAAATCCCAAATGGGATATTAATTGAATCGGGAGATATTCAAGAGATAGTTAATCCCCTGGTACTGAGTCCTTTTACTCACCGAGATATATCCTCGGATATTAATTTACCTGATAGTTTTGAACTACTTGTCTCGTTCTGATTCATCGTCCTTTGAGTTGCGTTTCGTCTTGATTAGATAAATCTAGGATATTATTATTTTTAATGTTCCGTTTGATTGATTATATATAATTTGGATAGTAAAGGCACTTAAGCTCTCATGCTGGTTGGTTTCAATGTTTTTATTGGTAACCTAATGCGTCTCATACTCTAGTCTGTAATCTTTATTTAGCTGGTTCTGACACCATTGTGACACAATTAAATTCCTGTAAGGTCAGTCTACAGTCCCCTTTATTCCGTGCAACATATTATGTAAGTATTATGCATGTATTATGTAAGTAAATAACAAACACACTACGCCTTAATGCCCGTAAAGGTATGCAGAGGTGCATCCACTTTTCGAAATGTGTGATCCGTCCCATGATGTGATAGGGAATGAGCCTATCGCTATATTGGGCATAAATTCCGGATTCTGGGCTGATACTAAAAACCCAATAACACTGCTCGACCCGGGACCTCAGAGCAGTAGTCATACCACACACGTAATACAACGCCACCGAGGCATTTGGTAAGTTAGTACCCAAGTTATTGCTTTAATCTTCAAGTTATCAAAATATAATATTTAGGATTAAAAACTCGTTTGATTTGCTTGGTGTGACAAACGTACTAGCATCACATCATGGACGAAAATAATTTAATTTCACTGCAGCTGTAGTAATTAAGTCTATTCTCTCGGGAATACAGACTCGGACTTCTGCAATTAAATAGCAGCATGTTTACATTGAATGTAATCAAGAACAACGACATTTGTTGAGAGAGCCCGTTATTTGTACCGGATCATCTTTAGTTGGTGGTAGGATTTGGTATTTATTTATTGGTTAAGGATTGCTAACGGAGTTTACAATAATTCTTTTAAAATCTACACATATTTATATATATCTATTGTAATTGCAACTCTGGTTATAAGCAATCATAGCATGAACCACATTCTTTAAAATAATAGAAAAAGCCTAAGTACTTAGCCTATCAATTGTATACTAACAGATAACAATATTCATCCGGATACAGACACAAAACTAGCAGTTTTTTTGTATAGTGGCCTACGTAAGTGCAACGTTCTGGACCAGCATAATTGTGAAGACTGGCGAGGTATAACCATCTCGTGTCAGTCTGGACCTCACTCAGATTATCAGGTGCAGAGGAACTTTAACGTGCAGAAAAAAAACTTCTCATATTTATCTATTTCCAATTTCAAGTTCCAATTCACTTCTTAGCAGATATTTTCATGCATGTTTGCAGATATGAATTGGATTAGTTATTAAGACCAGCCATCTGCTTGACATTAAACCTGCCGATCTGATTCCAAACACACAAGTAAAAACAAATTTATTCCTATGGAAATAGAATCCAGGCCCTTCGCAGTCACCATCCTATACTACCTTTAGGAGATCTATACAAGACTTTATAAAACAATCTCTCATATTGGTTTCAAAGAATCGCAGTACAAGATCAGCCACTTACAAAATACGTTCAGGTAAACTTTTTTAAAAAACAACGTCTTACGGTTGTTGAACATTCCATTGCGACTGCGCCTCACGATGTAGTGCTTGCCAAAATAAAGCAAATTTGTTCGTACACGAAATTAACTTCAAATTCAAAAGCAACCATAACAACCGGCGAGGCTCACCAGACCTAAAATATCATGAGTTTTTCAAGTACTAACAAGGAAACTTTAACACCGGCTTTTCGCAATTACTCCTTTAATAGTTCTCTGATAATCCCCTAGATGTCGTCAAACACAATTTATGTTGCCGTGCAACTCCGACCCATAAGTTTGCCTCTAACGCGAGTAAACTTAGCAACTACTCGAAACTTAAAACATACTAGCGCTTAACCCTTTACTCATTTGCATAATATACAGGGTGTAGCAAAACATAACTCACGATCCCTGACGTGCGTTTTCACGCTAAGTACTCGTATCACTTGAACTTGAACCAAGAGAATTTGTGTTTGATCGCCGACCTGTGAGGATATTTACATGAAAGGGATTACTTTGTGAACTGAGACACACTTCAACTAAGCACCCTGTATAAAGCTTTACAATCTTGGTAATGAGTGTTCACACACTACTTTATTACGCTGCTCCACTGGTGTGTTACCGCGCTCCCTGCACGTGGTCTCACACTCGCTCCTGAGCTCTCATACACTCCCGTCACATCGTCGCTCCACCGCCCCGCGCTTCACACCACGCTCCCTGCACGTGGTGTCAAACTCGCCCCTGAGCTCTGATTTACGCACGTCAGCTGGTTCATAGTATACGTGTGTCACGTTAGGTCATATAACTCGCTCATTAAAGCGCTCACAGTCGGCCGTGTTCGGTTAGCGTTCCGTTCGACCGTACATACATTACACTCCCGAATCACCCACTCGGAACTACAAATTGAAATGAAATGAAATGAAATGAAATGAAATGAAATAATTTATTCGAACCCATAAAATGTTATACATTATTTAGATTCCGTCAATATTAACTCTACCACCAGTTCGGAAAGCAGTTCTCACTAGAGAAGAACGGGCAAGAAACTCTAGTGTTGCTATTTTCAAAATCAGTTCAAGGTATAAAATACAATGCATTATATAGAGAAAAAAAAAAATACAATTCAGTATTTGTTAAGTTTTGTTTAGAGCAATTCATTTATATACTCGCAAAATAGGTAATAAATTTTTAAATTCCAACACTAGTGCATAACTATCTCAGGAATCATGTAATAATTTGATCTGAAATGTTCAAGATGTCGCTATTAATCTAAGTTCAAGATATACCCCTAATACTTAGATATAGTAAGCGAAAAGGGCAGACCAGTCCACACAAGCAGCACTCGTTCACGAGTATGACGCATGTGCCAGCCATCGGCCTCCTCAACCATATTACAGGGAAGTGGCCGACCCGGCACACGACGCCGCCGCAGGCACAGACAGTTAAGGAGTATGTCATACCCAAGCCGCTCACAGATGGAAACAAAGAAACTTTATTGAAACGAAAAACATGATTCCAAAGAAAATCATATGAAAAAATTTAATCCCAGGCTTTTTTATCCTCTATGTATTCTGAAATCTTGTAATAAGCTTTATTACATAACTTTCGCTTAATAGTTGTTTGGAATTTACCAATGCTTAAACACTTAATTTCAGTGGGAACTTTGTTATAAAAATGTATACAGTAACCCTTAAAAGATTTGCTGATTTTTTGGAGCCTTGTTTTGTGATTAACTAGATTATTTTTGCTTCTAGTATTTAAGCCATGGATATCGCAAACTTTTGGAAAGTTTTCTATATTCTTATGTACGTACATTAAATTAGCGAATATAAATTATTCCGCAAATTCCGAAATTCCGCAGCCATTCCTGTATAAAGTGGTTCCCTATCCACTACAGCTCTTCAAACATTTCAAATAGCAAATTTCCCACACCCTGGCACCCATTTGGTGTAATTTATGGCGGCACTCGGTTCTCTCCCCTCGCTGGGCGACACGACACGGCGCGACAAAAAAGTCGACAAATCGGCACTCCCAGCGACGATTTCACCGAGAGGGTGATTTTTCACGAAGATTGCGCCTCATATGATGTCCGAGCATGATACGCTGGGTCGCGAGGGGCGCGGGGGGTGGTGCGGGGGGACTGGTTGATATATTGGGACTGTCTTCCGTATTAATAGCCCTTGGAGTTAAATGAACTTGTATTGAGATTGTGTTTTTAATGTTGCACATCTTTTAAACTTGCTATAGAGACGGTTTTCCTCGTTATTGGTCTAAACACGTCAATCATTTGCACAAATCGTTGCACTAAAGATTTGGTTAACGTTACCCCACTCTAAAGTTTCTTAAACATGCTGATTTGCGAATAATCGAGGTAAACAACGTCACCTCGATCGACATTTTATTTGCAGTGCACTTCATTTCATAAGAATATGTATTAGGGAGACCAAAACTAAAATGTATATCTTAAACATTATTTTATTTTCATCAATATAATTAATAGCATTATCCAATTAAATTCTGCATTATATTCGAAACTAACATGATCGTTCATTGCAAATAAAATATTTATAAGACGCTACTCCCGAAGAGGATTTATTATACTAGATCTCATTGAAAAACTGATCCGAAATGTTAATTATGACAACCAATAAAATAATATCCTAAATAATCTCATCTACAATATGAATAGGCTGAGTAGTGTCACAGAAATACGACGCATGGATAGCTTGCGATTGGTGAGTAAACTTTCAAAAGTCAAAACATCCTCGACTTTTATTCTTATATCTTTCCTTTAAGTCATTCGTAATTCAGTGTAATAATAGATTATGGGTGATTGAAATCATTTGAGATGTCATTACTTATGGCCTTAAGATGCAATTCAGTTTCGCTCTGAAGCGCATATCATCTGAGACGCTCTCCAGTTAAGGTCAGAGTCTTAAGATCGCACACACACTCTCACGCCTTTTATTCCCGAAGGGATAGACAGAGGCGCAACTAGTGCACAGACTTTCCGCCATGCGTATTCCGTCCCATGATGTGATAGGAGGCGAGCCTGTCGCCATATGGGGCACAAATTTCAGATTCCGGGCTGATACTCAATAGAAAGACCTAATATCACTTTGCCCGACCCGGGGATCGAACCCGAGACCTCAGCTTTGCAGTCGTACCCTAATATAACTACTCCACCGAGGCAATCAGTCAGTCTTAACTCTTAAGATCATCGTAATTTAATAAACACATATTATCTCCTCATGTAATATCGTTTTCAATAACAGGCTGTTAAATTGCATTATTTGGTAAGTGAGTCAATTGAAAAGTTACATTTGAGGTTGCATTTGTCAGAGGATGCAATTTTATTTTTAGCTGTCAAGATTTACCTATATTTCTGCAACCATTTGCCAGATACACCATAAAAACCATCTAGATCACTTTTTTCAAGATGGCCGCGGAATAAGGGCTGCAACCTCACAAATTTGGAGTTAACTTTACACTAACCCCCTTTGACATCTAAAACAATAAATTGCGCCATCTGACTAATTCACGCTAGGCCCAAAAATAATTAACATTTTATTGGATTATTTGGTTTATTAAACATGTCACACAATGACGGCTGAAGTTTTATTTTTAAATTGTTTCATATCTTAAATGTGTACTTAAGATCGTACTCAAAGATAAGATGAAGTAGTTTATTAATACAGTCACTATCACTTGCTGGCAATAAAAATAAGCTGCAAAAATTAAAAAGTCATCCGGTTTCAATAAAAAGCTACATAGATACGAACTAAATAAAGGCCATTCGTATGATCGGGAAAACTGTCACAACTATTCGGTAGTCTGACGTTTCCTGTGGTGGAACTAGAACTAGTTTTCTCCCGCCACCGTTGACAGATCGCGGTGAACTAAACCTCTGTCGCGAGAACTTTTTGTTTGTTTGTTTTAGGATAGAGTTTTTATAGAATCGCAGATTCTTCGGTAAATTGCGTATATTTAGGTAAATTTATGCTAGCTGTAAGTTGATGATAATAATATTAGTAACATGCAAAGTTATTTAATAATATTATGGGCATGTTTCCCAAGATTCAAATACATTTTATTTCACTGTTTTCGTATTAAACACATAATGTAGATAGTACTCATGTTAGACTATTTAATGAGGAGCAAAGCTTAAAGTGTGACTTTTGTATTTGGCCGGGTTACACATTTATGTGACGATTTACTCAGAAGTTATGAACATGCCCCAAGAGTTAACGAGATATTCCATTTTAGTAAAGTTATATTGTAATATTTACTTTCACGCCTTGCTTTGCATCCTCTCATCACTTTTCAATACGCATACGCATACTCTCGCCTTTTATCCCCGAAGGGGTAGGCAGAGGCGCAATTAGTGCACCCACTTTTCGCCGTGCGTATTCCGTCCCATTATATGATAGGGGGCGAGCCTATCGCCATATCGGGCACAAATTCCAGACTCCGAGCTAAAATTGAATTTAAAACCCAATGTCACTTTAGCCGACCCGGGAATCGAACCCGAGACCTCAGCATTGCAGTCGTACCGTAATACAAATACGCCACCGAGGCAGTCACTTTTCAATAATAATTGCATTTGCCAGAAATAAACCTTACACTATACCATTGAAACGAGTCGATTATATTATGAAAAGCGGGTGGAATTTCCAAACAAATGAACAATTTATCTGATATTTTGTATCCAGTTCGATACATAAGAAAAAATAGTATTTTCTATCCAATATAACGATTTCTTCAAACAACAAAATATTAAAAACTAATTACTTACTAAACTATTTCTTATAAGTTATAACCAACCTATCAATTCGCACTGTCTTATTTAATGGTACAGTTCAATCAAGCCGTCACAAGTGTTAAAAGTTCTAAGGTCACAATAGACCGTTTCCTGTAAGCTGTCACGTCAACTGCGTCAACTTCTAAAAAAAGCTCCCTGCAATTGAGCACGTCGCGTTGGAAGCTCAATTAATGTTAAAAGCTCAACAGTGCTGGTGACTGACAGTTCGAACTGATAGTTAACGGTTTCGAGTGTCAGTAAGCACTGAACGGTCTGCTTGAATCAAGAGCGTTGCATATTGGCTTATTTTACATGTAAATTGAATGTTTGGTTATTGCATCCATTTATTTTGGGTTTAAAGGGTTTTGCGGTTTAATTGTTGGCAAATAATGAATTTAGCGTATGTGGTTGTTTCGTTGTATGGGTATAATGGCCCTAGCTATGAATAAAATAATACGGTTCAAACGCTAGGGTAAGCAACAAAAAATGGTTTTCTTATTCAATCAATATTATTTGTTTTGGTTCGTTATATTGGCGCTGAGTTAGTAATATCACTTAAAGAGTATTTTTTGAGTATTATAATATGTATGATGAGGACAGCTGCCCTTGTTTACATCATGAATATTTAAAAATGCAAGTGCATATTTTGGTCAGCAATTCCGCTGACCATACGATGCTTTTCACTGAATGTCCTTTGAGTACGGTGAAAAAGCCCATAGGTATATAAAATAATGAAAAACTCACACATCAATGCAATACAGCGCGGTGTAATACAATTGTCACGTCATAATACATTCAACAATGTCCTACGTACGTGCTACAATGAAATCCGCGCAGCGACCGCGTCACGCGCGCGTTACATGGCGAGCGTGACAAACTTTGTAATTTTTTTAAATATATTTCTTTTGATAAGTACGCGTGAAGCGGTTACGTGATGGTCATAATGATTGTGAACTGCTTTATGAAGGATTTTATATACCTACGACTTATATCCGAAGAAGTAAGTCCATCTGGTGCATTCACAGGTCGAATAACGTATACCTATATATAATGTGATGTGGGTCTTTTTATATCATTTGAATGATGAGATGAGCATGGAACTCGCCTGATGCTAAGCGACTGCCCATAAATAATAGCAATACCAACCAGAATTTTGATTTCAGAGTACTGTGTGGCATGCCACTTCGCTCGTCACCCTGAGAGATGAGGTGTTAAGTCTCATGATGGCCTGTATTGACGCTGGCTACAATGTCGTTTAAACTGGAACTGGTCCGTATTCATGTGAGATATAAAGCAAAGGTGCATTATTTAGAAGTTTCCAAGGCAAAGCCAAATTAGCATCTTAAAAAGCCCATTATCAAGTATATTCACGTCAGGCTATTGACTTTTAGGGCCAGATTCACAGGGTTCAAGTAAATTTTATTTGACAGTTATTGTATTAAACAGCTAATGTAGATTCTATTCATTTAGTTTATTTGGGAACATAGATTAGAGCGTGTGATTTTGCATTTGGTAGGCTTATATATTTATGTAACGCGTAGCATTTATTAGCAAGCGGTGAAATCCTCTTCCAATTTACGAATCAAAAGTCCATCCATAAATAACTTATAGTTAACTATGCTCCTACTCACAGTTGATATAAAATCAATTAATATTGATCGTTCACCATTTTTTGCTCTAAACGTAAGTAAAACTAACAACACTATTAAGTATCCTAAAGACAGCTGGCGTCCGCACGTCACCCAAGGTGACCACTGAAAACCAGCGTTGAGCTGTGGCTCACGCCGCAGTACAACATTATGCTGAGTGGTCACCTACTTGTCCCAGCCACGACGCGACGCGCAATCTTTATTGACTTATATATATATATATATATATACACTTTTTTTAATGTCATTTGTACGTCGTCATAAGCTGTGACTAATAAATAATATCTAAAGCAATAAGTTCAGATCAACTTGCGGCACGCTGTAGCCAAGCACGTTGCGACATAAAAATTGTTAATTGATTCCGGCGTCACGTCGTGCGTGTTCAAATGAAAATATTACCCTAATTCGTTTGACAGGGCGTGACGTTTCACACAAAAAAAATCTTATTAATTTTAATATAATTTTATTGTGGACGTGTTTGTTATTATTTTTGTGAATTAAGTTTTTGTTTTTTTTGTTTAATTATCAAAACATATTGTGAATTGTAGCTTTAGTTTTAGTACTTTATGATTAACAAAACACTATAAATATAAATAAATGACACGTTTCGAATAATCGTTTGCTATAATTGTTAATTACTGTTTTACGTCTGATTTATAACGTCCATAAATTGTAAGGGTACTTTTAATATTTGATTTTACGTTATGTAAGAAATATAGCGTTAGATAAAACAATATATGCAATGCCATAAAAAAAACAGTGGACTTCTAAAGGCTAAAGAAGAAGAAGACGCGTGCATCACCTTGTCTAATACATAAACCTTGTCTAAAAATAAGTTTCCGTGACTGTTGCGGTTTCTCGGCAACAACTGAACCATTTTTAATGATATTCAGCTAGGAGAAAGTTTGAATCCCAATTAAGGATAAAGATTAATTTTTACAATTTTTCACAAACCGAAATTCACCTGGACGAAGCCGCGAGCAATTGAAAGTAAATAATATATCACCATCACTTAGGATTCACTTTTACATTTCAGTGTATAATTAATGAATTCTCTGAAGCAACAATTTGTGAAATAACGAAAATAAACGTCCATTTTCATTGTACCGGGAAGTGATGTTAAAAATACTCAATATTATTTCATTTTTCAACAAAGAGCTGTTTAATATTAGAACTTAAAAACACATCTATAAAATAATATCTTATTTAGAAATAAACAGTCAACATTGTAACGAAAAGTTCGTTTTTTTTAAGAATATTAAAAAATTATTGTAGCCAGTTGACAGTTTATATTGACAGCGTTATAGTGACGTTATAGTGACATCACTGCTATATTATATCGGCACATGAACCTAGAAAACGAACTACTTCGAGACCGATCTTCACTCCTAAAATATCTTCCCGAAGCTCATTTTTATTCACCTCCTCGGGTGCATCACAAGCTCTAACTCGGTCAGCAAACGACGTCTATGATCTCTCCATATTTTAAGTAAAATAAAGCAAGCTAGCGATTACGTATGCAAGCTGCACTGGGTCAACTGTTGACCCGTATCGATCGCGCGGTAATGTATGTAAGTGGACTAGTCGAGATAGAGGCAATTTCCGCGAAAATGGCCCAACGGCCCATTACTGGCCTGCAACAGAGCTTTATTGGCCTGCGACGATTTAAACTCTTGTTGCTAGATTAAATCTGCGGTGCGCGGGCTTTGTCACCGGCGCGTACAGCCGCGTGGTGTCGCGTGTGGTGCAGTAGACGAGCGCTCTGTGTCGCGCTGTGTCACCGGCGCGTACAGCCGCGTGCTGTCGCGTGTGGTGCAGTAGACGAGTGCTCTGTGTCGCGCTATGTCACCGGCGCGTATAGCCGCGTACTGTCACGTGTGGTGCAGTAGACGAGCGCTCTGTGTCGCGCTGTGTCACCGGCGCGTATAGCTGCGTGCTGTCGCGTGTGGTGCAGCAGACGAGCGCTCTGTGTCGCGCTGTGTCATCAGCGCGTGAATCGTGGTAGACGAGCGATCTATGTCACGCTGTCACGTGGCACAGTAGACGAGCGCCAAGTGTCTGTAGAGTTATGTAAAGTGGCACAGACGGGCGCTTTCGGGCGTGCAGACGGCTTTAGTTGAAGTTGCGTACTCTTTTATGTTTGACTCGGAGCTTGTTGTATAAAGCATGTTTTATGTTGAAAAGTTGGTTTATTACCAGAACATAAACCGAGCGAGTTGGGGCAACAAAGCCGAGAGTAAGTGTCTGAAATTTAATAAATCCATAGACGAACAGGCTGGTGCCCGAGGAGTTAGAGCGTTGCGAAGAGGCCGGTGGCGGTGGGTGCGGCGGCTTGCCGCTGATTGCGGTAGATGATTTTAATTGTTCTAATAGCAAACGTTTAACGTAAACAGAAGTTTTGGAAAGTTCCAGAGTTTTATTGCAATTAAATAGCAGTTAATGGTTTTGATTCTTATGACTGATGGAAAATGTATTTCATCATTGTGTATAATTTATATAGAGGCATCTTATTGTATAATTAGAAGTAATACTATACAGCAAACATAGTATCAGCATATTGATCCACTGTTTTAGCTTGATCATCCTCTTGCCTGACCTTCTCATAACGTAGGATTAGAACAACAAAGCTTTCTTGTATATGTATACTTATATTATAAGGAGGAAAGATTTGAAATTTTAAGCTATTGCATAGCTTCTATCACGGGCCTTGAGCGTGGAGACCGAATCCAGAAATTCCGTAACGAAAATAACCTGACATCTTTTTTATATTACTAATATGAACCTTAAATACAATGCGTAGAAGCTATAATTCTTGAAACCAGTATATTTTTATTTATTAAAGTCATTAAAACCATTTCTTACTAATTTAATATGAACCTTAAATACATTGCGTAGAAGCTATTTCCCCAGCGTTGGCACGGCACGAGTACAAAAGAATCGAACGAAACATTCTTTTTTCAAATTTTGATTTATTCTACTTTGGTTGTGATGACCATTGCATTTCTGACATTTTTTATCAATAACAAGACTAAACGTGCGTTGCTCGCGTTTAAAAAGCTACTTATGTGGTAAGCGTAAGATCGAATTTGTGTTTAGTCAATCAAAATTTGTGATAAAAAATGCTAAGCAATAGCTTTACCGCGGCAGTCTCCGAGTGCCACACGTATTTATTTATTTATTTTTGTATGTTTGTAACGCATTAACTCAAAAACTACTGCACCCATTTTAAAAATTCACCAATATAAAGCTACATTATCAGCGAGTAATATAGGCTACTTTTTATCCCGGGAAAATATAACGCGGGTCTCTTATCCCGGAAAAACTCATTCACGCGGGCTGAGCGACGAGCAAAAGTGTAGTCTCATATAATGTCATAGGACTATTTGTTCTAACTACAACCCTTCATTATAAATACAGACAAACCGTGGGTAATACGATTATTTACCACAAGAGAAGCCACATCTAGACATTCGCGAAAAGTCGATGCTCGCGTGTAGTCGAAATGTAATCCGTTAAACCGAGCGCGCGGATTATGCAGTTTTAATCCCGTATATATACCCCCCTCATCCCCCACCTCCCCTCCAGGGTTATGAAGTGATTCTACGTGGAAGTTGAGATTAAGATGAAAAGGATTATGAGTTACTTTCCATATTGACGTGTTCATCAGATTCAGTATCTGGTTATGACAAGGTATGGATTCCCTGTATTTCCGAAATAGGTATTTTGTAGGGGTTAATCCAAGGACTATGAAAACGATTCTAAGTATCAATCTCACCGCTTGCTGATAAATGCTGGCAAATAAATGTATAAGACGACCAAATATAAAAATCACACTAATCTATGCTCAAAATCTAAAATGAGTCTTATCTACATTAGCTGTTTAATACGATAACTGTCCAATTAAACTTACTTGAGACCTGTGAAACTGGCCCTAAAGGTTTTTAACTAGTAATAAGCTACTCAAGTGACTCAACTTGAGAGTTGTGTTGTAGAGTCGCTGATGGGACTGGCAGGGTTACCATGTTATGATGTAATTGAGGTAGAGACGATTTAATACGGTGGTTCATTTTAGACAGTTTACCATATCAGCCCTGTATTATATACTGCCGACTGCTGAGCACGGGCCTCCTCTACTACTGAGAGAGGTTAGGCCTTAGTCCACCACGCTGGCCTAGTGCGGGTTGGCAGACTTCACATAACTTCGAAATTCTTATAGAGAACTTCTCAGGTATGCAGGTTTCCTCACGATGTTTTTTTCTGTATCATTAAAGCGAACGACATTTCACAAAGAACACACATAACTTTTTAGACAAGTCAGAGGTGCGTGCCCTAGGGTTTTGAATCTGCGTACATTAATCTCGACAGTCCGTTGCACTCCCAACTAGGCTATCGCCGGTGCTACGCTGTTCATTGGTGATTAAGCTACATATAACAACTTACGTCTATTTATGTACAATTCATGGACATCGCTGCGTATAAACCTACACTAGATTAACAGCGTGTTTCCTCTGATTAGTCTAGGGTCACGAGACTATCTCTCACACCCACCACTGCAACTCCTGTAAGCCAGGTTCAACAGTGGCACGCATTTAATGGCACCATGCGGTGAAGCTTGGTTTACGTTAAGACAGTGTCGCCAACATTTCAAAAAATTATTAGTAACATAATAACTGTAACATTGTTAACATTTCAAGTTCTAAACCCTTGAAGGCAACTCAAAAAACCCCTAAAATCCCCTAAATAAAGAACATACGCGGGAGCAAAAAAAAGGTCATTGGCAATCTAGTCATAAGAAAATATTATACCTAGATATTATTTTATAAAGCATTTATTATTATTAAATTTTAATACACCAAAAATACCTCTAAACATTTTACCCCCTAAAATTGGGGGAAAACCCCTAAGTTGGCTACACTGCGTTTATGGTCGAGCTTTTAGGATCAGCAATTAATTATAGCAACCGATAATGTACACAATTTTGTACCTTGATCGATACTAAACATATAGTACAATGATTATCATTCGTCCTGCAGCTTAGCATATTTATATCCGCGCGGATAGCGACCACCGTACATCAGGTGTAAAACTCATAGTGACCACGTGTCGCGTTTTGGGATCAGCCTGTACTTCAAACAGGACGGCATTATAAATAAAACAAAATACTCATTCCCACAGCACTTATACAAACAAAAGCATCAGTAAAATCACGATCGACTTGCGTATTTTTGACCGGTCTGCTCGTGACAGCGGCCACCACAACCCTTCAGAGAGCTGAGTCGAAATGAGGCACTTCGTTTAAAATTAAATGATTTTTTTTATTATTCGTTTAAAATTAAAACAGTGATTTTATTGTTTCATGTGGTTTAGAAGTTTGATAGTTTTTGATTATTGACACACACACACACACACATGACCCCTTTATCTTTGAAGGGGTCTGCTCAGTAACAGCCCGAAGTCTGAATTATAACGAAATAAAATAAAATCATTTATTAATCAAGTAGGCTTATAAAAAGCACTTATGACAAGTAATGACAAGTTAGAGAATAACAAATATATAAAGGTACATAGACCAATTAAATAATTTAAAGTACCTACGTGACACATCAAACAACCAGCACGAGCTGATAGGTACAGAGGACACGGACATTGGGGATGGGAATAGGGCTAGAGACGGAGAATAATTGTGCCCGATATGGCGATAGGCTCGCCCCCACTGCACGGGGCATAACATAGCTGGCGAAAGCTGTTACACCTCTGCTTACCTCTAAAAGGCGTGATACTATTTTTTATTTTATATACTTTTTTATTTTTAATTCACTTATTTTATTTATTTACGAATGACTGATAACGTACTTAAAAGTCCTAAAGTATGTTAGCCCCGAGCACTTATCAGGTGACTACTAATCTATTAAATATTGGTACACTCGTTGCTCCTCTGCCTACCCCTTCGGGTATAAAAAAAAGTGAGTGAGTGTATACGTACTAATCTATTGAAACTTAAATGCCTGCCATTCTTATAACACCGCTTCTATCTAAATATCGACGCTTGAAAGGCAATAATATCTAAGCGACATTTAGCAAATTTTTCAGTAGAGCGTTTTAAAGTTTTGATTTTGACAAAAAAAATCATAACTAATTAACCATTTGCTGCATAAAAATAATTGTAACTGTTTTAGGAACCTCTTAATTTTTGACGTTTTTTGAGTTAAATTAACAGCCCTGACGATTGTAAATTAAAAAGTTAACGTCGCTTAGTTAAAAATTACCTAAATTTACAAACAGGTAAAATCATCTAAATGGATCATCTTATGAATACCGTAACAAGTAAATTTAATGAAATACAAATATTTGAAAATGCGCAGTTGGTAAAAATCATATAAGGATATCTAAACATATTAATAAAATCGAGCAAAAATATCTATAGCTAAATTATTGGGTCACACGATCGTGGAGAAACATAAATACGTGCATAATATTGTAAATCTTGTTATTCCTACAAACATTGAACTATTTAATAATCAGTCAATTTTAATAATAATCAACATTTTATTGTTAGATAAACATATTTACATCCAAAATATAGCATAATGATATAGAATTTGTTAATAGCCAACACTTATTTCTTTGGAGGGAGTTTCTCGCCTCAAATATACGATGAGCGGAAGGACATACAAAATTGTCTTATCTGAACATTTACAACGGCTTGCTAAAATATCTCTGTGTAAGCATAACTCGAAAGCAATAATATTATAATTTATTCATTGTGTTGGAAACTCATAATTTTCTCTCTAAATTTATTTTTGCTGAAAGCACATACATACGTACACACCCACGCCCTTAACCCATAGGGGTAGACAAAGACTATTGAGCACCACATTCTACGATGCTGACATACGTCGCCCACAAAGGTTTTTCATCATTCACTTACTTCGCAAAGACAAGTAAGTGTGTATAGTTTATACCAAAATGAAAAAGAGAGTTCAGGAAATAGTTGAGCAAAAGAAAGAAAAAGGAAGTAGACCACAAACCTTCTCGTGAATCCAAAGCGAACCTTTCACTATTCTGGAAACAAATATGGTAGATCAGGGGAGAGTCGGGGACTTCAAAGATAGGAGTCATCAGAAATGAAGATGGAAGGGTGTTTAGAAATAAAAGGGAAGTA
The DNA here is from genome assembly GCA_947568825.1 of Sphinx pinastri. Classification (NCBI taxonomy): domain Eukaryota; kingdom Metazoa; phylum Arthropoda; class Insecta; order Lepidoptera; family Sphingidae; genus Sphinx; species Sphinx pinastri. The sequence goes on along the minus strand of OX387640.1, from coordinate 10,964,310 downwards.
TTGCTTGTAAGTCCTACTTCAAAAGACTTTTTAAATGAGGCGATGGGGATGTAGCAGGTGGTTAAGAGGCTATAGACCTGGCTTACTCTCAAAACGAGGGTAATAATGAGATTACAGAAAATGGAATAGTGAATGCGATGAAAAGTATGGCTACTTTTTAATATGTGGTTCAAAACCATTATTATATCCATTTTCAAGAAGAAATTTTCACAGCAAGAATATAAAAACTACCGCAGAATAAGCCTTCCCTGTGATGCCAGTAAATTGTATGCCAAGGTCCTCATTAAGAGAGTGATTAATGAGACTGAAAAAGTGTGGAATGTCCAAGCAGGTTTTAGAAGAGGAATGGGTTACACACATCAAGTCTTTTACATAAGGTGCATAGCGAAAGAACATTTGGCTAAGTCCAAAAAGTCTTTTATACCTTCGTAAACTTGGAAAAGGCTTATGATCGTATGCTGAGGAATGAACTGTTGTTAACATTGTCTTTAATATATGGGATTGAGAGTCACCTGGTGAGGACTTTGAAGTCTCTGTACGAGAACATCGACGAGAGGTGCAAGGCACGAAAAATTATGTGAATGTATGATGAAAAATGTATGATGTCTTAAAAGAGAAGGGAATGAAAATTAATGTGAGCGAGATAAAAGTGGTTGTGATAGAAAGAGGTCTGGGCACGTGGAGAGGATGGATTCAAGACAGTTCACGAAAGGTTAAATACCTTTCGTAAGCTTTCCAGCTAATGTGGATGGTACGGCTGGAAGAGGGCACCCAACGAGAGCGTGCATTTATCAAATAAATTATCTCCAAAAAGGGTAGGTCAGGATTAGCCTCAACCGGCAAAAAAGTATACGGAGAGAATAGGTAAAATTGGAATTAAATTATTATTAACATATTGTAATACATAATAATGCAACATAAATATATTTATTACATAAATAAACGTTATTAAAATTATAAAAGTCTATTTATTTGTAAAAAAAACTCACCATATCTACGTAAAATTGAGGCAAAATCATAAAAACGTCGGACGGCTGTCTTCTCTTAGCGACAACCGATACGCGCTGTACACGATCGCGCGCATGTACAAATGACACTTTCAAAAAACTAGGTGGTTCGCAAGCGGGTGTATTTACTTTATTATGAACAGGTAAATATCTCTTAGCAATAAGTATAACCACCTGAACATACCCGGTAAAATTATCTATGCAACATGACTGAAGTTAAAGGTTGTCAAGTAAAAATATCTAAGTATAAAAAATAGATCTTATATTATTCAGGTAAAATTATCTAACCGACTAATAATTATTTATTTTATTTTAGGTAAAATTGTATAAATGTACTATTAACAAAATATTTTATTAAGCTGAAAATATCTAAGCACATAAATATGGAGAGTATGGATCCAGGTAAAAATATATTTATGCCAAAGTTATAATTTTTTGTGTAGGTAATAAACAACTAATTAAAGAGCGAGCAGTTTTTTATTTCAAGTAAACATATATTAATGCAAAACAGTACTATCATGATTTCATGTAAAACACACTAAGTTCAAAATCAATTTCCGTAAGCATACCAAATACTGTAAATCCAAAAAGTCGTAAAAATATTGGCGGTAAGTGAGAAAAAAAAAGTGAAATTTACCGGAATCATCTAGTATCTAACCGCCAAAAAAGTTGTCCTAGAGCTACGAAACCCTGATCAATCGACGCAGAAAAATCTGGCGATTCCAAATATGTATATAACTCATTTTAGGTATTTTTGTCGCTTAGATATGATTGCCTTTCAAGCGTCGATATTATACCTCGAAACCTTCAATTTACCCCTCCGTATCTCCTCGACTAAGTTAGACATTAAGGGTCCTTAATCTGAAGGTCTGGAGGCGACAAAATTCACTTAATTAGCCGTCACGAGTTACTTACATTTAATATTAAATTAGGCGTTGAGTGTGAGACTGGTATTTTTTATTTATTTTATTTATTTTATTTGTATGATTAATCCATGTTTATGTAATTATTAACGGTATATTAGTATAATTTAAATTCGACTTTAAATAAACCTGTAATAGGTTTTTATTTCCAACAATTTATGGTATTAATAATATGTTTTATTAATGTAATTTGCTATCAATAATCGTAGTAATATTAGGTTTACTTGAGCTAAAACACATAAAACAGACACTGTTTAATGGTAAAACTATCTCTCTTTCTCTGTTCTGTGACTATTTCTGTCAATGTATACAATGTGTTCCGGTCAAGGACATAAAAAAGTTAAATTACTAGGCATAGACATGACATCTTATGTCTCAGTCAGTTATGTATAAAAAAACCCGCCCTTACATATCAACAGTTCAGTGCCACGTAGATCTCGGTATGTATTTCTGACTGTTACTATTATTTATTATCATATAATCCTATCTTACTATCTTCTTACTAATATTATAAATGCGAAAGTTTGTGAAAATGTTGGAATGTTTGTTAGAAGTAAACGCAGAAACAACTTAACAGATTTGAATAAAATTTAGCACTCGGGTAGGTCATGTCCTGGATTAACACGTAGGGTACTTTTTATCCCGGTTATTTGCTCCCATGGGAAATATTAGATATTTTAAATCGGATTCTTTAAGTTATAGAGACTTTTGTAACGGGAAAGGCTTTTCACGCAGGTGAAGCCGCGAGCAATACTAGTATTTGATAAACACCGTCAAAAAAGTCCCAAACCGCAAACTAAGTGATATTGAAATAGTAAGAACAATTTCGTATCGAGACAAATCCCTGAATCTACTTAACATAACGCTCATTCCATATTACTTTACCTTCTTCTGAGAATTCCACGTTTTGTTGAAATAAGAAAATAGGATTATCGAATTTCGTATTTATATTTCTATTCTGTTTAATTGCTTGTAGTTAAATTGTTGGTAGCTTTTGATTATGTTGCTCGAATTGCAATTTTTAAGATACTATAGTCTAGAACACTTTTTGAAAGTCCCCTATCTTTTCATGATCCGATGTTTGGTTCCACAGCTATTTATGTCTATTACTTTAAACCTGTATTGCTAATTTCTATGTGTAACTGTTTGTTGACTCAAAAAAAAAAAACAAAAGTTAGTTTAGTAATTTTGACGATAAATGCTGACATACCGACTGACGCATAAAATATTAGTCATTACCGAAGATTAAAGAGTGAATAAACACAATATAATGTCAGAAAAAATGTTCTTATAAATGTAGAAGGTTCACATATATTTTTCTTTATTTAGAAGAGACACTGAGACTGCCTCAGTGGCGTAGTTGTATTACGGTACGACTGCAATGCTGAGGTCTCGGGTTCAATCACCGGGTCGGGCAAAGTGATATTGAATTTTTCTATTCAGTATCAGCTCGGAGTCTGGAATTTGTGCCCGATATGGCGATACCCCCCTCAGTAGTAGAGGAGGCCCGTGCTCAGCAGTGGGCAGTATATAATACAGGGCTGATTGCATTGATTGCATGGCGATAGGCTCGCCCCCTATCACATCATGGGACGGAATACGCATGGCGAAAAGTAGGTGCACTAGTTGCGCCTGTGCCTACCCCCCGGGGATATAAGGCGTGAGTATGCGTATTTAGAAGAGACACAATTAATCGCATTTTTTATCACAAATTTTGATTGACTAAACACAAATTCGATCTTACGCTTACCACATAAAGTAGATTTTTAAACGCGAGCAATGCACGTTTAGTCTTGTTATTGATAAATGTCAGAAATGCAATGGTCATCACAACCAAAGTAGAATAAATCAAAATTTGAAAAAAGAATGTTACGTTCGATTCTTTTGTACTCGTGCCGTGCAACGCTGGGGAAATAGCTTCTACCCAATGTATTTAAGGTTCATATTAGATTAGTAAGAAATGGTTTTAATGACTTTAATAAATAAAATAAATAATAATATGCTTGTTTCAAGAATTATAGCTTCTACGCATTGTATTTAAGGTTCATATTAGTAAGATAAAAAAGATGTCAGGTTATTTTTGTTACGGAATTTCTGGATTCGGTCTCCACGCTCAAGGCCCGCGACAGAAGCTATGTAATAGGTTAATAAGGCTCCAGGGAAATATAACAGTTAAATAATGCATTATAGAAATATAGTAGTACACATAAATTACCATCCGTACATTTTTCGTCAACGAGATAATTCTCAAAACTTAAATATTTAGGTCGTCAAGCTTATGGTGAACGTCATGTATCGTATTAAAACCGATTCATACTCAGCATGTCTTCATCATCATCATCATTATCAGCCACGTGACGTCCACTACTGAAAACAGGCATAAATGTCGGCATGTCGTATGAGACATTTTTTTTCATATTATATACATCTACACTTTTAATAATCCCCTAACATCGCTCACTTTTCGTCATGCATATTCCGTCTCATAATGTGATCGAAGTCATAAAAGGCACAAATTCCAGACTCCAGGCTTTTAAGCAAAACAATCAAAATGACTACCCGTACCGGGAATCGAACCCGAGACCTCACAGCGGTAGTCGTACCGCGCACGTAATAAAACGCCACTGAGCTGATATATAAAAAACCCTATCAATGCCACCGAGGCAATATTTTTCCGTTTATAATTGTACTGGCAGTCGCCATATTCACATGTCCTAAATATTTATATATCCAGCATATTTCCTCTATATCTTTTGACATCATACTGGTGGTAGGTCTCTCATTATGTAAGAGGCCGTCTGGGTGGGTACCACCGCAATGTCTATTTCTACCGCCAAGCAACAGTGTGCATGCAGTGTTGTGTTTCGGTTTGATGGACATTGTAACCAGTATAACTATTTCTACCGCCAAGCAACAGTGTGCATGCACTGTTGTGTTCCGGTTTGAAAGATATTGTAGCCAGTATAACTACTGGTCATAATGAGACTTAACATCTTATGTTTCAGGATGACGAGCGCAGTGGAATGCCACACAGTACTTTGTAACTCAAGGTGCTGGATGGTGTTGCTACTGTTTATGGGTGGTCGTATCGCTTACCATCAGGCGAACGGCATGCTCGTCTCGTCATTCAATGCAATAAAAGGACATAAATGTCCATTGAGCGAGAATTGCCTACAGAATCGTTATGTTTAAAAATATAAGCAGAGTCGACGGAATGTCGAGAGCTGGACATTATGCAACGGATTTTTAAAGGCTAGAGTGGGCATGTGACCCAGTTTGAGAGATATTTTGGCGTACAAAGAAGTAATATTTAGGATAGGTTACGTAGAGTTTGGATAAAGTTGTTTTTCATAAAGGCCTGCCATGACTCATACCAAACGTCACGATTGATCATAAATAGTAGAAATTCTAAAACTTCGAGTAAAAATGGTACTCACAAACCGGCCGGCATAATAGTGTCGACCAGCAAGGGATAAACATCTCTTGGCAGTCGACACTCTATCTGGACCCCTCGACGCTCACCATCAGGTTCGGTGGGGTCACATTGAGTTAACATCTTATGTCTCAGGATGACGACCGCAGTGGAATGCCACTCAGTACTTTGTAACTCAAGGTGCTGTATGGTGTTGCTACTGTTTATGGGTGGTCATATCGCTTACCATCAGGCGAACGGCATGCTCGTCTCGTCATTCAAAGCCATAAAAAAAAAACAATGTCATGCGCGTATAAACACATAATCTTTAAACACGTTGCAGAAATGATTTGATGTCTACGACTAGTCTGCCTGAGATCAATCCCTTTCGGAAAATCCAATCCCAGACAGGCAATAGAAACCCATAAATGTATCGCCTAACCTAGGATCAGAACCTAGGAGCGATCCACAGCCCCTATACGCTTCCACTAGACTAAGTACACGAAAAAAAGTAAAATACTATAAGACTGAATTACAAATTAATACCGGGAAAGTACTTGTATCTATTTCGCTCTGAGACGGTTAGAAGTTATATGCTTAATAATAAAATAACATTATTAAACTATTTTCAAACGCGGAGTAAACTATAAAAGAAAGTATCAGTATGTATCACGAGTCTGTCTATGATTAGCGTATTTCATCAATATCTAAAGGTACTACTGATTGATATAATTTTATCAAACATCGTAACTGAGTATGTTAAAATATTGTACCATAATTTAACAAGTGCATGACTGCTTTATGAAATGAAAATTGAGATATTATCGTAATTTATGACCAAACATAGAAAAAAAAATATTCTATGTCAAATCGTACTAAACCAATAGATTTACAAAGCTCATTCAATAGAACGACAACGATTTTTTTTTTACCAAACACAAAAGCTTTAGTTGAATTCAACAAAATTGTACCATTCTCATAGGCGCCGTATAGAACATTGAAATCGTGCTAGATTCTATTACAGCGCGAAATCCGTATGCAAAAAAATATACGGTACGTTTTAGGTACATTTTGCAGTTTCAGTTTTGTTTGGATTTTATTTAAAATACTGGCGAAACGGTAGGCAACTTTGAAACACCTGAAAGCTGCATTTGCGCCTGGAGAGCCACTGAAATAAATGTAAATTGAAATCCTTTATAGTTATTCTATTAAATTTTCCAGGGTCAGAGACCGGCATAATTCTAGTGACTATTGAGGGATGCGTCTCTTATTGGTCATTATATTTATACTATAACGAGCTTTTGCCTGCGGCTCCACCCGCGTGAATGAGTTTTCCCGGGATAAAAAGTAGCCTATATGTTAATCCAGGACATAATCTACCCGTGTGCCAAATTTCATCGAAATCCGTTCTGTAGTTCTTGCGTGTAAGAGTAACAAACATCCATACATCCATACATCGATACTTACAAACTTTCGCGTTTATAATATTAGTAGGATGCACTAACTATTAAGTGGCGATAGTCAAGTTGGGAGTGGAACGGACTGCTGAGACCAGGATGTCCGCAGGTTCAAAACAAAAGGGCACGTCTGACTTTTCTAAGAAAGTTATGTGTCTTATTTTTGAATTCTCGCTCGGTTTAACGGTGAAGGAAAAACATCGTGAGGAAACCTGCATACCTGAGAAGTTCTCTATAAGGATGTCGAAGGTATGTTAAGCCTGCCAACGCGCGCTAGGCTAGCGTGGTCGACTAAGGCCTACACCCTCTCAGTAGTAGAAGAGGCCCGTGCTCAGCAATGGGCAGTATATCATACAGTGCTGGTATAGTGGTATCAAGCTCGACAGTAAAAAAATATAATAAAGACAATGACAACGCATCATCAATTACGAAATGACTACTACTATTTAAAATTACTACTATTTGGTACGGCTGCAGTGCTGAGGTATCGGATTCAATCCCCGGGGGGGGGGGGGGGGCATAGTGATGTTAGGTTTTTCTACTCAGTATCAGCCCAGATTCTGGACATGTGCCCGGTAAATGGCATTAGGCCCGCCCCTTATTACATGGGACCTAACATAGCTGGTGAAATGTGGATGTGATACACCTCTACCTACCCTTGAGAATGGAAAAAGGCGTGATGCTATGAACTACTACAATTCGGTTTCAAATAGGCCGGCATAATTGTGTCGACGGGCGATGGATAATTATCTCTCGTCAGTCGACGCACTATCGGGACCCTACTACACTTACCATCACGTTCATTGGGGCCACTTTGCCATAGCCGAGTAAAAAAAACTTATCGAGCCCGTCGCAGTTATCAAGTGTTTCAGTGGATTGAATTATCCAATTTATTATCTAAAATATTGTAAGCCATCTCCCAATGGTACACGATAAGCAATCATTTAATAAAATTGAGTGGATGAGACATTTTGACACGAGATTTTGAAGTAACTGGCACTAAAGTAGATAGTTTTTATACAAAGAAAAGAAACAATTCCCAAGAGAGGAATATAATCACTCCTTCAACGTAACAATGGCTCTATCCCTCAATGTGTAGAGCCGTTTCAAGAATCTTAGCAAATAAACCTAAAAGCAACTTTGCTCACAGTTTTCGTCTAGGCGCATATCACGATTTTACCAAATCTTATTTCTTTGAAGTGTACTCAATTTGTCATTTGACGTAGCTTTTTACCACTCAATCTATTTTTGGGCGGTTTTCTTGTTTTTATACGAACCATTGGAGATGAAAGGTTTTCATACCTGAAACAAAAAGTAATAATATTAGTTTTATTTTGGTAAACAAAAACATTCCATAATATTAAGTTATAATATTGTATTGTGGCCGATGGGATAACTTTGTATGTAATATTAAATCAAAACAAAAATATACGTAGCTACTGATATTATCTAATGCATAAAATTCTCGTGTCGCGGTGTTTGTTGCCAAACTCCTCCGAAACGGCTTGACCGATTTTCATGAAATTTTGTGTGCATATCGGGTAGGTCTGAGAATCGCTCAACAATCTATTTTTTATACCCCTATATGTAAAGGGTGGTCCAAACCCTTAATTTTTTTTTTTATTCATTTTTTTTTTATTATACAGCATTCAAAAATACATACAACCCTAAATTTTTACCTTTCTACGATCAACCCTTATTTTTAAAAAACTTTTAACCCCGGTCGGTAACTGATGGCAAATCAACGTTGCGGGGTCAGCTAGTATGATATAATAGTATTTATAGTAGCCACATCGTACATCTGGTGAAAATCAATAATAGTAGAAAATATTAACTACATAATTAACTGGTAAATAATTAAGTAAGTTAGTTAAGGAAATCTGTCGTTGATGCTGTTTTGTGTAATTTGTCAGGTGAAACAATTTCACACGTCTGCGTGGCGCCTTATAATGCTTAGAAATAACGAAGTCTATGTCAAATAAACAAATTATAACATAGTTATTCTAAATGGACTCTAAAATCAAATTTTCTGCTTCAAAAGAAAATTAAAACCAATTTCAAAGCTCACGTTCATAATTTTTCAATTCAAACTACGAAGTCATAAAAACTAACGTCAAATTGAAATTTAAGTGAAGCGATATCTGTCCTAAATGAAATTAGGTAGCTAATACAATTTTGGAATTAAGATGTGGCGCACACTTGTTTTGTACGCCAAAAGAAGTTATATTATTTATAATCGAAAATATAGAAGCTGCCACTCATAAGAGCAATTTTATAAATTAAAATTATAGAAATAAAAATAAATTAATCTATAATATCCTTCATTACAGAAATTTCATACCTAATATCAAAAGTCTCAGGGTGACGAGCGCAGTAGGTACCTGTACTTTGCGAAGTTTTGAGTTAATAGTTGCTTCTAATTATGTGTAGTAATTTCCCATACTATCAGGTAAAACTTTTGTTCTCTCCAATCTTGTTTAAAAATAAGTTTTAGTGTAGATTTTTTGTGCGAATTAAATATTTCTATCCCATTTTCCAGTTGAAAAAAGCCGAATTCCGCAAAATGAATTTCTGTTATTTCTACGTGTGTGGTTAGATTTTTATACTGCTTTAGAAGTAGAAATTATTTTTCTTTGGTTTTCTAGTGGTAAAATAATTCAGATTTGCATTGGATATTAAATAGTGTGCGCAAACCCTAATGGAAACCTTCGGTCATTGCACGATAATATCTTTTCACATTTTAACGTGCTTAAAGAGCTCTTTGAACTCATTATTTATTAAAATTATCTCACACTCTTTTAAAGTATGCGCAGCAATTTTTGTTAAGGTGAAGTGGAATGAGACCTGATGTGAACGTCACAGGCCAAATACAATAATGGTGAGTCCGTCATCAATTCCTAATCAATCTCTGTATTCCATTTTTTCACTTTCTTCTACTTCTTAAGCCTTTGGAAGTCCATTGCTGTACATAGGCCTCGTCATCATCATCAGCCATATAAAGTCCACTGCTTAATATAGGCCTCTCCCAGATATTTCCAGACCAGCCTGTTAGAATCGGCCTGCATCTAGTAGGTTCCTACGACCTTTATGAGGTCGCCTCTCAACTTTTTACGGTACGTGGTCTCCACTTGAGACCTTTTCTGCCCCTCCTGTTGTAAGGTCTACGAGCTATGTCGGCGAATTTATTTCTTGTACGGATCACCTATTTCATTTCATTAACTTTCTTCCAATAATTAAATTATAATCTGCTCCTGGAACATTAGTAGTGGTTTTCCATCTAACCTTTTCCAACCCATTAACCAAACAATCCTTACGAACCTACGTAAAAGAACAACAAATCAACCAACAAACCAACTCTATATACACAATATTTGGACGACCCGCGTGATACAAAGCAGTTAGTTTTATCAGCTCTATATAGATCCACGTGTTGTCCACAGGTTTTGTACTTCCTGAGCGATTTGGCTTCATTACTATTTGAATATTGTACAGAGCTATATCTTTTTCCTTGATAGTCTGTTGGCTTTTAACCGACTTTAAAAAAGGAGTGACATTGGGTCTACTTAGTATCAGCCCAGTTTGGAATTTGTGCCCGATATGATTGCTCGATCTATCACATCATGGAACGGAGTACACGGTGAAAAGTGCGTGCATAAGCACCCTCTGCCTACCATAACAGAATACTGAATATTTATACGATGTCACCTCGGGCGTAAAAGCGGTAAGGCGTGTGTGTGTGTGTGTTTGTGTGTGAAAAAGGAACTTCCTAAATTCATCGTTATTTTTCTTTTATAAATTTAGATCGCTTTTTGTGTTTTTTACACCCAAAACAAACAGACAGGTATTTATTTATAAGCTTCTTATACCTCTAGTTTAGGTTGTCATGTTTGCAACTCCGCCTATATCAAAATCTTTTCCTAGAATAAAAATTTACTGTGTATTTTTAACGATTAAAAAAGCTCATACACAGGAAAATATGGCGTATCTTCTTTCAAATCAATTCATCGGTTTTCGCGTTTACTACGAACAAAAATGTTTACCATAATTTATATAAAGTACTTAATAATGTCACATTTAATATGTCTACTTAAAGCTCAAAAGTATAGTGCGTTATGAGACTTAACTACCGCCATTCCAAAGCTTTTGCAGTGTTTTTAATTCAAAGTTTTGTTTATCTATATAGCCTTTAATCAGTCAACGCTTGTCCCGTAATTCAGTTAAAAAGCTTCATTACTAAGGTAGATTTAACTTGTCAGGTCAAACGACGGTAGAGTCATGTTCTGTATAATGGTAGATATCAAATAAATTATGCAGTGCAAAGCACACAAAGCCTCCAAGCCGACGCTCTGCAGATGTACCTTATCTTGTGATACACACAGACGGAGAGTTTGCATTTCAAATGATTTTTAAGTCACTAGATGACAGTTAATAGCGACTCTATCTGTGCTTAATAGAGTTTTAAATCCTGTGACGATATATTTACTACGCTGTACTTGATGTTGATACAGTATAGTCCAAATATAATATGTATGTATGTACATTCGCTACGTAAAGTTATGGTTAAAGGTTTCAGGGGTGACATAGCACTTAATCTAAAGCTCCTTAGGAATACTGTAGGCAGTAGTTACACTTTTTACCAAATTTATTACTATAAGTCGCACGGTTACTTGCTATGGCAATATGGGTAGGTCGTTTATTTTAGTTTATTTTAACATGATTCTAGGTATCCTCGGAGGGGACTGACCTCGGACGGCTAGTTTTAAAAACTAAGAGTAACCCTTTGTAAAATGTGTTTTATCTCACGAAGTGGGACAAAGGATGGTAGTTAGGTCACTATTTTACACGTAGAGATTATTGTCAGACACACAAAAAACTGCCTCAATGGCGCAATTGTATTACGGTGCGACTATAGTGCTAAGATCTCGGGATTGATCCACAGGCCGGTAAAAGTAGTATTGGATTTTTCTATTCAGTATCAATCCGGAGTCTGTAATTTGTGCCCGATATGGCTCGCCCTTATCACATCATGGGACGGAATACGCATGGCGCAAAGTGAGCACTAGTTGCGCATCTATCTACCTCTTTGGGCGTAAAAGGCGTGTAAATTATTCTTAAGGAATTAAATATTTAAACATGGAACCATATCGTTTGTGTTTAATTAGCCAAAAAAATATTTTAGACCAAGGTTTGAATCGCGGTTTCTCCTTCTTAAATCACGTTTTACAGGATGAAGACTCAGGGTATTTTTCAAAGGAAAAAGTAATATGCAATAATCTAGAACTTAATTTTGTCTACCAAGTTTCATCCATGTCCGTACTTTATACGAAATTAGTTAACTAAAATCTTTATAACCCTTGCCAATATCAACATCAAAGCTGGCCATCCTCTCCGCCTGTGTGTCACACTTATCTCAAGTTTACTGCAACAGCCCGCGGCACTACGAGCAGAATGACATTTTTGATTGTCATTTTCTTAGGGTTTCTTTTATTTTTGTTTTCACCAACCCTTTGGGACGCGCTGTCTATCTGCCGACGAGACGTTTGTGGCATTATTCATAGTAATAACTGTAAGTAGCGAGAATGTCTTGTATAAGGTTATTTATTATGTGACCATTCGAGGTAACGTTTTAGTATCTGCCAGTAATGTGACTATTTTATTATTCGAGACTGTAAATGTATTTTGTTTTTTAGTGTGTAATTGTGCGACCTTTTTCTGTGCGGCCAGTATTTGTTTTATTTGTGTTGCTTGGGGTATGTGTGTCAAATTTTTTGTGCAATCGAAGGTAGACTGTTACAGAACGCTTCTGGTATCAAATCCAATGGTATAAAATGAATATTGTATATTCAGTTTTATATAAACAAATATATTTAAACTTTCATTTGAAATTTGATGACTTATTAAGAGAAAAATCAAGCAAGCACGCCGCGAACAAAAATAAAACCCAAACCTATTTTAAGCACATAAAAAATGTTACGAGATACTCAGTATAATCTCCGCTTAATTATACAACAATTAGTACAGAATTATTTTCTGGAAAATATTGAGCTTATTCAGTAAGAATATTGCCGTTAATTTATTAATTTGCATCAAAATGGACTTTATTCGTAAGTATTTAAGTATTAATTTAGTAGTTGATTGAATTTGCGTCGGTATCGTGGCGAGGGTTGCAATAATTCTTCAATTAAGAAGGTTTCTATAGGTAGAATGGATGGCGTATGGTACAAGTTGTGAGTCGTAGCGATAATTATTAAAATTTGATTTATTGTATACTAAATTGAAAAGCAAATGAGTTAATATATTTTGAATATTTTATTAATCGAAGATTTTCTTCTATCTGTTCTTACTTTTAGGACCTACCGCGAGTTTGGTGTTTCCTTCCGGGAAATATTATTTAAGGAGAATCGCATGCTCATACCTTTTATCCCCGAAGGGGTAGGCAGAGGCGCAACTAGTGCACCCACTTTTCACCAAGCGTATTCCGTCCCATGATGTGATAGGGGGCAAGCCTATCGCTATATCGGGCACAAATTCCAGTCTCCGGGCTGATACTGACTACAAAAAGGAGAATCATATTAGAAAAAGCCCCAAACATTGTCCGATCAGAGATCCAAGCCCATGACCTCTCGACTAACCATACACGCATCCATAAGACCAAGCAGGCGATACTAATCATAATTATGTCTGAAATTAATAAAGCTACTTTAAATGCAATGCATTTAGCCCTGTATTATATACTGCCCACTGCTGAGCACGGGCCTCCTCTACTACTGAGAGGGGTTAGGCCTTAGTCCACCACGCTGGCCTAGGCTACTTTTTTTTTTAAATGAACAAAAACAAATTATCAAGCTCCTTTCTTTATCCCCTAAAGAGTTATCATAATAAATTATTTGATCTAGTACAGAAATTCTAATTCACGTAGACATCAAATAAAACAAATTATTAAACCCGTGCCCGCTTCATCTCAACCCTCGCACCGCCACCTCCTTAATACGTCAGCGGGAACTCTGAAATCAGTCCCCTGGCAACGATTTATGAGTTAACCCTCCACCTTGATGGGATTCAGGCGAATGTAGTCGATTACACGTAAACAGCCCCGAACGGTTTACAATGTGGTACAAAGTACCGGGCGAGGTGTCGTCGAGCGTGCTTCAGGCTTTATTAATGTGTGGTATAGTGCCCTTGGATACTGGAGGGTTGATTAATTTAAATAAAGAGTGGCTTGAATTTTAAAGGTAATTTTTATGAGTAACTTGACTTTTGCTCGCGGCTCCGCTTGCGTGAATGAGTTTTTCCGGGATAAAAGGCCCGCTTTATATTTTATCGGGATAAAAAGTAGCTTATGTTACTCGCTGATAATGTAGATTTATATTGGTTTAAGAGATGTTTTAAAATCGTTCCGATAATTTTTAAGTTTATTCGGTACAAACGTACAAATAAACAAAAATACTAATCTTTCCTCTTTATAATATTAGTATAGATAAAAATCTAAATAATTTTGAAAATGGCTGAACTGGTTCTAATGGGACTTTCGTTGTCAGATAGATTTTACCTCCGGAAGTAGTCTAGGCTACATTTTACGTACGTGGATCTGATAGAAAGAAGTAGTTTATTTTTCAGATATAATAATATTTTACAATGAAATACCATCCTAAGACCCATCCAATTATTTAAAAAAGCAGATGATTCGTGTATTTAATCCTCGTAGTGCTTTCAATAATAATTCTAGTTTCAGTGCGTACATTCTACCTGCTCATAAAAACTAAGTCAAACCTTGTTAAATAATAGTGTCTTAGGAAATTGTACAAATTTCAGTACTAGCCAACTTTACTACACTGTAGCAGATTACGTAGCGTTTGCTACGAGCGGTTTTATGGCTACAACATTGATGTGTTACGACGTAGCGAAAAACTACTTGGTTGTGGCAATACTTTTGTTTTACCGCATTCCGACATAATGATGATGACTACAAACTGTAGATTAGATTGTATTGTAAAAATACAGCCGCTTTTTCTTATAGAATATATTCATGGTCCGTGTAAACTGGGGTGGTACGACTGTTTCAAGAAAATTGTGAAGTAACAATTCTGTGAACTTCTGAGGGGAAAAAAGTGGCTAAATCCCCTCCCCCCTCCTAATCCACAGGTATTATACATATCTATAAGCAGTAATTATTCCATTTTAATATAGCATCAATTGAATGAATCAAACTTTGTCAGCCTTCTGCAATGAAAAAGATTTACTTTTTTGTGTACCATAATATCTTGCATCAATGTTAAATTGTAGTCCTTTATCTAACGCACATAAAAAGACTTTGTAGCCGCAAAATATAATACAAATTTTATTTCTCGGTATCTCGGCTACACTGTAGCAAGTTTCGTAGCAGTCCCTTTATAGGGCATCGCTACACGCTACGGCTACGTATCCCGCGGCGTATTGCTACGATATTCTGAGTTGTGTAACACTTGAGAAAGGGGCCTTTATAGTAAGGTTATTTTCTTTTGCATTTTTTTACCTTTTATTAAATTAGAATAGTTTGTTAAACATTTTCTTTAATCAATCATGTACAGTTTAATTACTATTATAAATTGCTGTAGCAACAGTTAAATGCGTCATAAATTAATTAACAATATTTTTATTAACTATATTATGAGACGAATAAATTGTCCGCCTAATGATTATATAATAAATACCACCTAGAAATCTAAAATATATTATACTGCATAACATTACTGATTTCGTCACTCTGAAACATTAATTGGTATATGGTTAGGTGTATTTTTATTATTTTCAATATCCTTTGAAAGATTAACCAAGTTTCCATAGCACTTTTTAAGGCAACAGGCACTTGAGGATACCTGCCAATGTGCTCTTTTATAGAAGTTTACGACCAATTCGCATATGCGACTTCGGTCTTTATTCGATAAGGATATCAAAATATTAATATATTTTTTTATTATTCAATAAAAAATCTGCTGGATAACAGTATCTTTGAACTTATATGTTTTGAGTGTCCATAACCCACGTTGGTTTAGTGCGAAATGGTGCGACGGAGAGCTAGAGCGTCAGTCACAAAGTTTGGGTATCAAAAATATGATTGGAACACTATGCACCTCAGAGCTACGGTTTACGAAATATTAACAAATCCCAGCATAAGCTTATAAATTCGTTACAGAAAGTGTTTCACCAATGGCATTTTAACCCGAGGCCTCAAAAATTTTCCTCTGTACCAAATATATGGTTATAACAAACATTTATACAATTTTATTAGTCAAAATTAAAAACGAAGAAACAAAAGCATCCATTAAACTCAGCGATCAACATTTTAAAGAGCAAAAAGATCTAAGTGCTCAACAAAAAAATAAAAAAACAACTTGAAAGAGTTAAATAGAAAAGATTGGTAAGCGACAAACTTTGCATTACGTAAGGGACGAAAGCGGAGGGGCGAGCGCGGAGGGGCGAATGCGGAGGGGGCAAAAACTTTCAGACGCGGGCGTGAAGTGACATTTTAAGTTTCGCCGCAGTTAACAGTGGCGGAAGTGGGTAAATTATAACTTTACATTCCTATGTGGCGTTTCTTATATTTTTCAGTTTAAAGTTTACAGCCATCGGTACTATTCCACAAAGTTTCAACTTTTACTTTGATATTTTCAAATTGGTTTTATTCTAAATTGAATGCTGTCAAACTTATATTTTATGGGAATATAGTTTATATGTAAGTAGATATATTATAATACGTGAAGAAACGCCTGGTACTGACTGCAGAGTTGGCTATTTCTATCAAGCAGCATTGTATAAACTCTTTTGTGTTATTTGAAGGACATTATAGCAAGAATATTAGACATTATGAAGTTTGAGGCCATTTGCACCGCTTGCTGATACATGCTACTCGTCACATAAATGTATAAGCCGACCAAATACAAAAGTCGCACTGTAATTTGTGCTCCCAAATATACGGTAATAAAAAGGTTTTTTTTAATAGCACAGCAAAGCACGCTTATTCAGAAGAAACCGATTCACTCTAGAGTTGAAGAGCCAAAATTGTATTTATGCGGAAATAGACACGGCGGTAGCGAATTCCACGATTTGGCTGCCCGCACAATTAAGGTGGAAGCAAAGTGCTGAGTGCGAACCCTATCTTCATTAGCTGTTTAATACGATAACTCTTAATAAAATAAATTTGATGGTATTTTTTGTAGTAGACACTGCAAACGTGCTAGAAAAATCAAACAACTGTCTTTTATAATTATTTGTTATTTATTTATACATCACACATGCATTCACGCCTTTTATCCCCGAAGGGGTAGGCAGAGGCGCAACTAGTGCACCCACTTTTCGCCGTGCGTATTCCGTCCCATGATGTTATAGGGGGAGAGCCTTCGGGCTGATACTGAATAGAAAAACTCATTATCACTTTGCCCGACCCGGGGATCTAACCCTAGACCTCAGCATTACAGTCGTACCGTAATACAACTACGCCACCGAGGCAGTTTTATTTATACATACAACAGCATTATGGTTACCTATAGATCATACTTCGGCTAATCTTTTATTATCGTATTTACTCCGTTAAACATAAAGCGCACATTTACCTACCACTCTAAGCGATTCAAACAGTACAGATACATTCATGTCTCGCCCACGCGAGGAGCAATCATTTTTCATACGCCTTACATTTTGTATCAAATGTCGGGCGCCTGAAGCATTAGCGGGGACGGTTGACATGGCAACCAGACTATCTAGACTAACTGTTGTTACTTTTCTTGGTGTTTAAGAATTTATGTAAGGAAAATAGTTTTGACAGCGTAGAGTTTTTGATAAACGTGAAGCGATTTTAGTTTCAATCAAGACCATGATACCAATGATCTACAAGTATTTTATTCAGTTTAAGGTATTATAGTACACCAGACATGACACGAAATGGCGGCAATAAGCTGTCACATTTCATTTTGATATAATAACAAAGGATAGACCGCCATTAGTACTTTGTTCTCTTTTTTTAACCATTTATATCACTAGTGTACAATTAAATATTATAAATAAATAAATGAATGGATAGGTACTGCAACAAAATTGCTGAAACAATCAATTAAGTCACAAACATGTTGTTTACATACTTGAGAGGGCGTAAAAATGCATTCAGAAAGAAATTACTACGTACTCATTTGCGCATACGGATACTTTTCTCTGCCATAAAGAATAAATAACCATCACCTTCTTTCGACATACCTCAGGGTAATTTTTGCAGTACATAGCCATCAATGTATCACAGTATAGGCCTTGCATTGTAGCCGTCGTAAACCAGGCAGTGGAAACGACAACGCATAAACTTTTACACGCCCTGTTTACGGACAATGTGTACAGTCGTGCACATATTTTGGGGCGTGGGTACAAACAATAATGTTTATTATTCTTTCAACATTGTCGAATTTATAACCAAAGAATCATACACATATAAAATCACGCCTTTTGCCAATTTTAGCAGCCGAGGTAAAACACATTTTTTTCTGAATTATGTTAGGCCCCATATAATGGGGGGGGGGGGAGTCTTTTACCTTTATGGGGCAAAATTATAGACTTCAAATTATCGATACCACGGATCGAACCTCAACGCGGTAGTCGTAACGCGCACGCAATACAATTACGCCAAATTCAAAATCGAATGCAGAATTTTTGGATTCATCATCATATAATACCACAATGACAAGAAAAACATGATCATCAGCCACAGGAAGTCCACTGCTGAACATACCCTAAAGTTTTCCAGACGGACCTATCAAAAGCGACCTGCACTGTGTTCCTGCGACCTTTATCAAGAAAATCATAATCCACTTATAAATATTGTTAAGAATTTATTATTCCGAGAACATCTGTCAATTTTCTAAAACAATAAACAACAATTAATTCATGGCTCCAATTGTACCGTATTTGCATGGTGGCACCGTCGTAAACCTCTGTGAAAACGTTTTACTTTGTTCACAGCGCTTCAAACCCTTGAAGCTATAAAGAGCTATTATGCTGTCGTTTATGCATTATTTTATTCAAGCTGATACAACTAATAGCTTACAGTTATATAAGACCAGATATTTAAGTTCACGCTTTATATTCGAAGGGGTAGGCAGACTTAAGCGTAGCCACAGCTCGCCAACAAATCTGTTCCATATTATGACAAGCCTACCGTTATATCAGGCACGACGTTTGCAAAGAAACTCAGGCGTAGTGAAAAAAAAATTATATAAATTTGAATTGCCAAATCTGGAAATCGAATCTATAATCTCGTGGTTTGTATTATAAAGTCTAGCCCACTTCTTTCAAAGTATAAACCTCTGTCACCGCTTCGAACGGATTACTTATTGCTGTGAAGAAACCCGCAAAAGATTATTATTTTTAAAACCCGATGAAAGGTCTTTGTAGCCAGTGCTATCACTGGGTATTATGAGATGAGGACCTGTTTCATAAGTTTCATGTAAATTTTATTTGACAGTTACCATATTAAGCAGCTAATGTAGATAGTATCAATGTATTATCATTTATTTGGAAGCATATAGTGCAACTTTTGCATTTGGTCGGCTTATACATTTATTTGACGGGTAGCATTTACTCGGAAGTTGTCAAACAAGCTTTAACATTTAGGGCTAGTTTCACCGGTTCCTGATAAAGTTACAGACATCTGACATGTAAAACTATCTATGAAATAAATCTGACACCTTACTATAGTTCGGACAAACTAAACTGGCCGGTATGACAATTCATTTTTTTTTCCCGAAGCGATAACTCTGTGAGAACGTCTGCCCAAAAAATTCAAAACCGTGTCATGTCATACCAGCCATAATAGTTTGGTTCGGACAGACTAAGCTGGCCGGTATGACAATTCATTTTTTTTCCCGAAGCGATAACTCTGTGAGAACGTCTACCCAAAAAATTCAAAACCGTGTCATGTCACACCGGTCATATTAGTTTGTCCCTACTATAGTGACTTTTTCTGCCAGATATTTTTATTCGCGACCAAAAGTTGTAGTTTATACGGCGGATAAGTTCCAAATAGGCTATGAAAGACTTTATCAGCATATGGTGAAATCAGCCCTTAATGATAACAAACGGAGTGCAATGCCTCTTACCTTTTATTCAGTGTGGACAATGCTATTTATAAGTAAATATGCAGCACTGGTGGTAGGTCTCTCATATGTAAGAGTTCGTCTGGGTGGGTACCACCGCAATGTCTATTTCTACCGCCAAACAGCAGAGTGCATGCACTGTTGTGTTTCAGTTTGAAGGACATTGTAGCCAGTGTAACTACAGGACATAATGAGACTAACATCTTATGTCTCAGGATGACGAGCGCAGTGGAATGCCACACAGTACTTTGTAACTCAAGGTGCTGGATGGTGTTGCTACTGTTTATGGGTGGTCGTATCGCTAACCATCAGGCGAACGGCATGCTCGTCTCGTCATTGAATGCCATAAAAAAAAAAAGAAAAAAAAAATATGATGCTTACTTTTAGCGAATGACTTGATCGTCTCATTCTTCAGTTGTGAAATATCAGTTGTTATACACACACTGTCACGCCCTTTATCCCCTAAGAGATAGGTAGAGGCAAATCCACTTTACATGACTTTTTACATTGAAAATCGAAAGGAAATAAGTTTTTCCGATACACAATTATTAAGCTTGGCCCCTTCAAGTTCGATATGATTTGACAGGCTCAATTTTACACTCTTGCAATATTTCCATTCAGTTGGGGTTTTTTGCCGCCGTTTGACCTAATTTGCACAGAGCAATCATGCTGAACTCTCGAGGGGAGACGTGGCCCAAAATCGTACAAATTCTTACACTAGGCTACAGTTACTTTAGTATTTTTGGGGATTTTTCTTTTGTAATTGAATGTAATTTTTTGTTTTATTTGTATAGATACTATCTTACTAGTCCTAACTAATAATATAAATGCCAATGTTTGAGAAAATGTTTTGATGTTTGTTAGATGTTTACGCAGAAACTGCTGAATAGATTTGGGTGGAATTTCGCACATAGATAGACAATATCCTGAACTAGCATATAAACTACTTGAACCCGATGATTTGCTCCCGTAGAAAATAATAGTATTTTTTTTATCTGATATTTAAACATGGCGTGGTCGTCATACAGATGGCGCTATGGGTGTAGAGTCCTGAAGTGATTCAGCGACCTTATAGCGGGAAAGGCTTGTCACACAGGCAAAGCCGCACGTAACACCTTCTTTTTTATAATAAATGAGTTATTTACATTAAAATTTACCTTATTTAAATGAGTTTATAAAAAATGTTATTATTAATATAATATGTATGCTGTAAAGAATAACTTAAACAGTGAAAAATATGTATCTCAAATAGTAATTTTACAAGCAATCTTACAAGCAAACTTAGAGACAACTTGGAATTAAACAATCAAGAATGTTTTATTGAAGTTTTTGATTTTTACTTAGTTTAAACTATCGAAGAAAACTTTTCTTTTTTATTCGTTTAATAACTCTAATTAGGCTTTTAATCTTGGACTTAATGTAAAAATGAACGCAATTTTAAAGGCATTTTCTTCAAAGATTATTGTCATTTTGTGATTTTTTTAAAAATTACACACTTTTACGCTACATTAAATTTCCAGTTATAATTAATTTTTACCGTCACCATCTTGGGAAATTGTCCCAAATTCGGAGTGCATTCATAGCGACCCAACGCTCTCCGGTGACCTCCACCCAATATACATAAAACAGCATTCCATCACTTCTTACAAGAAAAAAAAACTTTTATTACAACCCCACATTATTAAAAGACATAATCCCTAACAGCCTACAATAAACATCCCGTTTAGTGCTCCCTGGTAAGATTTACAGAGGCACGCGTGGATAAACACCTGTCCTTGTCTTGCACACGGTTTGAGTACAGCGCCGTCTCGCTCCACCTCGAATGCCGAATTTAATTTCACTAAAAGCAACGATTTATAATATTCTCAATGTACAGTGACGTGGGAAACATGTTCACCTATTTTAATATTAATTTTACTTTCGTAATATATTAGTTGTGTTTTGTTTGGCGTAACTTGATATTACTTTGTGAAGGAAATATTCAAATCAAGAAGAAAATAAAAGAATTTACTGCTTTACGATATTACTTGGATTTTTCTAGTAAGACTGAACTTCTTTTGCCAATATTTACTATATGTGAACTTGTGAACTGCTTTAGACTTATTATTACAAATGTAGAGCGTATTGTGAAGAATCGCATTATGAAACAGCAGTTCGAACCTTATTTTTTTACGCTACTCACGAATGAATTCATTTACGCATTGTATACCATTTTCAATACTTATTTTAACCGGCTTTGAATAACATAATACTTTAATATGTTGGGAATGAACCACTAGACGATAAGTGGACGATAGCCTAGTTGGGAACGGAACGGTCTGCCGAGACAATGTCCGGAGATTCAAAACCCAATGCACACACCTCTGACTTTTCGAAGTTACGTGTGTATTCTTTATCAATTATCGTTCACTTTAAAGGCGAAGGAAAACATTGTGAGGAAACCTCGATACCTGAGAATTCTCCATAAAAAAAATCGAGGGTATGTGAAGTCTGTCAACCCGCACTAGGCCAGTGTGGTGGACTAAAGCCTAAACCCTCTCAGTTGTAGAGGAGACCCGTGCTCAACAGTGGGCAGTATATAATACAGTGCTGATTGCACTGCATTGCATTGAACCTCTAGACAAAGGTCATGTAGCATTATTTATGAAAAATATTATTATTGCGTTTTTAGTTGTATAATTGTAACAATCATAGAGACGTAATGATGGAGGCAGAAATAATTTTGTGATGCCTTCCTAATTTTATTTTCAATTAATATTTTTCCATTCGCATTTTGCGCTCACCTGTACACCATAGCTAATGGCATCCAAAATTCGTTCAGAAACAGGAGTTTCCTCCATTTGCAGCATATCTATGGATTATGGAGTTATTAGGATGGGCTCTTGTGACGCCATTTTCAAAATTAAGCTCCTAATTGTATTACTCCAGGTGAATGCTCCGGGCAATTGTACTTTACGAGATGATGAGATTACAAGTGACTTCAGTAATTATTTATTATTAATATTGCTTCTTTTCTGCTTTGGTTTAGTGGGTTGGCTTTCGGAAAGTCTTCGGTTATATTTGCAGGTCAGAATTCTATGTGTTTTTTGTAGTAAGTTTTTTTTTTGGCAAATTGCCTCCTCTGCGTCTGATGGTAAGTGGCGAGAGGTCCAGATAGAGTGTAGACTGACGAGCGATATTATCCCGCGTCACGCGACACAATCATGCCGGCCTGTTGGAACTTAATATACAATGTTGATCTCGGAACGCGGCACCCTTACCTGGGCCAGTATGGCGTGTTTGAACTTTTGTACGGTGGTCGCTGTCCGGGCGTATATAAAGTATATCCTACCTAAGGGCATCGCCAAAGAGGGGCAGGGAGGGGCAGCTGCCCCCCTAGAAATTCAAAAAAAATTGCCAAATGCCAATTATTTATAAGATTTAGTTATTAGCCACGATACGTAAACGTTGTGGGTCACTGGTGCGCCGTGTGAGGGCCAGCACCAACAGCATTTTGAACATGTTTGCTAATAGGCTAGACTGTGCCTATGTGAACCACTGCTGCAGGATGCATGCTCCGCCATGAGGAGTGCAGTAGTGGACACATTATTGTCAATTGTCTCTCCGTTGCCTTACTAACATAAATATAAGTATATTTTACTAACCCAAATGAGTCTGTGTTACTTGAAATAATAATAATAAATAAAATAAATAAAAATATTGTACAGTCTACTTGTATTACAAATGAAAAGTTTCATGTGCATATCAATTTGCCCCCCCCCTGGGCTATCGGCTGGCGACGCTCTGGGTCCTGCCATCAGTAAAGGATCTGAATCCTGTAAATGGGAGTTTACAGGCGGTCGGTTTTTTAAACTAAGACGCCGTTGTTTCAATAACAGTCACTGTATGTAAGTACTTAAGACATTTTTCTTTGCTATCAAAGCTTACTCTAATTAACAATGAATACCCACGTAACTTAATAAAAGTTAAAGTTGAATGAACCCGCACAACCTTCTTTTCGGCCATCGTCACACTTTTAGGCCATATTTACGTTATCTATAACTTGAACTAGGTACCAATTGAAACCATGATTAAGATTCAACATAA
Source organism: Sphinx pinastri (assembly GCA_947568825.1). NCBI lineage: Eukaryota > Metazoa > Arthropoda > Insecta > Lepidoptera > Sphingidae > Sphinx > Sphinx pinastri. The sequence goes on along the minus strand of OX387640.1, from coordinate 10,940,313 downwards.
ATGTTATTTGAGTAAACATTATAAAGAAATGCTTGAATAAAGTAAGCGACTGCAATGCTGAGGTCTCGGGTTCGATCCCCAGGTCCGGCTAAGTGATATTCAATTTATCTATCCAGTAGATCAGCTCGGAGTCTGGATTTGTGCCCGATATGTCGATAGGCTCGCACCCTATCACATCATGGGACGGAATACGCATGGCGAAAAGTGGGTGCATTAGTTGCGCCTCTGCCTAGCCCTTCGGGGACAAAAGGCGTGAGTGTATGTATGTATGTATGTATGAATAAAGTAAACCCTTCGATTCCACTAACACTACTCCATTTATCCCTCCTATTTAAACTAAAAAGCTTTATTTCAAGCGTAAAGCTTCCGGCGAGCTTATTACCGTCCAATTTTAGTTTTTAGCTGATCGATTAAAAGTTTCTATACCTCAGCCGCACCTCTGAAACTTCTAGCTAAGTTCCAGCTAAAGATTTCCTTTGATACGGGATTTAGCTGATTTCATATAAATGAATGGTATTTTTCTTTGAATTTCATGTTTTAGGGTTGAAATGTTATGATTGGTTAAAAAAAATATGTTGTATTGAATTCTTAGAATAATATTGAATAATTTTGTGAAGAATTATTTTATCTAGTTATATTAATTTTGTTATTTTATTCAATTCTTAGAAAAATAATAATACGTAGAACATTAAGAGTTTGTGTGAGCAGAATACATATTTAGGGTCCTCGGGATTGGATTTTTTTATTATGGCGAGAAAAGAAATGAATGAAAGTCATAAATCTTGCAACTGATCCTGCCGACTGAGTGGTCGCAATCGCAATCAGCCCTGTATTATATACTGCCCACTGCTGAGCACGGGCTTCCTCTACTACTGAGAGGATTCAGGCCTTAGTCCACCACGCTGGCCTAATGCGGGTTGGCAGACATCACATACCTTCTAAATTCAGAGAACTCCTCAGGTATGCAGGTTTCCTCGCGATGTTTGCCTTCAATGTGAAAGCGAGCAATAATTCACAAAGAATACACAAATAACTTTTTAGAAAAGTCAGAAGTGTATGCACTGGGTTTTGAACTAGCGGACATTCGTATCGGCAGTCCATTCCACTCCCAACTAGGCTATCGCCACTTTTAAACTATGACTATATTATATTTAAACAAACAAATACATAAAGCTTTTATCTCTGAAGTGTTAGGCAGAGCACCCAATTTTGGCCATGTGCGTTCCGTCCCAGGATAGGAGACGAGCCTATCGCCATATCGGGCACAAACTACAGTCACCAGCCAAACTGAGACACCATAAACATGCAAAAATAAAAACAATTAAACCAAAACTTAAGCAATTAAACATTGTATTAATCCTATTAACTCAACACCTGATGAGTCCTGAAAATTCCAATTAAACTTCCTGCAAACAAGAAAATAAATCATGTCATTTTGTTTGAGTGTTGGAACGCACCCGCCTGGAACATCCAATTTGTGACATTTTCCTATTAGATGGGATAAGAGGATAGCCATGGGATAGCCAATGAAGAGTTCCGGCCTAAGATTGGCTGTATACTATTTTATGAATTTTCAATATTGGAATGTGGATGGAATGAAAATTTAAAAATGTTATTGGATAGACATAAATGGAAATGTGGACTTTGCTGATTCGCTTTGAAGCCGAGACAAATGTTTGTATGGTTTGCAAATATTTGTTTCGGATTTGTGTACCATAGTGAGTATTGTAGTACTTCGTTGATACCCATTGTTTCTCGGACGATGCCGAGCCCGGTTCATCATTTTTTTTTAAACAAAGTATTCATGGTCAAACTTTCCTTCTTTACCTATGTAAAAACAAGTAAAAACAAAGTCACCCGCCGCCTCTGTACGCGATAAACTCAAAAACTACCGAAACTACCAAAAACTACCGGATTTCGACGAATTTAGGTATTGAGATAATTTGAGACCCTGGGAAGGTTTTGGGCTGCTTTTTATCCCGAGAAAATATATAGCGGGACTTTTATCCCAAAAAAACTCTTTCACGCAGGCAGAGGCCCGAGCTAAATCTATTATATTATAAAATACAAAACAAAAATTTTAAAGTTAGTCCTTATAACTTTTATTTTGTATATTTTAATTTCATATAAATACTCAAATGCCCCAATCTGAATATCAAATTCAGGACCTCAATTATTCTCAGTTGAACTAGCCGCACAATGAATCGATCTAATACCGCTTTCCGTAAACTACAATAGTTGAGACAATCCGTCTTAAAATCAAAACTTAGACTAAGTCCGTAAACAAATAGCCGAACTCTGAAACTTAGCTCTATCCAGAGACAACTTGAAAGCTCTTCATAGAGACCTCATTTGCGTTACTCACCGTATGCATATTACAAAAGTTTCAAAAGAACTTTTAAGTTGAATCTCAGCGCGGTTTAAAGTGATAACAGCGAGCTTAGATAAAAACATGTGACCGTAATCGGTTGGGAGCTTTCTTGTTAGACCGAGCTTTAAAGCTCAGTGTATATCGTCCTGATTTAATAATAACAGTGTTCATATGCGGTTGGAAGTACTTTGTATCGAGTGGTTGGTTTGGTACTGTTTATGGGTGCTCGTCTCGTCATTAAATGCAGTAAATAAAAAATAAAAAAACTATCTTTATCGCATTCTACTACAGGATCAGAAATCAGACAAATTTGTTGCCAGACATGATATTCAATCCCAGGATCTCTCAATGACAACAATGCTTACTCCCTCTACACCAAGGATGCGACAGTGACTGCAATAAGACCATGGTCTCTCTGGGACACAATATAAAACATTATAGAGTCACGCTACGATAGCTTAGTAAAAGTGGACGATAGCCTAGTTGGGAATGGAACGGTCTGCCGAACCCATTTCAGGAGGTTCAAAACCCAAGAGGCACACAACTCTGAATTTTCGAAGTTACGTGTGTATTGTTTATCAATTATCGTTCGCTTTAACGGTGAATGAAAACATTGGGAGGAAACCTACATACCTGAGAATTCTCTATAAGAATCTCGAGGGTATTTGAAGTCTGCCAACCCGCACCAGGCCACGGTGGTAGACTAAGGCCTAAACCCTTTCAGTGGTAAAGAAGGCCCGTGCTCAGCAGTGGGCAGCATATAATATAGCTTATGTTATAGCATTGCAAAGTCATGCTACATATTTTGTCCAGAAAACCGATTTGAAATAATATGATATTATGTATTTCACTAGCATATGCACTAGCTACGTTTCTAACTACCCTTTAACAGTTTAGTGCGTGTTCATATATAAAGCTCGATAAAACAGCCCATCTAGATCTCCGCTATAACCCGGCAGATTTGAAACGTTATTACTACGCATCGGGTTGTAAACTGTTTAATGTTGTTTTTATTTAATGGCCTTTTACGATTTTATAGCTCTATGTCCCTCACGTACTATTTTAAGTGATAAATAGTTTATTTTTTCCATTTAAAGCTGATCATATAATTTTATTACTTGCAATAAAACGTAATAACGATAGAAAATGGTATGTATTTCGTACGCGCGAAACTGGGTAGATATCACTGCTATATTTCAGCTACCAAGAAGCAATTTTTACTGTTGTGTCTCATTTATAGTATAGACAGTATAAACCGTTACTTGCCTACTACATGAATGAAAAACATGACCATCCAAAATCTAGCGGACAATTGGACGATAGCCTAGTTGGGAATGGAACGCTCTGCCGAGACAATGCCCGCAGGTTCAAAACCCAAGGGATACACCTCTGACTTTTCTAAGTTACGTGTGTATTGTTTATCAATTATCGTTCGCTTTAACGGTAAAGGAAAACATAGTTAGGAAACCTACATACTTGAGAATTCTTCATAAGAGCTTCGAGGGTATGTGAAGTCTGCCAACCCGCACTAGGCCAGCGTGGTAGACTAAGGCCTAACCCCTCTCAGTAGTAGAGGAGGCCCGTGCTCAGCAGTGGGCAGTATATAATACAGGGCTGATTGCATTGCAAAGCTTTTAAATTCGGTGGAAGGAGTAGCTGTCAAAAAACGGATATTCCAAACGGTGACGTCCCTGAGCTCCACCAGCAATAACGCTGCGTGCGTAAGAAAGAGATAGCGCGCTAACCCTATCACGCCCCCATTTTTGCTCATAAAAATATTTCAAATATAAATACCTGCTTTTTTCAACCAATTTTGATGCTGATTTTATAGAAGAATTTTCTGCTCGTATTAGTTTTGTTAAGTACTTAAAATATGATAAAATCAAATATAGAAAAGTACCCAATATTAACTGGGCATTTTTAGACGTTACAGCTACAAGAGAAGATGAAACTCGCGTCCTGCTTTTCAAACTGTAGTTGTATATTTCATACGCTTAACGACTATCGTGTTTAGGTCTTGTGTTCGCTATTCAGGTCGGGTCAAACGATATTAGGTCTCTAGAATTGTGCTCGATAAATGGAAATAGGTTCTCTTCATATTAAATACATTTGACTACCTCTGAATTAATCTTTTTATCTTTATCCTTAGTAATATTATAAAGGGGAAAGTTTGTGAAAATGTTTGGATGTTCTTGGAAGAAGCTGAACCGATTTGGGTGAAATTTGGCACACGGATAGACCATGTCCTGGATTTAATACACAGAATTTAATTCCGGTAGCTCCCGTAGAAATAGTTTTTTTAAATGATTTTTTAAATAGATGTCATTGGCGTCTTACAGAGGGCGTTATGTATCGGTACAATAATTTAGGAACTTTTGTATCGGTAAAGACTGAGGCGAAGTCGCAATAATCCCTTAGTGCTACAACAATATTTGTCAATTTGATGTCATCATTCGGTTATACAGAAATATCTTGGCACAACTAGATGTCTAGCAAATCTCATGCACTTGCACGATCTCATTAGATGCGGTGCTAGATAATTGGTTAATTAGTGTCGCTATGGGCTGATAAATTGGTTGTCCCGTGTGGTGAATCAATTAACGAGCGATAATACGTAATTATGCTATCCCTATTACTTTCGAGGAACAGATAGAGCCCACGATATTTTAATTGTGTTGTTACAAACGCTACATAAATTCACAAAATAATGCGATGCAGTTGGGAATTTATATACAAATATTCGTGCAGAAAACATAGATATAGCGCGTTATGCGTACATAATATGCCGTGTATGTCTGTGCAGATGGTGCGGCATTGATTAGGCACCCAGAGTCCAGGCAGCCACATCTGAGACCTACCATCTAGAAAAGTATTCAAGTATAAAATGACGTCCTAATATAACTGTATACTCCAAAACTGACTGCCTCGGTGGCGTAGTTGTATTGCGTACGCGTTACGAGTACGATTTGCGCGCTGAGGTCCTGGGTTCCAATACCGGGTCGAGCCAAAAAAAACATTGTGTCTGGGTTTTTCCATTTTAAAAATTACTCAGTCGCAGCTCGGAGTCAGGAAGTTGGCGGTGTGATACCCCCGTGCCTTGGAAAGCACGTAAAGCCGTTGGTCCTGCGCCTGATCTCTCTCCGGTCATGTCAGATTGCCGTCTCACCGGACTATGAGAGTGAAGGAATAGCGAGTGCACCTGTGTAGTGCACACACTAGTGCACTATAATATCTCCTGCGTACCTGGCTGATCTCCGTTGAGATGGGCCGCCGTGGCTGAAACTGGCTAGCAGGATACTCCAAAAAATTCCCGTTCGAGTATACTAGTCTTACTTATAGAACTCACGCTCTAAAGAATGGAAGGCTGCAGAAGAAAACTATAATGCATTACAATATCCCATTACCGTTTCAACAAACGAAATCCTTAACTAAATTCAATGAAAAATCATATTAATCCTAAGGATGAGAAAACAAACTCCAAAATTCCCAGATAAGGCCCATTCGACGATTTAACAGCACGTCATCAACGACCTTCATATAAAAGGCTCGTTGCTTTATTACTTTCCTGCGTATTACGACTGACGTAATGACGCGTGGCAACCCTGGAATAATTTCATCTAAACAACGCTCTTATTGTTATCGTGTTAGGGTTGACAGTCGTTTGGGACGAGAAATGATATGTTATATGCATCATACTTATTAAATTGAGCGTATAATTAGGATCTAGGGTTGTCGCTGTGCTCGTATTATGGAATTAAGTGGTTGGAATGTCCGAGCTATCGAATTTTATATGATGTAGACATTTACTGATGTTCAAGTAAGATCTTTCTGTAGACAATAAATGTCTACAGAATTAACGGACGCTACTAATGTTCTACAGGAAAAGTTATTTGTTATTGAGTAACTATTCCTTTCCTTTCTTCCAACATTATTTTGATAGGTCAACCTCTTCGCAGTTTTTCTAGCTGTGTCTATATAATGGTTTATAAAGTTGTTATTTCATATATTTTTTTTTAATCGTGAAAAGCTAGTCTACAGTTATATTAAAAAGAGGCACAGTCTATTTATAGGACATCACTGAGACTACTGAACTGAATTTTAGCGCTAACAAAAAGCTACCCTATTCCGGCGTACTAGTTGCTATATTTATACTACTAACGTCTGGTCGATAGCCTAGTTGGGATTGGAACGGACTACCGAGACGAATGTCCGCAGGTTCAAAACCCAAGGGCATACACCTGTGACTTTTCTAAAAAGTTGTGTGTGTATTCTTTGTGAATTATCGCTCGCTTTAACGGTGAAGGAAAACATCGTGAGGAAACCTGCATACCTGAGAAGTTCTCTGAACTTCGAAGCTATGTGAAATCCGCCAACCCGGTCAACTAGGCCAGCGTGGTGGATGAAGGCCTAGCCCCTCAGTAGTAGAGCAGGCCCGTGCTCAGCAGTGGGCAGTATATAATACAGGGCTGATATAGTATTCGGAGTCTCGTGCGGGAGGTGTCGCGAACTAAACTTATATTGCCAAGGATAGATATTTTTATGAGATGATAACAATAACTGAGCAAATAAACCTTCATGGCCCTATAACATTTTATCGAATGTTTTCAACTATACCGCGAGATTATCTCAAATAGAAATAAGTTATGCTCTTATATCACATGATTCAAATACGACTCAGAGATATTTATTTATTTATATCTAGTTGGTTTCTTGGTAGTATATTTAAGCTGTTGACCTAAAGATCCCGGATTCGTTTCCCAGTTCAAAAAATTGGTTCCTACATGATTTTGCTTACAAAATTATTGAACTCATACTCAAAATTTAATTTATTCAAATAGTCTTTTACAATTTATTTTGAATCGCCATGAATCTACCACCGCTTCGGAACGTGTTATCGCTGTGAAGAAATGACGTCAAAGAAGTGACCGGTCGTAATTATCCAAATTCTTTTTGTAACATGTGTGAAAAATGATGTTACGATTCCACATTGTAGTGGTATAAGTGAAGCGAAAATCACTTAATCAGTGTTTTATTTTTGATTCTTAAATCGTTTGAGGCAGGGGCGTAAATGATAAATAACACTTAATCAAAACCTCAGATTAATAGTGCACGTTTTAGTGTACCATAGCCTAGTTCCGAATGGAACGGACTGCCGAGATGAAGGTCCACAGGTTCAAAACCCAAGACACACACAACTGAAATGTCTAAGTTATGAGTGTATTCTTGATAAATTATCGTACGCTTAGCGGTAAAGTAAAAAGATCATGAGGAAACTTACATAACTGAGAATTCTTCATAAAAATTCCGAGGATATGTGAAGTCTGCCAACCCGCACTTGGCCACCTTGGTGGACTAAGGCCTAAACCCTCTCAAAAGAGGAGGCTCTTACTCAACAGTAAGCAGTATATAATACAGGGCTGGTATTATTATTTATTTTATATTATCTAACAGTCCAAACATACCACATAATTTACTATAGTGAAAGTAACCTAAAACTCCTAGTAAATTCATCAGTTTTACGTTAAAGTCTGCGACAATACCAGTCTAACTTTATACTCAAACAGTGAACAACATCCATACTCAAAGCATTTGGAAATTTATTTGAATTTTTCATCCATTTGACAAAAAACATGTCGCGTGATGTTTGACAAAAATTCTGACGACAGTGTAAAAAATTCAATAAAATTTAATTTGTTCGCACTCATGGTGCCCGAGTTCGGAATTCGTTGCTAGAGGGAAATATGTTAACTGAATATTTTAACTATGGAATCTTTTTGTTTTTATTGGATATGTACGTTCATATTTGTATACAATGTTGGACGAGCTGGTTGCTCGGTCGAAGGTGAAGTCTTCCTAAAATAGCAGTACTTGTTGGTGGGATATATTTCGTATACATCCGGATAGCGACCATCTACATAAGGTGTTAAAATCCGCCGTAGGGGCCCACGTGACAGTGCCGCGTTCTGGGATCAGCCTGTGTATATACGGTTTTAAGACCGGCATGATACTAGTTAACTACTTTTTAAAATACTTGTATCAAAAATGAATGTTATAAATCCAAAATCTAATAAATCTAATATAATCCAAGGACTTTACTCGCAATGATCTTTCACCTGAAACGTGTGCTGAAATGATGTCGGACACGTTTACATACTGCGCGGATATCGTTATCGGTCGGACTTCCATCACTAACACTCGTAGGTGTGATTGGTGGACCGACCGCCTGGTCCATCTGCGTCGCACTTTCCGCAGGGCACGTAGGCGGTTTAACAAGCTTAAAAAACGCTGTATAACAGGAGAAGCACTCACATCTGCTTTTAATACGCTGAGAGTTGCCAGGTCACATTATAGAGCAGCGGTACAGAAATCCAAGGGAAATCTATTGCGTAAAATTGTTGAAAGGTTGGAAAAGGAGGGCCCGTGGTCTCCCTTATACCACGAGTTCAAAGCAAATAGGCCAATTAATATGGCCTATATACAAAACATTCGAATAAATAACACCTATACTACTGGTATTGAGGAGACAACGGAAGCTCTATTACACTCGCTAATACCCGATGACACAGCAGAACGCGATACCGCGTACCATAAGCAAATTAGAATGTGGGCTTCGGAGCCACCAAATACCCCGTATTCAGATCTCCCATCTTTCGATGAATTTATTAATATAGTTAATTCTTTGCCTCTTAACAAAGCCTCCGGAGAGGACAAAATATCAAACAAAATGATAAAAGAAGCGTGTAAAACAGCGGGCCAATCCATACTAACGGTTTTTGTTCGATGTATAGCTGCAGGTATCTTTCCCCGGATTTGGCGCTGCGGTTTCATTCGGATTATACCAAAAAGTGGCGACAAGTTACCCGAGGACCCCAAATCGTATCGCCCTATTACTTTATTACCATCTTTAGGTAAATTACTTGAACGCCTCATTGTCCCACGGCTACTACCGGGTGGACCTAAATTTCACGACAAACAATTCGGTTTTACTGTAGGTAAATCTACTATTGACGCAGCAATATCGGTCAGAAAAACAGTTAGTAGTTCGGAACATAAATACGTTTTAGGAATCTTTTTGGACATCTCCGGTGCCTTTGATAATGCTTGGTGGCCAATACTACTTCAAAAGTTAAAAAACCGAGGTTGTCCTAAGAATATATATTCGCTTATATATTCCTACTTTTCTCTAGGTTCAGCCAAGTTAAAACTTGGCCATCATGCAGTGTCGAAGTCACTGACGATGGGGTGTCCGCAGGGCTCGGTGGTTGGTCCATACTTGTGGAATTTAGGGTTCGACGACTTTTTCACAATTCCTTTACCCCAAGGTTGTTCGATAACTGGATATGCCGACGACGGTCTTTTGCTCGTACAATCAAATAGTAGATCGGGTCTTGAGAATCTGGCTGAAACGTCTTTGCAATTAATTTCGGAATGGGGTGAACGCAACCGCCTTAATTTCGCACCCCAAAAAACATATCAATTACTTTTAAAGGGCATTTTAAAGACACCGCCGCGAGTTAAATTTAATAACGTATCAGTTAAAAGAAAAGAATCCGTTTGTTACCTTGGTTTAGTTTTAGAGCGTAACTTTTCGTTTGTTGAGCATATTAAAAACATCGGGGAAAAAGCTAAAAGAAATTTCTACGCTTTGACTAGGATATCCACATCAACGTGGGGACTATCATTCAGTACACTTAAGGTCATTTATGGAGCCACTTACTTGGGATGTATCTGTTATGGATCACCTGTATTTGCTGATAGAGCTACTATCGGCGCCGTACGAAGAAAATTGCTTCAGAGCCAGCGTTTGGCGTTGATATTCTTGTGTAAGGCGTATAGAACAGTTAGCACAGAAGCTTTACCTGTCCTTGCGGGTGTACTTCCAGTCGATCTGGAGGTTCAGCGTCGCGCCGCGATGTATTACTCCACTAGAACCGATATGGACAAAAGGTTTTTGACTTCGCGCGAACTTTTAAAAATTAACAGATTATTTAAGCCGACCTCCGAAATTATTGACGTTCTTTTAGCGGAATGGCAGTGTAGATGGGATATGTCTACGAAAGGGCGGCATTTGTATCAATTTTTTCCTTCGATTCAGGATCGTCTTACAAAATCTTGGCTCGAAATTGATCATTGTGTCTCGCAATTCCTTACAGGCCATGGTAATTTTAAGTGCAAATTATTCTCATTTAGGTTGGTTGATTCGCCTGCGTGTCCATGTTCGCCTACTGACTGCAACTACGAACAATCTGCGCATCACATACTTTGGGAGTGTAGTCTTTGGCAAAATGAGCGCAACATTATGTTGGATAGTATGCAAATAACATCTGGAGTTGTATACTACATGGACCTTGTGGAAACTAAGCAGAATTTCCGTGCTTTCCGGCGTTTTTGCCATACCTACTATTGGAATCAAATCTAACAGCTCAAATGATAGGACCCTTTAAAATTTTATCCGTGGTGCTTTACATCTGGCTTTTCCAGTTGTAAAAGTCTCAATAATTAAGGCTAAATACCTTTTTAGTTCATTATTTTGTCTCCCGCTTTGCTATGGAGGGAAGTGGAAAATATATTTCTAACTCCTCCCTATTCTTCTATTTGATTAACTTCGTTGCGGGTTAAGACTAATTAGCGTTCCCAGAGACTCGCCGAGCTTCACCGCTCGGTGTCATAAAATGCGTGCCACTGCTGATCCTGGCTTACAGGAGTTGCAGTGGCGGGTGTGAGGGCGGGATAGTCTCTAAAATCCAAAATCTAAGGGAAAGCTTCGAAAATGGTAGAAGGGGTAATTGTCAAAGAACAGTAATATCAAACTGTGACGTCACCGAGTTCCACCGGCCATAACGCTGCGTGCCTGCAAAAGAGAAAGCGCGATTCCCCACCACGCTCCCACTTTTGCTCACAACAATATTTCAAATATGAATAACTGCTTTATTTTTCAACCAATTTTGATGCTAATTTCACAGAAAATTTTCTTTTTTGTATAATTTTCTGTTACGTATTAAATAATGTACAAAATCAAACATAGAGAACTACCCTATTGTGTCAACTGGCGAGGAGTATTCATCTGTCGTCAGTCGAGACTTTAGACTGGAGCCTACTCCGCTTACCAGCAGATGCAGAGGGATCACTATGCCACGGAGGTATAAAAAAAATTGTTTACGGACACCTACGGTTTGAAGGACGTTGTAGCCAGCGTAACTACTGGACATAATGAGACTTAACATCTTATGTCTCAGAATGACGAGCGCATTGGAATGCCACACAGTACTTTGTAAGTCAAGGTGCTGGATGGTGTTGGTTCTGTTTATGGGTGGTCGTATCGCTTACCATCAGACGAACGGCATGCTCGTCTCGTCATTCAATGCAATTAAAAAAATCCGTGCACTTCTATGAAAAACCCCACTACGAGAGATATTTTACAACTAAATTCTGAATGTTAGGGACTGCAAAATAAGTTTTATCGACAAGCATCCGCGAGTTGAAGGGGATTGCAAGCGACATAGAAATATTTTGACTTGAACAAGACAAAGGACGATATGCAGAGACTGTCAACCTTCCCTAATTGGAGAGACACCGCAACAAGAAGAATAAGTATCCCCAAGATGCTCCAGAACTCACTTTCAATACGCTGACGGTAAGAAATAGCATAGTTATTTCAAGACGTTTTTATTATGAAAACGGTATCTTATAGGTCCAATAAGAAGGATAATACATTATTTAGTAAGAAAATGCTGATAAAGTTAAAATTTCAATCAACCTATCGCCGTCCACGGCTGATCGTACGCCTCCTCAAGTGAGCAGTAAACATCCCGGTCTTAAGTAACCGATTTAACACACACACACACACACACACACACGCCTTTTATCCCCGAAGGGGTTGGCAGAGGTGCAACTAGTGCACTCACTTTTCGCCATGCGTATTCCGCCTCATGATGTGATAGGGGGCGAGCCTATCGCTATATTGAGCATACATTCAAGACTCCGGGCTGACACTGATTAGAAAAACCAAATATAACTTTGCCCGACCCGGGGATCGAACCCGAGACCTCAGCATTGCGGTCGTACCGTAATATAACTACGCTACCGAAGCAGTCCTCTTTTAAGTCAGTTAAGTAAACCTCAACGTTTTACATCTGTCGACCCTTAAATCAATAGGACCCTGAATTTAAGAGCTAACTTTAAGGGTAACACAAACCCTAAAAGCTCTCAAAACATTATTGAAGGTATAGAACCTTTTAAATTTTCCGGATATTTTCATAGGAAAAATTTCAGTTGTTTTAGTTTTACAATATAAACCTTTTATAATGGAGAGTTAATTAACAATAATATTATGTTTGTAACGGATACTGTGTTTTTATTGAGTATAAGATACATTATACAGGGTGTAACGTAAATATGAGATCGTTATTATAACCAGGTGTTTGTGATAAAACAAAGGTGGTTTCATATACAAAAATGTATAATTATACTTTAAATTACAGGGGAGTTACAATGGACGCGCGTGGGTCAGTGGCTGAGAGGGCCGAGAGCGGAGCCAGTTTTCAATGTCGGCGTCCCGCCGCACGCCGCGGAGCGCCGATTGGATGCCACCGTTTGTCGCGTTCGGCAGCTCACGCCGTTGGTTAAAATATTGGGATGCAGAATACGCGGGAAAGCCGCGTAAAAGAAAACACGGCGCAGACACCAGGAAAATAAAATCTCTCCACATGTTGTGGTAAAATATGGGTCTATTTTTTGTAGTGAACGTTAACTTTAAAACGAATCAGCAAAAATGGCGCCCCCAAAGCAGGTCTTTTGTGTCCTGGTCAGACTAGATAGCTAACATGTATGTATCGATTTAACCTATGTATAATGCACGATACGCTTGCATATTTATTTATGACAAAACCGAAAATAAAATGCGTTACTGGCTCTCAGGGTAACGAGCGCAGTAGCTTGCCACGTATTACTTTGTAATTTAAAGTTCTTTATGGTATTGATACTGTTTATGAACGGGTGTATTGTTTACCATCAGGCGAGCGGCATTCTCGTTTCCTCATTCAAATGCAATAAAAAAATCTCCAGTCGAACTATCAAGTTTAGGAATTTGTGTTAAATATAAATAATAGCGGACCTTTACAACTGTTCTGTGTAATTGGTTATTTAGTAAGTATATTATTATTTTGCTAATGTTATAAATAAAATTTTGTGACAGTGTTCGCTCGAAGTAAAGGTAGAAATTGCTCAAAAGATTTGAACGAAATTTACCCCACAAACAAACTAAAATATGGACAACTAAAAACTTTTATTCCTGTTAAAATATTTCAAACCAGCAGAACCGCGGGACAAACCTTATTTTAAAAAAATAATACAAAATTTATACACGTATAAAGCAATGTAGTAATTATAACCACGAAATTCTAATAACACCAAAAAGAGTCCACTTTTTTCTGCCACATTTTAAATGTTGTTACAACATTAAACCAACGTGCTATCCTAACTGCCTTTGGTTATTATTTTTGGTCCAGCGTATTGAATTTTGGGATATTTTTTTTACTTATAATAACACGGGTGAGGGCATTTGTCCAAACATTTTCGGAATAGGGCATCAAGGGAACTTCTTTGAATTGGTTTCATGATAATTTAAGGGATACTAAGTATATTTCGGTTTGTGATAATTATAATAAGTATATTATTGTGGATTTTATGTCAATACTAACTTTTGCACGCTGCGTCGCATACCTGAAAGATCTGGATCTGAAGACACTGGTGGTAGGTGTCCCTTATGTGAAAGTCCGTCTGGGTGGGTACCACCGCAATGTCTATTTCTACCGCCAAGCAACAGTGTGCATGCACTGTTGTGTTTCGCTTTGAAGGACATTCTAGTCAGTGTAACTACTGGACACAATGAGACTTAACATATTATGTCTCAGGATGACGAGCGCAGTGGAATGCCACACAGTACTTTGTAAGTCAAGGTGCTGGATGGTGTTGCTACTGTTTATGGGTGGTCGTATCGCTTACCATTAGGCGAACAGCATGCTCGTCTCGTAATCTACCGTGAAATAACAAAGTACCTATGTATAATTCATTAGAACATACTTTGACATGGTCGTAATGCGTGAATTAGCATATTTGCTTCCAAATTATTGTTTTCTTTACAATAATTAAGCATACCGAGACGCCTTGTCACACGGACACGTCAGATAAGACAGCGACTTATTACCAATTGGTAATAACTTTTGGACGAAAAATTTGGTCCTGATGTCCGGTCTATAATTATGCTGTTTAATGTCTTTGCCTATAATAGATATCATAGGCCAATGATAAAAAGTAGCCTGTATGTTGAAATAGGACAGTCTTTCTGTGCGCTAAATTTATCCCAATCCGTCCAGCAAGTTCCTAAACATCTACACAAACTTTCATTCCCATTAGTAAGATTAAAGCTGGAAATTTTAATCACCCTGAAAACACGTTCGACACAAATTATTGTCTATATCTAAAAATTTGGCATCAATCGATCGATACTGAATTAATGGAACATTTTGTCGACATTGGCAACACTGTTTGAATTTTGATGGAACATTCATCGTTGAGTGGTTTATTTTCGTATGCTACATTTCATTTTTATTCATGAAACCAGTGTTAAGTTCGGATGTTCCTGTTTTTTTTTTGAATACATTTAAACAGAATTGGTGACTATTTAGAGCATAGTTTTAGAACATAACTGTGTATAGAGATTTGCTTGATAGCCTAGTTGGGAATGGAACGGTCTGTCGGGACTAATCTTCACAGGTTCAAACCCAAGGGACACACCTCTGACCTTTTACCTGTGTATTATTTATCAATTACCGGTCGCTTTAACGGTAAAGGAAAACGTCGTGAAGAAACGCTAAACATTCTCCAAAAAAAATTCCGTGTGTTTGTAGAGTCTACCAACCCGCACTAGGCCAGCGTGGTGGACAAAGGCCTAACCCCTCTCAGTATTAGAGGAGGCCCGTGCTCAGCAGTGGGCAGTCTATAATACAGGGCTGGTATTATTAAATGGTAATAGGCTCGACCTCTAGGACATTTATAGCCGTCAAATAATAAGTATGTTAAACCCTTACATACCCCTGAAAAGGTAAAAAGTTGTCTATATTTCCTCATATAAAAAGAAGTAAAACAGAAGACAGAGCAAACAGAACTTCAACAGACAATCAATAGCAAATCTAAAACCAACAAAGGGCAAAAATTACAAATGTCCCATTGTAAGTCGAACAATAGGGCGCGGATGAAAAACAAATTCCGACGCGTCCGAGTTCAGCGTCAATACTCTTGTTATTCGAGAATGTCTAAAAATATTTGGGCCTGTTTATGAACGTTGTTTTGTTTGTGGCTAGAAAGTAGAATAAATTAATTCAAATTCTGGATATTTACCTCCTTTTGATAGATTTTTTATTACGTATTGCTAATCTTATTCTGTTGTTTATCTTATAAAGGTACATTGAAAATATAACTTAGAATATACGCTATAATTTCCACCAAAACCCCTCTACGTCCGAATAATACTTACCATTCTAAAAAATCCAACAAATTTCCAAAATCAATTCATCCAAAACACAAGGGACTCGGAACGACAGCTGTCCAAATTACAAATTCAAAGGGAGTATAGGAGTTCAGACAATGGCCATAAAAAGGGAATCCGATGGCCGCTGTATTGTGCAAATAATCGACGAATGTAACCAATAAAGATCCGTCTGTTCAAGATTTATGTCTAGATGTTCAATTGTTGAACTTAGATGTTTTACTTTACGTCTTGTAGCCTGCGTACCTCTTAAGCTGACTGCAAACCAATAATGAAATGTATTTATCTCGCATAGCTAATATTAAACATAGTACTATGGTAGGGCTCTCGTATGCGAGGGACCGTCAGGGTAGGTCTACCACCGCAGTGTCTATTTCTACCGCCAAGCAGCAGTGTTCATGCACTCTTGTGTTCCGGTTTAAAGGGCATTATAGCCAGCGTAATTACTGGGCATTAACATCTAATTTCTCAGGGTGACGAGCGCAGTGGTACCGGAGTACTTTGTACTTTAAATGCTCTGTATGTTGTTACTACTGTTTATAGACGGTCGTATCGTTTACCATCAGGCGAGCGGCATGCTCGTCTTGTCATTCAGAAGCAATAAAAAAACAGTATGTTTAGGTCCGTATTCACAAACGTTACATAGCTAAGTACAGAACAATTCTGTGATAATAAGTATGTTTCTCAGTGCTTTCGGTATGTAGGCCTTCGCAGTGCGTAGGCAAGGGGCGCTGTGATTGGCTAATATTGAGATGCAACTTTCTTCAGTTGGCTGTCAGAGAAACAGAGCTGAACAACACCAAAGAAAATTATAAAATTGCCGACATAATATTGACATAGAATGGCACAATAATTTGAGTATTTGACAAAATTGGCACCATAAGCGCTGCTGTACATGTGGACCTGCCACTCACTGTCATCTTTGTTTTGTATTGGAATTTAAATCAGTTAGAAGCGTATCTTATATGCAAAGGACATGTCCAAAAACGAGCTTAAAATTCTAACCAAGATACTTTATATTATGTATTTAGATAGTACTCTCTAAAACTAGGCCTTTGCAATAAATCGTATAATCTTAAAGTCCTCCGATTTTGAGGTTTAAGTAATTTTATTTTGCTTAAAAACTACACTTATTTTGAACGTTTTTAAGAAAGTTGGTTGTAATGGAGGGCTCTAATTTTTTTTTAATGGATCTATATTTTGGCCTCTTTCACATTCAGAAAGTTTGAGCCTGGTGAGTTTTTGAGGTCCAGCACCCATACAAAAGCGGACATCTCGTTTGCATCTAACGTTCCAAAAAAGAATGCCTTCATTGTGTGTTGTACCGCAGTGTTCTTCTGTGTTTCATTTGCAATGTAAGAATTAGATCATGTTCCAAGCACATAATTACCTCTCGATTAAAGCTTCCTTCTTGCTTACGCATTTCTATTCTTAAGCACTCCAGCCACCGTATTTATCAACCATTTTTTATTTTAAATAGATAAAACTACACGTAAACAGTGTTTGTCAGCTCCATCTATAACAGCGCCACCAAACAGGAGAAATTATCTGTCATTAGAATACCCCATTTTTTAATGAATACAGGTGACAGTTTACATAGTTAGCAGTCTGTAAACATCGCACCTTTAGAACGAAAACGACACAATTCAAAAACAACGAAAATTGATTTATCGTCATAAAATGACTTAAAACTTGTCTATTTTTTATAAAAATATAATACAAAAGGCCCGATGTAACAGTTTGGTCCTTTTCCCGCTTGAATATACCTGTGTTTGAACAATTGTTGTATTGAGAACTTTGTTTTAACACATTATATAACGCTAACTCAATTTGCGATTTTTTTGAATAGTGTCGTTTTCGTTCTAAAGGTGCGACATGTAAAAATATCTCACTTATGTAGAACTAAGCTGAACAACTTAGTTTTTCTTCTGCAATCCGCATTCTTGTTGTGTTTCTTTCACTATCGGGCCACATTCCATAGTCTTAAAGACTTTATTACAATCTATTGCTAAGACTGCCTCGGTGGCGTAGTTGTATTACGGTACGACTGCAAGGCTGAGGTCTCGGGTTCGATCCCCGGGTCGGGCAAAGTGATATTGGATTTTTCTATTCATTATCAGCCTGGAGTCTGGAATTTGTGCCCGATATGGCGATAGGCTCGTCCCCTATCACATCATGGGACGGAATACGCTTGGCGAAAAGTGGGTGCACTAGTTGCGCCTCTGCCTACCCCTTCGGGGATAAAAGGCGTGAGCATGCGCATGCGTATTGCTAAGAAACCACTTCTTTACAGCAAAATTAGAGGTGGTTAAATGATCTAAGACAACAAAGGATGTTTGTTTCAGAGACATAACTAGATTTCATGTATGTTATTTGGTTGTGCATTATTATGTAGGTATTTTATAGTGTTGCATACACCTGTACTGTGCTGTACTGTAGTTACAAATAGCTAGGCAATGAGACTCATCATCTGAATCTACGATGGCCTATTTGGGAATGGAATGGTCTTCTGAGACGAATGTCTGCAGGTTCAAAACTCAAGGCACACACCTCTGATATATTCATGTTACGTGTGTATTGTTTATCAATTATCGTTCACTTTAACGGTGAAGGAAAACATCGTGAGGAAACCTACGCATCTGAAAATTATCCATAACCATTTCGAGGGTCTGTGAAATCTGTCATCAAGCACTAGGATAGCGTGGTGGACTACGGCCTAAACCCTCTTAGTTGAGGAGGCCCGTGCTCAAGAGTGGGCAGTGTGTATTACAAGGCTGATATTATTTTTGATATAGAGAACGTATTAGTGTGTAGTTTTATACCTTAACCTTCTAGGGACCGTATTTGAATATGCAACTCAATTTTGCTCTGAACTGAGATATTCGATGAGAAGCTATCAAGTCACCGCGTATTTAATAATATACCAACAACATCTCAAAGTCAGACGTCAGAAGTCAGAAGTGTGACGGATTTTGACAGCTGACTTTTTATTAAATATTGCCAAATCAGTCGACAATAGGCGCTCAACTTACAGCTCAAGTGTTGTATATTAATAGTTCAATACCTTAAATGTTTACCTAAGATCCTGCTCAAAGGTGTTATTATTTTATTAATACAGCCTTAGGTGTTTCTACTGCGTACTGTTATCTATATATTGACATTAAACAAGAGTTTTTATTAGATTCACATTTTAAACATAGCTTTTTAGAACTGGAGTATGTAGGTACAACAGTACATCCTGGGCGTTAACTGTTATTTGTCTGTCTAAACCAGACAGATTTATATGTGTCTAGACTGGTTTTTATTTCGAGCTTGTAAAGTCTTCGTAACTATCTATGTTTTATTTTGTAATAAATCCATCTCTTATTCGAAAATATTATCGATTATTGACAATAATTTCTAACGTAATTTCAAATCTGCCTCCCTAATCATGAGATATTGGCAAAAGCTTATCCCAAAACTGACATATGTTCTTCCCATTAAATTATAATAAAAAGTCACTCGTAATCCTCTACAGAATTTATTACCACGTACAACATAAACTGAAATTGTATTTTTACAAAAAACTTGACATGAATGTCGAGAGCTTTCTGAATATTTTCGACTGAAGCATTTTTAAATCAAATTATCGCAGGCACAGCGCAGCATCAATCAAATTATATTAAGTGAAGATTTAATGTCGAATTAAAGATGACAGGTTATTTTTTACTCGACAGATATCAAAGAAGAATGATCAAAAAGGATTTTAGAATGCTGCCGTTGACTTAAATATCAGCTAATGTTAATAGCCAATAATAATAGACATGAAATCAGAAATGCGAAGATCCGTTGAAGAACGATATTCACCGACATAGCCCAGCGGATTAGTTAGCTGAACTATGGGCACATAGTTTGCACGATGACACAGGCAGACTCACAGATACACAAATACGTACCCTAAACTAATAACACCCACCTTTTTCCGTCGGAGGATAAAAATAGTTCAATATCTAGTCTTTCAAAATACAAGTTTTAGTTTAGTTTGAAGGACAGCGGACTTGAAGTATACTAGCAATATTATCAATTCAATATAATTTGCATTGCGATAGACTTTTACCGTAGGAATTACAACTGAATTACTGGACTAGCCAATTTGGTAAGCTTTTTTTTATTGCATTGAATGACAATATGAGCATGCCGTTCGCCTGATGGTAAGCGATACGACCACCCATAAACCGTAGCAACACCATCTAGCACCGTGAGTTACAAAGTACTGTGTGGCATTCCACTGCGCTCGTCAGCCTGAGACATAAGATGTTAAGTCTCATTATGTCCAGTAGTTACACTGGCTACAATGTCCTTCAAATCAAATCAAATCAAATCATTTATTAAGTAATTAGGCCCCTAAGGGCACTTTTACACGTCATTTTTTACAATGTTATTATCATCTAAAAGATTCTACCAGTGCTTCGGAAAAGCCCACTGACCTGAGAAGAAGCACCAAGAAACTCAGCGTAGGTCTTTTAATGTTCATATTTTTTTTTATATATGTATTTTACAAATTGCTAGTAACAATAAATATTCAATTTCAAAGATGGATATGAAATGCGAAAATTAACGGAGAGTACCTAAGTCAAATAACCAGCTACATGTTTATTAAGTAAACAATAGAGTCAACCATCAAACAGAGCAGACCAGTCCACGCAAGCAGCACCCGTTCACGAATATGACGCATGTGCCAGCCATCGGCCTCCTCAACCATGTTGCAGGGAAGTGACCGACCCGGCACACGACGCCGCCGCAAGCACAGACGTTAAAGCGAGCAAGACTACTCAGATTGTGGCTAACCAAGAAAAATTAGACACTTCAAACCAAAACACAACAGCGCATGCACACTGCTGCTTGGCGGTAGAAATAGGCATTGCGGTGGTACCCACCCAGACGGACCCTTACATATGAGAGACCTACCACCAGTAAAATGCGCGACGTATAAATTATTTGTGAGATATCTCATATCTTAATTTCTATGATTATTTATAAAATAAATTGTGGTATTTTTGGATGCCACAATGCTTTAAGAAAAAATATCAAATAATAGGTATAGCATTATTTATCTACACTGAAATAAAGAGTTTAAGTTTTTAAGTTTGTGACTTTGTAAGAAGTAATCTCTGAAACTACTAACCTAATTTCGATGAAATTTTGTATGGAGATAGTTTGAAATCCTGAGGACATAGCCCACTTTTTACTGAGATATTTTAAGCGGGACTTTATCCCGGAAAAACTATTTCACGCGGGCGGAGCCGTGAGCAAAAGCTAGTTTATTTAGAAACGGATCCAAACCCAGACCTCTTAACTTAGGGATTAATTCATAGATTAAGACATTTACAACATTTACTTTCTTGCCTGCATAAAGTAAAATGAAATATAAAATCGGTAATACCGATTGGTAAAAACAAAAAAGAAGTAATAAATTCACACTGCAGTTTCCTTGTTCAATTTATCTGAAACGCTTTAATCACATTGAATTTTCGTAAATATACTTTAAATACTGCACGGACTGACATGTGGAATTAATCAATCCAGGCATTGTCGTTTTAATTCAATGGCAGACTGACGTAATTCAGGCAAATTCACAGGTTCCGTGAAGTTATAATGCCATGTCTGGATCACAATATGACGAGTTAAGTAAGCCCCTTGCAAATAACTAATAGTTGTAAATAACCAGCAGTAGCTCAGTAACTCAGATAACATTGCCCTGAGAAAATGGTTCCTAAAGATGACTGGACTGCCACCCACTTATCAAAATCATCCAAATTCTGGACTCACTTCTTGGTTGTCTTGAACACATTTTTTCCATTTCCATTGTTTTTCTGATCCAAAGCATTTCCAAATATGAAAATTTATAATGTTTAATTTTTTTTTTAGAAATAAACACACATTTTACTAAATATATTTGAAATTTGGGGCACATATTTATATTTGAATTAGAATAGTGGATTTTTTTCATCTTGACAAGAACAGACTGGAATTTTTATGCTCACCTGTAAAATATTTCCACGAAAGTGGAGCTGTGAGCAAATCTAGTTTAATGTATAATAATAATTCTGCTGTGCACGGGCCTCTTCTACCGAGAGGATTTAGACCTCAGTCCACCACGCTGGCCTAGTGCAGGCAGACTTCACATACCCTCGAAATTCTTATGAAGAATTCTTAATATGTAGGTTACGTAACGATGTTTTCCTTCACCGCTAAGCTATCGATAAATGATAAACAATACACACGTAGCTTCGAAAATCCAGGGTTGTTTTTAGGGTTTTGAACCTGCAGTCATCTCGGCAGACCGTTCCATGCCCAACTAGACTATCGAGCACTCTTAGTAAATTATGCATAGTACTATTAAATACACTTTAAAATCAGTGCTTCCATGCTTCACTGAGTTTCATTACCTGAATGATAAATCGACTCAATATAATTAAGTTGCAAGTTTTAAATCCAATTGGTTAACATAATTAATGTGTATGTTAAAGTGATAAATGAGTTACAAAGATTAAGTTAACATTCGGGCTGGATTTACGAGGCGCGTTACGAAAGCATTTCAAGCTGTTAACATAATAATTTAAATTGCGTGTTCTTTTAAAAGTGTGATATGTATTGTTTGATGTTGGTGTAATCTATATCGTCTTAGGTGTGTTAAAATTAGGTCTATTTCTACTGCCAAGCAGCAGTATGCATGCACTGTTGTGTTTCGGTTTGAAGGACATTATAGCCAGTGTAACTACTGGATATAATGAGACTTAACACCTTATATCTCAGGATGACGAGCGCAGTGGAATGCCACACAGTACTTTGTAACTCAAGGTGCTGAATGGTGTTACTGTTTATGGGTGGTCGTATCGCTTACGATCAGGCGAACGCCATGCTGCCATGCTCGCCTCGTCATTATCATGCAATAAACAAAAAAAAGGTGAAAAATTTCTGAACTGCTTTGGATGAAATCTGGTATATGCATAAGTCATGTCCTGGATTAACATAGTATCGATAAATTTTATCCTGGTAATTTGCAGCCGTGAGATTTTTTTTTATCTCCTTTTGTAAGTAAATTTTATCTTTTAAGTAGATGGCGCTGGCGTCATACAGATATCATTATAGATCGCTACAGTGATTCCGGGACTTTTGTTATAGCGGGAAATGCTTTTAACGTAGGCAAAGTCGCGAGCAACACCCTAGTCTTTTAAATACGGAAGTGACTTTGTCTCTCTATCTGTAAAGTTTTTGTGACTTAACCACTAAACTGATATTGATGGAATTTAGTAATGAAGAAATTTGAACAGCGAGAAAGAAAGATCACTTTTTTTTATCCAACCGAATTCCACGCATGCCTGCTTTTGGGTGTTTGTTAGCCAATATAAGCTTATCTTTGGATTAATACATTGGCTACTTTTGATCCTAACAATCCCGATATTTATTGCTGGAACATCTTTCAAATCAGCTAGGTTGTAAACAGAAGCTAAATTCAATATAATTGTTAATTAATGATTTTCTTAGGTTTATCTAAATTTCAATAAGTACTATATTCAAATTTAAATAGATTATAATTAATTTAGAAATAACTTGCTTATGAAATATTAAGTAGGAGTTTTGGCGGGAACTTGGAAGTGTCATGAGGTGCTCTTGTTTTAATTCATTATTTTGGCGATACTTCGTGTTATATTGCTTAATTATGGTGGTATATTATCCAATATAGTTCTATAAAAGAGCTCAAATGAAGTGAATTGAAATAATCGTGCTAATCAAGTGTTTTTTTTGTTGCCGCCAAAACTCCTCGATAAAGTCTTGGTAAGGTAGCCACTGCTTTACTTCGACATACTACAGATAATAAAAAAGACAAGCCATTAAAAAAAAAAAAAATTAAGTAAATAATTTATATTTAAGAAAAAGTTCTTATGTTATTGAAATAGCCACTCTATATTTTATACTAAGGTTACAAATTCCATTGCTTTGTTTTTCGTGCAGTCTAGAACCGCAACAAAGTCCGCTTGGTCCGATGCTATACATCTTCCTTACAGCCAGTCGTGTAGTTGGCATTTCAAAATTGTTACCTGTGAACAAAACGAAACGGGAATTAGTTTATTTTTATAGCGAGCTTGTTAAATTGTAGCTTGTTATAGGACGAAAGCGAAAAAAAGAGAATAATAAAAAAATGTTAGTGCGAAGTCTTGGCAATTTGAGGATTAAACTATGTCGCCTTACGGCTTCTCACGGGTTACAGTTATTATTTACTAGGTGTTGCCCGCGGCTTCGCCAGCGTGAAAAACCTTTCCCGCTATGAAAGTCCCTAAAGCACAATACAACGCCAGCGCCATCTACTTAAAAAAAAAAACAGATAAAATTATACATTATTGCCCAAGAGAGCAAATTACAGGGGTAAAACGTAGCCTATGTGTTAATCCACGATATGATCTACCCGTGTGCCAGATTTAATTTAAATCCGTTCGGAAGTTTCTGCGTTTACTTCTAACCAAAGACAATAAACAGTATAGTTATAGACCGGACATCATGACCAAATTTTTCGTCCAATAGTTATTACCAAGTCGCTGTCTTATCGGACATGTCCGTGTAACAAGACGTCTCGGTATGTTTAGATTTTGTTAAGAAAACAATATTTTGGAAGGAAATATTGTTTTCTTAACAAATATATATGCATTACAACCATGTCAAAGTATGCTTAATGAATTTTACATAGGTAATTTGATATTTCAAGGTAGAATGAGTTACTAACGAACAGGCTCAAAATTTTTGTATGACAATTTTCTCAATGTCAGCTCTATATAATCTTAGAACTCTTTGCTTCTAACAAACATGCAAACATCCAAACCATTTCCCTACTTTTTGCATTTAAAATGTTATTCAGAATTATGATAGCCAGATGACTTACGATGGTCCGATCGTTACCAAACTACACATTATCACCCGCTAAGCTAATCTGAAGATTACCGATTTTTTTATTAAGATCACTCCAGCTGTTTTGGAATCTATAAAGAACAAACATACACACATTCATTTTTGTATAGATAGATCACGTAACAAAGAGAGATAGATATAGTGTTGCAAGTTCCTACTATTTATAGACGAGTAAAATGCTTAAAACAAATGCATTTTGCTCACGTAATTTATTTAAAAAACATATATCACAATTTCCAGCCAGCATTTATTTTAAATATCGAATTTCAATACAATAGAGAATTTAGTAAAAATAGAATAAAATAACCGTCAATAATAATTCCGCGAGCATTCCGTTCATCTGAATGTAAATGTAACATTTGCATTTGAATTAAAATCGTACAACGCTCGGTCACTGCCTTGTGGCAACTCGTTGGACATTTTGAATTTGGAATTTTACAGAATTTCATATACTTTAAGTTGTAGGTCACTCGTATGCGTCTAGCTTAGTAGGTGTCACTGCAATGTCTATTACTGCCGTCAAGCAACAATGCAAACATTATTGTATTGCAGTTTAAAGAACATTATAGCCAGATGACATACACCCTCACTTCCTTATCCCATAATGTTAGGCAGAGACTATTGAATTCACAATCCATCTTGACACACCTCTTTCGCCTCTTCTACATTTATAACTTTTCTCATGCATTCCGTATAATATGACCTTATATTAAAATCCCTCAAGTTTAGAAACCGTAAAGCATAAATGAACGTTAATGAAAAAATCTTGTTACCTCTTAACCCTTTTGAAACCCTGAATGGAAAAGTAAATACTGCCCATTAAAACTTAACACCGTGAAGACGCGTCAAAGACGTTTAAATACGTTCGCTGAGTGCGCGTCGCAAGCACTTGACGTGATGGCACGTCGAGGGTTAGTGTATCTTCTACCCATAGATAAAGCGTAATTTTGTGTTTTTATGTTTTAATTGGAGAAAAAAGGTTTTATGGAAGTTAGTGGGTTTTTAAATGTGTTATAAATAAATTAGTTAGATTTGTCTTAGATGTAAAAATGATATCTATACTAATATTATAAAGCTGAAGAGTTTGTTTGTTTGAACGCTCTAATCTCAGGAACTACTGGACCGATTTTGAAAATTCTTTCACTAATAGGAAGCTACATTACTCCTGAGTGCTATAGGCTACTTTTTATCCCGGAAAAACTTTTCCACGCGGGCGGAGCCGCGCGCAAAAACTAGTTATTGATATAGGCAATGACGTAATAATAATATTATGGCTGACGACACACCACGATATGCAAATATGAAATACGAAAGAAAATGTGCATTTTTATTACTTTCCCTATAATTGTAAACTAAACAAAAATTCTAGTTTAATAAATAATATACAGATTTATGTTATTTAATTAAGAGATAAAATATAACCCTGCACTGATACTTTTCTGGACACGGTCTTCGGTACCCCTAATCTATATGGTATAAAGTGTGCAGTTCATTAGCCGGCATATGAAGTGGCCGTGAGTGCCGTATCAACCCTCCCGCGGCTACGGATAAATTGAAGAGGGCACCTCGGTCCGTACGACCCTCGGCAATGTTCTCACTCCGCCACTTCAGATACTAATATTGTAACGTTCGGATTTAAAATATGGCGTAATAAATACATTTCTACTTTAATATAAAATCGTGATGATGATGACGATGAGTGGATTTAAAAAGATTTTTATTGCCTCCATAGGCAGACGAGCTAACAGCCCACCTGATGGTAAGTGGTCACCGACGCCTATGGACGTTGGCAATGCCAGAAGCACCGCCAAACCGGTCAGTATGGCAGAAACCCGTAAACGGATTTCATAAAATTAGAGGGGCACAGCCAAGAAGCTGGTTATCGTAAAACAATAGGGTAGTTAACTACTTTTTTAAAACTACATTTCTTAAAAATGTATGTCATCCAATATCTAACGGAAAAAGAATTTTCTAAATTGGCGCAATAATATGTAAGTTATAAAGCTTTGAAATTTGGTGGAAGGGGAAGTTGTCAAATAACAGTAATATCAGACTGTGACGTCACCGGGTGTCACCGGCCATAACGCTGCGTGCGTGCGAAAGAGATAGCGTTATATCCCCACCACGCCCCACTTTTGCTCACAGAAATATTATAAGTTTGAATAGCTGCTTTATTTTTCAACGAATTACGATGCTGATTTCACATAAGAATATGTTTTTCATATTATTTTTGTTACTCATACAATAATGTACAAAATCAAACATAGAAAACTAGCCAATTATTAAACCTCATGTGAAGGACATGTCACAGCAACATGGAAACACCCTGGGAGTAAGTTGTTTGGTTAAGAAATAGATATGTCTAGAGTTAATACAATATATTAATATGATAATGCACTCCTTGGTATATCCGAAACTATGAGGAATAGCGAAAAATCCTCAAAGGAGTCTCACGACCGATTTTAATGAAAACTAAAAGTGTAAAACTAAAACTGTCAATAGTGTCGCTAATAAGGATCAAATCCTGCGAAGTAATGATATACAGTAAACTAAAAGAAAGATCAAATTATTAACAAATGCTTTTTTTTCTTGTATCTAATATAAAGATATTACATTTAATATTTACTTAATATTATAAAGCTGAAGAGTTTGTTTGGTTGAACGCGCTAATCGCAGACACCGATTTCGAAAATTATTTCTTTAACTCCTGAGTGCTGTATGCTACTTTTATCCAGGGAAATATTTTTATCCCGGAAAATCTTTGTCACGCGGGCGTAGCCGCGAGCAATACTAGTATAAAGATATAAGGAAAAAAACAAGGCTGAAGACAAAGTAGGCATGCACACGACTGTTTAGCGGAATTAAACACGCTGCATTAACCACAGACTGACTTTTCCTCATAAGACCTCCATTTGCTATTATCCCACTGTACTTTGGGGTCAGCACAACACACCGTTACTACAATACTGTAGAAATTATTTGCCTTCGTTTTTATGACCTCTGCCTAACGTCAAAGTCTTTCGGAGGATGAAAACATAGAAAATTAGTGTTAAAAAAACCCACTCAAAGTGTTGACCTGGGATTTGAACCCGGGCCTTCCGAGTTCACAGCCCAATACTGGGCCAAGAGGACGATTTTTCCGTCAAGACATTACCCATTTTATCCTTATATACATATATAAAATAACGTCCCCGGCCGCATCTGTCTAAAGACGATAAACTCTAAGACTACCAAACAGATTTTGAGGAAAGGAGATGTCCGCTTTTTGTATGAGTGCTGGGCCTCAAAATCTAACAAGGCTCAAACTTAAGGGATATTAAAAGGGCAAAATATGGAACTTAGATCCGTTAAAAAAATATTTTTAGACCCCTCCATTCATACCAACTTTTTTGAAAACTTTCATATTAAGTGAAGTTTTCAAGTCAAACAAAATTACATAAATCTCCAAATCGGAGGTCTTTAAAATTAAACGATTTATTAGAAAAGTTTAGTTTTTAGGAGCTCTATCCAAATATATATAAATTGTCTTGTTTAGAATTTCAGGCCCGTTTTTGGACATGTCCTTTGATAATTATGAACATAATATTATTAGGTTTGAGATTCGAAAAGGCCATAGGCTACATTTTATCTGTCGGAAAGCTATATATCTCTATACTTGTCGGAAAAATGCTGGCGAAGCCGCGAGCAGTAGCTAGTACACCATAAAATACTAACGTTAATATTGATTCCAAAACATTTACAAACAACTAAATTGTATCCATGTCAACGCTTCTGCAGACTAATGTAAAAAATGGATGAAACCACTTAACCCACACTATATTATTCTTATCTTAAAAAGCTTATTCCTATAAAATCTAGGCACAACCCTCGCATTACCATGGAAAATGCCGTCAACAAGCCCGCAACGGCCTTAAATACCCCCTGTATTACGTGCGGGGGGGTTAAAGTGGCCGCCCAGAGCTGAATGCCTTAGTTTTAGACTTAACCCTCCAGCCCTTTCAGTGAGGTAAAATGGACCCATTATTGCTGGAATCATTTCAATGCCCTGAAGCATGTTACTTGCTATTCATTTTAAATATTTACGTTACATTGTAGTTTTTTCAATAGTTTTTTTATGAATAGGTTCGTAGTCTCTTTAGTGGTCTAGTGAGTCTGCGTTGGATTTACGGATTCGATTCCCGGACAAGGTTATATTAAGTGGCGAATTCTTTGTTATTCAGTGGATAATGGTTATGTAATTATTAAGTTACCTACACTTTTGTTAACACTTAAAATCTTATTGCATAATTATTTGTTATCCCATTTTTTTTGTATTATGCAATAAAATATCAAAAACAATTATATTTACAAATATTCCTGTTAAGATTTTCGAATCAAATTCATTCCTTCAATGATTTATCATCATTAATAATTTTCAGGTGCCAGTAAAAAGCTATTTTAATTTATTTTAAATAGCCTTTATAATTAAACAAACTATTCCTTCTAAAGTAATGGCCAGTAATACAAGTCATGCCCACACACCCATTAAATGCGTACAGACACGCATTGCAAAGTAAAAAAACCAAGCCTGCATTTTTTCTTAACTCTGAAATTTGCGAAAGCCTCTCGAAAAATAATAGAGGGGGCGGTACAAGAGGTACTTGTACCGCGAGCTCATGAATGGCGAGGGCTCTTTAGACCGCGGTCGCTATTTACGGGTTGAAATTTTTTAACATTTTTTTTAATATCGAATTGTCAGGTTAATTGGCGTGCAGACGCTGCGTCGGTGGATCGCGAGGGGATCGGTGTTGGTTCGGTTCTGTTTGCGCTTTTTTTGTGTTAAGGGTTATTAGTTAGAATTAGTTTTTCGCAAGCGTATAATTTAGCTGTCTATATTTTTAATGGGGACGTGGCATAATGATACTTAGTGGCAAGCAGAGTGCACTCCAAAATAATCCTTCCTTACATAGTATCAAACAAAGTCATCCGCCGCGTCTGTACGCGATAAGCTCAAAAACCATCAAACGTATTTCGATGAAATTTTCTATGCAGATAGTTTGAGACCCTGGAAAGATATATTTTTTATTCCGGAAAATATAAATCGGGACTTTTATCCCGGAAAATCAATTTCACGCGGGCGAAGCCTCAAGAAAAGTTAATAATGAATAACACGCTCTGAAAGGTGAAAAAGGGATGCTATGAATGCATATAGCTGTAATAATTGGCCTCCTTATAAATGCTTTTTACGCAATGGTGCTACGCCAGTCGAGCTGTATAAAACCGGCTAGCCAGCTCTAGCATTTACAATTTTTTATCCAATAGTAACGTTAACTTCACATCCATCAAAGTCGCAAGATGTTCACCGTGGAACAATTTAATCAGACCGACACGCGAGTTGTTGGAAATTAACCCCCCCCCCCCCCCCCCCCCCCCGCTCACGTCGTTAAGGTGAAATAAGGTGGAGCTTCCGTTTCCGGTATCGTCGTGGAGTTTCATTGCCACCATCGGATGTACGTTTTAATATTATACTTGGTTTTTCAAATTTTGTTTGTTTCGTCTGTTTTCCTTGTAATTAGAATAATTTATGCGAAAGCTGGTTTGTGTATGAAATTAATTTGAACGTTATGGGTGTTAAGTGGAAGGAAATTAATAAAGTACTTTTCGGAAATCATACTTAAGAAAAGCAAGCCGTTATTTCAAAATGAGTACCGACATTAACATAACTAAGTACCTATAAATTACGCATACGCATACTCACGCCTTTTATCCCCGTAGGGGTAGGCAGAGGCGCAACTAGTGCACCCACTTTTCGCTGTGCGTATTCCGATGATGTAATAGGGGCAAGCCTATCGCCATATCTGGCACAAATTCCAGACTCCGAGCTGATACTGATTAGAATATCTCACTTTGCCCGACCCGGGGATCAGACCCGAGACCTCAGCATTGCGGTCGTACCGTAATACAACTACGCCACCGAGACAGTAAACCCTTTGATTAATTATATATCTAGATAGACACTGAACGTTTCAAACGCGTCGAAAAAAATAGAGGCCAACTGTTGCCCGCTCAGTGAGTTCGAATGAATTATTTTATGTTGTTTTTCATGGATATAATTATCTCCCTGTTTTAATAGAAATCATGTAATAACTGGTATCATTATGCGCGCACACAAGGATACGCAGAATGATGCTCCGATAGCGTATGACACAACTGTAACGCATACTAGCTTAAGAAAAGTTGGCCTGTTTGTTTTAGTTTCATTGTAGCGCGTCACTCTATCTAGGTATATAATTAATCAAAATACAAACCGTTAATATTGTATGCTGGCATTTGAGGACCGAACGGGAAAGGTTATTTGGTACTGCAGGTATCCATGATAACGGGGGCAAAACAAATGGAGCGTGAAGGGTACTTTGATTTTTCTATTTGGAGGTACTTTGTATGGCTTAGTTTAGATTTTATTGTAGAGGGTAGAGGTAAGGAGAACTGTCTGTGTATGAAAAGTGTCCGTCTAAATGCGTTAAATTAGGGTGTCGCTAACTATAGCAGGGTAAAGGACATGTCCAAAAACGGCCCTAAAATTCTAAACAAGACAGTTGATATTCATATTTGGACAGAACTTCTAAAAACTATTCTTTTACAATAAATCGTTTAATTTTAAAGACCTCCGATTTTGAGATTAATGTAATTTTATTTTGCTTAAAAACTACACTTACTATGAACGTTTTTAAACAAGCTAGTCATAAATGGAGGGGTCTAAAAATATTATTTTAATGAATCTAAGATCCATATTTTGCCCCTTTAATATCCCTAAAGTTTAAGCCTGGTTAGATTTAGAAGCCCAGCACCCATACAAAAAGCGGACATCTCCTTTTAAAGAAATTTATTTTAGGTTATATTTACAAAATTATTTTCGACTACGTAAATTGTTGAAGATTTGTATACTGTACTGTCACTAACAACTCTAATCACCAAAGTTTTTATTTTTACTCGACACACTTCAATCCTCTACAACTGCTACTTCATACCTTACCCTGTATCTACGCCAGCGCCATTCTGGAACGGTTTTTGAACTGTTATATACAACTGGACACTTTTTCAACTTGTTCCCTATATAAGATAGATAAATAGATTTTTCGTTTCTTATCGCTAAAAGAAACACAAATTACGCACAACTTTTTATCCAAATTCCAAAACTCAAAAACCAATCGTTCGTCAAAGCTTCTATTAAAACTTAACGAAAACATAACCGAATCTTTCGGTTTCGGCTTTTAGTGAATTGAGAAAGAGATTTACTCGACTCTGTTCAATTCCAAAGGCAGGTTTAAATGTTTATTTATTCTGGAATGCGTCCAAGTTCCGTATATTTTTATTAAATCTGCCTGCGACTGATAGTAATGTGGGTAATAGACGGCTGAATGTAAACAATTTACCCGCGAATTTCCTGTTGAAAGAAGTTTCCTGGTGGTGGAAAAGTTGTATATTTCGTACCTGATTGTGTAGCAGTATTTATATGATTTTTTATATGCATACTACAATTAATTATCAAAGTTGCTTTAACCCGCGAAACGTCCGCTCAAAATTAGTGGGGCATTGTCTATACACAGTTCTTTCCTTTAGTTTGTCATTACTTCCAAGAATTTGATCCTTATTAGCGACACTATCTAATGGATCGATTGTGGAATATTGACTTTTTAAAAATCCAGTGATGCAGTTTTAGTTTTCATTCAATTCGGCCCCGAAATTCCTTTGAACATTTTTCGCTATTCCTCATAATTTCGGATTTCGCCCTCCACGCCCACTTGGAAAATTCATATTATATGTATATATACCTATAATCCCACATAATTAGGTCATGCTGCATTATACCAACCTCTCGAGGAAGCCAACAGCATCTCGACCACACCAACCGTTCTCGTAAGGCACTTAATCCTACACTGAAATATGGCGCGCCGACTTATGTTCCGTGTTTGCGCTGCTGTTTATGAATTGGTTTTACAAATATACATTTGTATTGCGAAGTCTAATTTTTATTTCTTTGTTAATGATGTACAACAGACAATTTAAATCCTACAAAAAGTATGTAATGGAAAGTTCAATTTAGGAAATTTACGAATTCAATTTTAATGTACCTATAACATTTTTCAAGCGTAGCGTAAATGCCGCTGTATTCGATGACATATGAAACACAAATATTTATTACAGTATTAGGCTGTACTGTTAGGAGCTCAACGAGGATTCCCATGGTTGGTACAATATTATATAAAATTTAAGTGTTATATTGTATAAATAATAAATCTATGTTTTTTTTATTGCATTGAATGACGAGACTAGCATGCCGTTCGCCTGATGGTAAGCGATACGACCACCCATAAATAGTAGCAACACCATCTAGCACCTTGACTTACAAAGTACTGTGTGGCATTCCACTGCGCTCGTCATCGTGAGACATAAGATGTTAAGTCTCATTATGTCCAGTAGTTACACTGGCTACAATGTCCTTCAAACCGAAACACAACAGTGCATGCACACTGATGCTTGGCGGTAGAAATATTAATTTCTCGTTGCAAATTGTATTTTTATCATTTTTTGACAAGCGTGAAATTTGAACTGTATCTGACGATAAGCGACTACCTGAAGTTAGTGAAGAGCAAAATATGAAACAAGCCAACGACTATATAACAAAATAGGTAGGCAGAACTGCAAATACAATGTTCGCTGATCTTTTTACGCATAAGTGTTTTCATTCTTTAACTCAAGAAATTTAAATATCCGTATACCCTCATAAGATAACATGATAAGTCACCCCAAGGAATCACGCTCGGATGCCTCCAGCCGACGGGAAGTGAAGGCACGAAGGGTGTAAGGTCCCGGGTTCGGTGTCTGGTTACGGGATGTTACTTGACGGAATTTATCGTTGTGTGCAACCAATACCCTTAGGTTTTTTGTTTGGTGAAGTGGAAATACATTTGAAATGAGTATAACAAAGGAGTACATAGTGAACGAACCTCTATATCTAAGAATTTTTGTAAGTATAATTTCGAAGGTATGTGAAGACTGCCAACGTGCACTAGCCCAGCGAGGTGGATTAAGAAAGAAACAGAGGAGCCATGTGCCCAGAATTGGGATAGTTTTATATTTTATATTTTATTTAATATTATATTAATATATATTTTTTAATTTAATACCCTTGTTATAATAATAATATACGCAATTTCGTGACAAGATTTTGGCACTAAAAGTGATTAAATTAACTCGTACAATTTTGTAATTGCAAAGACACGTACTTATATTGCATTGCATGTTTCCACCGCAATTTAAACGCCAATCTCAATCTAATTTGGAGCTTATATGCATAGCATTGAAGTGGAAAATCCAAAACAATATCCAGCCAATGACGCATCAACTAAACTCCCTTTTTTCAACCCATTTAGTCCAATGATATTCCTTCGGGAACCGCAAGAAATCCGCAAATCATTATACTAATGATCTGGATTGCGATTGTCAGAATAGTTTATAGTTGGATAAATAAAGGAATAAGAGTTATCTCTGTACGTGGCAGTTGGTAGGATTTTATCTTAGTATAGTTACTAACCAACTCTCTAGTGAGAGTGCGTCTAGGTAGATATAGTCAGCCCTAAATTAACGCATACGCGGATTTACTGGCACCTAGATTGCGACCACAGTTGTAAAGCCCGCCATAGTGGCCCAGTAAATGTCGCTAGGCCGTTTGCAGACTTCACATACCTTCGAAATTCAGAGAATTTCTCAGGTATGTAGGTTTCCTCGCGATGTTTTCCTTCACCGTTAAAACGAGCGACAATTCATAAAGAATACCCTTGAATAAGAGTGCCCTTGGCTTTTGAACCTGCGGACATTCGTCTCGGCAGTCCGTTCCACTACCAACGAGGCTATCGCCGTTTACATTTTGCATTTTAGCGTAGTAAACTACAAACAAATATATGAATTACAAAGTAACTAGGTAATACAGAACGTCGTCCTATCAACGTACACATTAATTTGGGGCTGACTGTACCATTGCAATATGCGCTATATCTGCAAAGCAGCTGTTGTGGTCTCAAGGAAGTTGTAGCCAATAATTACTAGGCATGCGATTTAATATCAATTCGGGGTGATCTTCGCAATTTAGTGCTACTCAGGGTTTTGTAATCCAAACTGGATAGTTTCTTATTCGTTTTATCTTTCACATACATACATACATTCACACTCACGCCTTTTATCCCCGAAGGGGTAGGCAGAGGCGCAACTAATGCACCCACTTTTCGCCGTGCGTATTCCGTCCCATGATTATAGGGGACGAGCCTATCGCCGTATCGAGCACAAATTCCAGACTCCGGGCTGGTACTGAATAGAAAAATCCAATGTCACTTTGCCCGACCCGGGGATCGAACCCGAGACCCCAGTATTGCAGTTATCTTTCAGCTGAATAAAAAAACACAATACTGAAGTTCTACCGTACGTGAAGTACCTACTAATTAAATATTAAGAACCTGTTTCAGGAGTTTTGACTAAATGCTACACGTCACATAAACGTATAAGTCGACCAAATACAAAAGTCACACTCCAATCTATGCTTCCAAATAAATGGTAATACGAATACAGAACCTCCTTTTTTGAAGTCGGATAAAAATGAGCACCATCTACATTAGCTGTTTAATACGATAACTGTCAAATAAAAATTACTTGTAACTTGTAAAACAGGCTTTTAACAAATCTCAGGATGACGAGCGCAGTGCTCTTTGTGATTCCAAATTCTTCCCCCTTAGAATGTCTCCAAAAACGCAGCTCGTAAGTTGATGTCGTTTAATTTTGATGTTTGTGATTGATCGAGAGACCAATACGTCAGTCACGTGTTAGTCTCTCATACGAACGAAATGGAGTCGTTTTTTGTTTTTTTGCCACATTCTAAGGACACAGGATATAGTTGATATCATTCATGGGTAACCATCAGCAGCAGCTTGCTCGTCTCCTCATTTAGCTAAGAATCTACGTTACGTATAGGCTATAGTGGACGATAGCCTGGTTGGGAATGGAGCGGTGTGCCGCGACAATGTCTGGAGGTTCAAAAACCAAGGCACACACCTCTGATTTTTCGAAGTTACATGTGTATTGTATATCAATTATCGTTCACTTTAACGGCGAAGGAAAACATCGTGAGGAAACCTACATACCTTAGAATTCTCCATAAGAATCTCGAGGGTATGTGAAGTCTGCCAACCCGCACTAGGCTAGCGTGGTGGACTAAGGCCTAACCCCTCTCAGTAGTAGAGGACGCCCGTGCTCAGCAGTGGGCAGTATATAATTCAGGGCTGATTGCATTGCATAGTTCTTATCAATTACTAACGATCAGTTTAAATAGTTCCTGATAAAGTTCCAGATAATTATCCAAAATATAACGTTATCTAACAAATAAATATGGCACATTACTAGTGAACTTTTCTGCCAAATATTTCTATTCGGATCCTGTGAAACCAAAAGTTGTAGTTTATATGGCGGATACGTCCCGAATAAGCTATCAGGTACTTTATCAGAGTGTGGTGAAATCGTCCCAAGCTCTAAAGAATATTATGGGTTGGATATAGAATAGTAGTCATAGTTATCTCTATTCTAGACAGCCTAGACTTTTAACCTTTGCCCTTTCACGTTCCTGCGATAATCAAAGTGCTGAGTCAGCGGTTTTTCGGTCTAGTGTCACCCGCCTGGATAAATCTAGACTTTATAAATGTTTTGTGGTTGGATAAATAGACTTTAATGTTTTAGACTGTTTTTATTGATGCTATTCATAAAATTCATGAGAAGCGAAAATTATTCAAGGTTACAGACAGGCCGTGTTTGGATAGGTTGGTTGCCTATGTTTGATTTTGTATATTATTTTATATGTGAACGAAATAATATGAACTAGAAATTCTTTAGTGATATCAGCATCAAAATTGGATGAAAAATAAAGTGGGTAGTTATTCATATTTGAAATATTGTTGTGAGCAAATGAGGGCGTGAGGTTATTGCGCTATCTCTTTCTTATGCATGCAGCGTTATGGCCGGTGACACTCTGTGACGCCATAGTTTGCTATTAAGTACTATTATTTGATAGCTACCCGTACAGTCAAACTTCAAAGCTTTATAACTTATTAAAATATTTTTAAAGAAAGTTGTCAACTAAACTATTGTGATATAATAGCTTTAAACCGGCGGCTTAGACCGTTTGAAAGACCTATCCTAGAATAAATATCTTTAGCATGGTTCACTTTTGGGAAAAAAGTCAGCTTAATCCATTCGTCACTGATTTATTTATTTCTAGTAAAGTTAAAATATCATTACATTTTTTTGCATTCATATTAATAACATCGTAATGATATTGTATAAATATAATATTAGTAAGAAGTAACATTATATGAAGACTAGCATTACGCGCGGCTCCGCCCGCGTGGAATTTTTTTTCCGAGATAAAAAGTAGCCTATAGCACTCAGGAGTAGTGTAGCTTCCTATTAGTGAAAGAATTTTCAAAATCGGTCCAGTAGTGAGATTAGCGCGTTCAAACAAACAAACAAATAAACTCTTCAGCTTTGTAATATTAAGTATAGATTTTAAGAATTAACGCTCCGTACCACTCAAGTCGTAAAATTTAATAAAGCAAGTAATATTTATAAGAAATTTCTAAATTGACTAAAATAAGTTACATTCAGTGAAAATACCTCGTATAAAGCGCATTTTTAAGAAAAACTAATTATTATTTGTTAAAAGATTTTATAATGAAACTGAAAGCTGGCTTTGATTTAAAATGTTGCTTGACATGTAGCTGACCTTGTTGTGCAATATTAATAATGCCTACTTGAATTTTTGAGAGGGTATTATGAGTTTGATAAAGGTCGCAGGAACACGCTGGATGCAGACCGCTTTTGACAGATCCGTCTGGAAATCTTTAGGGGAGGCCTATGTTCAGCAGTGGACGTCGTGTGGCTGATGATTACGATGATGATGATGATGATTAAGAGTTGATAAATCTAGTAATTTAGTTGAAACGACGATTAGTTTTATTGGTTTGTATGCAAATAAAATGTAACAAATTGCCGTAATCTTGTTGCTTTTGTGTGGTAAAATAGTTGATAGCATTACAGGCTGTCTATTGACACACACACACACGCGCCTTTTATCTCCGAAGGGGTAGGCAGAGACGCAACTAGTGCACCCACTTTTTGCCGAGCGTATTCCGTCCCATAATATGATAGCGGGCGAGTCAGACACCGGGCTGATACTCAGTAGAAAACTCAATATCAATTTGCCCGACCCGGGGATCGAACCCGAGACCTCGGCACTGCCGTCGTGCCTTAATACAACTACGCCCCCGAGGCAGTTTATATTATTATTGCTATAAAACATTACTTTGAACTTTAACATGCTACAGTGTTTTTCAAACCGATTCATGACAGTGCTACACACTGAGTTTTTTTTTTTACACGCTGCTTCTTAGCGTCAGAAGTAGATAAAACCGTAGCTACGTACCGTTTTGTACCGTTTTATAAACACATTGCGCAAGAAGAGATTTGGCATGATTAAAGTTGATGCAGAGAAGGACTGCCTCGGTGGCGTAGTTGTTTTACGGTATAACTGCAATGCTGAGGTATCGGGTTGGATTCCCGGGTTGGGTAAAGTGATATTGGGGTTTAAATACAGTATCAGCCCGGAGTCTGGAATTTGTGCCCGATATGGCGATAGGCTCACCCCCTATCACATCATGGGACGGAATACGCACGGCGAAAAGTGGGTGCACTAGTTGCGCCTCTGCCTACCCCTTCGGGGATAAAGGGCGTGAGTGCGTGTATAGAGAAGGAAAAAAACTCTACAATATAACATATGTATTACAAATATATTAAATTCGACGGTCTATATATTAATTTCGACCACCAGACGCCCACTAATCAATAAAATTAATTTGTATGATTGGTTGCTAAATCGAGTATTAAGCGGCTTTATATTATCATAATAAATTCAATAATGGTTGCAAACCCATTTGGAAACCACCCTGTTCACGCAAGCTACACCCGTGAGTCGTGACCCCCCACTCACGCCGCCCCTGTCCAACGGCTTGTCCTGCCAGTTGTGGCGGATTCACGGACCGATGCGTTTTCCTTAATACTACCCTTTATAGGATACGATACGAAATGTCGGTGACGTTTTTTTTAACTCTCTTATCTGTAAACTAAATTATTATTGTATTTTGTAATAATTCCATGGTATGTTAATTTCTTAGTGATGTCATAGCATGACAATATGTGATTTTGATTACGAAACAGCATTACCGAATCCTTAATGCATTTAAATACATGGTGCTTTTTTTTGTTACCCATATCATACCAGCCCTGTATTATATACTGCCAACTGCTGAGCACGGGCCTCTTCTACTACTGAGAGGGTTTAGGCCTTAGTCCACCACGCTGGCATAGTGCGGGTTGCCAGACTTCACATACCTTCGAAATTCTTATAGAGAACTTCTCAAGTTTGCAGGTCTCCTCACGATGTTTTGCCTTCACCGTTAAAGCGAGCGATAATCAACAGAGAATACACACATAGCTTTATAGAAAAGTCAGAGGTGCGTACCCTAGGGACATTAGTCTCAGCATCCGTTTCACTCCCAACTAGGCTATCGCTGCTTTTTATTTTTATTTTATAAAGCATTCATATTTTAGAAATAACTACAAATATCATATTAACGACATTACAGAAAATATTCGACAAGCCAGTTTAGCTATTTGTATAGCTATTCCATTTGTACATGTCCAAAAAATCCCTTCCCTATCAAATAAATCGTTAACTCTACCATCACAAATCGGACCGACAAATCGTATCCACATCGTACGCTATAAAATATAGTCCAAGTAAACGTCTGACCGCCGGATTCACGGATGGGCGCGCGACCGACTGCTTCATTTGTATCGGCCGTCACGCGACCTTGAACTTTATACCTCATACGTTAACTAATACATTTATTTTTTACGTGACCATAACTTAAATTAAATTAATCGCGTACTTGTATGACTTAATATTATGTATGAAATAAATTATTTCATACGTTTTTTAGAATTGCGAAAATTCCGTTTGCTACGTTTTTACGGCTAAGACACTAAACCGATTTTGGTTAAAGGAGATGTCCCCTTTTTGTGTGGGTGCTGGGATACAAAATTCAGGCTCAAAATTTGTGAATATGTAAGGGGCAAAAATATGGATCTTAAATCCATAAAACAATATTTATAGACCCCCATTTATAACAAACTTTTTTACGTTCATTTGAAGTGTAGTTTTTAAGCAAAATAAAATTACATAAATCTCTCAATCAGAAGACTTTCAAATTATGCGATTTATTGCAAAGGCCTAGTTTTTGGGAGTACTATCCAAATATAAAGAAATCTTGGTAAGAATTTTAAGCCTGTTTTGGACATGTCCTTTGGTTGCTGAGGGAGTTTCTTGCGCCGCTTCTTCTTCACAGCGATAACATGTTCCGAAGCGGTGGTAGATTCATGACGATTCAATAGAGCTTTTTAAAGTCTATTTGAATAAAGAAAATTTTGAGTAGAGTTTGAGTTGAGTTGGGGTATCGGTACTCCGGTACGGTTTCGAATCGAAGAAACAATATAAGCTATTAAAAAAAAGGGTGTGTGTACTTATGTACACGCGTTAGAAGTTATACTTCTTTGGCGTAACAAGATAAAAATCTTTTTAAATAACGCGCCAAAAGAAGTATAACTTCAATATCTTTCGCCTTATTCTATGTTCAAAATTCAAAACTACAATGTTGACTATAGCTAACATCAGGGTGTCGGTTTTTCGTGACGGCGTGCACGCGCATCGTAAAAATTTACTCTCATCATTTTTCCCTAACGCGCCAAAAGATATATAACTTCAAAAATACACATCGAATGCCAAGTGGAAGACGCCGCGAGCAATTGTTAGTTTAATATTATTCAAGACACTTTATCCGAGATTCAAACCTACAATCACAGTTCACTCAAACCATAAAAAAACAATCACCTTAGTAAAGATATCTGCCCCCACCAGCCAGGAAGATCTTTCACATGCTAACCACAAGCGAAAGCTCCTCACAATTCCGATAGAGTGTGGAGGAATGAGAGGTCAATACGAACTGGTCAGTAACTTGAGAGGGAAGCCTTAGTATTGCTCACTTGAGAGGTCTCTGATTTCTGTGTTCATTTTTTATTGCAACAGTTGTCTATGGACATGTGGTAGTTTTAACATAAGTTGTATGTAAGGATGTATCAAAACACTAGGTGTTGCGCGTGGCTTCGCTCACGTGAGTCTTTTTATTAGAGTTATATTCCTACTATGAATTTTTCCATACTATTTATAATCCAAAATATGTTCTACCTATGTTCCAAATTCCATCCAAATCCGTTCAGCGATTTTTGCGTTGTTCACAAACTTTCGCATTTATCCGACCCGAGGATCGAACCCGAGACCCCAAAATTGTGGTCAAGCCCAGCACAAAAGCCACCGAGGCAGTCATATATCTATACTAATATTATGAAGACGATAGATTTGTATATTTGTATGTTTGTAACGAATAAACTCAAAAACTACTGAACCGATTTCAAAAACTCTTTGACTAATAAAAAGTTACATTACCAGCGAGTAACATTGGCTACTTTTAATCCCGGAAAAACTCATTCACGCGGGCGGAGCCGCGGGCAAAAGTCTACTGTGTAAGTGTCTATTGTGTTTTAGTAAACTAAAATAGGTACGTAATTCTTGAACCGACATGACAGCGCGGCGTAAGGCGAGTGTCCCACAGTACCCAGCCGAGCGAGACGGAACCTGATCGCGGCTCCCGTGGGAACGGAGGGACTCGACTGATACTTACCTAGTCTGATGTTTTGCTATATATAAATAGCTAGGCTTTATTATATTATTGTTTATTTAAAGTTAAATTGCCAGATTGGTACCAGAAACTGAGCGAGTTCAGAGCTTGTGTGGCGCATCATTACGATTTACAAGCTTCAGAATGCTAATGTGAAAGTTTGTGAGAATTTCTGAATGTTAGATAATCAGGCATTAATTTTTGGCAAGCAGATAGACGACATACTCTTTATCTCTCATCAAAATACACGATGCATTTTACGAAAAATAAAATACTTACTTTATATTGTCTAACTTGGGAATAGAAGTCCAAGCATCACAAGCAAAGCACCACTAGACCAAAGCCCTTTTAACATAATGAAGTAAACCCACACAACAAATATGCCAGCCATGCCCTATTTACCCACCGCTGAAGTTCCATGCCACAACCATATCAAAGGTTTTAAATTCCACGAAATTCTTGTGCAAACGTTAGAATACCATGTCGTTGAAAAATTACAACTATTCTTTATGTGTTAAAGCGTAAAAT
This sequence comes from Sphinx pinastri, assembly GCA_947568825.1. Taxonomy (NCBI): domain Eukaryota; kingdom Metazoa; phylum Arthropoda; class Insecta; order Lepidoptera; family Sphingidae; genus Sphinx; species Sphinx pinastri. Next base: position 10,898,057 of record OX387640.1, on the reverse strand, counting down.
CCTTTGTGTGGCGGTCTGCGGAATCGGTTGTTCCGAGAAATGTCTTCGTAATTGCCTTGTGGCATTTAGTTGCAACGTAACATTAATATTGTTAAATGTCATGTTTAAACGTAACGAAAGGCTTTAGGGAAAACCCCACTTTACAGTGTCGGAGAATTGTGAGAAACAAGTGAAAAAAGGATTAATTTTAGTGTCGTTCTCACAGTTTATTTGCAAGTACATACTTTGATATCATAATTCATCAGAGAATGTTATGACACTCCTTTATAATCCGACATAAAGAAAGGACGAGGTTATTAACAATTTTTAGTTATTGCTATATCTGACTCGCGGTTTCGCCCGCGTTAGAGAGTTTTTCCGGTATATAAAGTAGCCTATGTCCTTTCCAGGGTTTCTCTATACATTAACTAATACTAAATTATCTCTATACCAAATTTGATCGAAATCCGTTCGGTAGCTTTTAAGTTTCAGTTCAGACAGACAGGCGGCGGGTACTTTATTTTATAATATGGAAGGAATCATGCTTGGAAGGAGTCTGAACCTATCAAGGTTCAGACTCTAAATTTCAGAGTTACCTACATAGCTTATCAACCTCGATATTTTCTCATTAAATCTAAATAGTTAGTATATACTTAACAGGAGTGATTGTATGGCCCTCAAAAATTGTAATTTTATGTCATATTTTTTATGATATACGGGTCAAACGAGCATACGGTTCACCTGATGGTAAGTGATCACCACCGCCTATGAACATTTGCAATACCAGGGGGCATATAGATGCGTTGCCGGCCCATTAGATGGGAATACACTCTTTTTTTTAAGGTCGCCCGGTCGTTTCTGTCCGGAAATGCTGCTGGCGGCAATGGTTTCCATAGTTTTGTAGTACGTGTGGTAAAAAAATAGTATTTCATAAATAGTAATATGGTGCGTAGATCTTATCAGAGTTGAAATTTACCACTGTTATTATTATATGCATATTTTGGTATACTGTAGGTATAGCTATGCCTAACAATAAGTCATAATTTTTGCTCAAAGAAATGGGACAAGTACATATGTGGGTCATCCCAAGGTATATGGTCACTTTAGCAACTCAAGCAGCGATAGCCTACTTGGTTATAGAATGAACTGCCGAGACGAAAAGCGTAGATTCTAAACCCAAAGCACCTCTGACTTTTCCAAGTATCGTGTGTATTTTTTGCCAATTATTGTTCGCTTTAACGGGAAACATCGTAAAAACTCCACAAACCTCAGAATTATATATAAAACTTCAACAACATTTAATCTTACTAATATTATAAAGGCGAAAGTTTGTAAGTATGGATGTATGGATGTGTGGATGTATGAATGTATGGATGTTTGTTACTCTTTCACGCAAAAACTACAGAACGGATTTCGATGAAATTTGGCACTCGGGTAGATTATGTCCTGGATTAACACATAGGCTACTTTTTATCCCGGGAAATATAAAGAGGTACTTTTATCCCGGGAAAACTCATTCACGCGGGTGGAGCCGCGGGTAAAACCTAGTACTTTCATAAAACCTAATTAGTCCCAACATGAAAAACGTTTAAACTAACCATTGCATAAAAATAAGAAAAACTGCTTCGCAATTGGATTCGAAATGAAAACATTTGTACAGGAGATAATGGCTTCTGAATTGTTGAACGTTAAAGATGCTACGTTAAATAGTGTTATTTTACAGCTCAAGGGTGCTTTGCTCTGCTTTTTAAAGCTTTATTGTGAAGAGCTTTGTAGCTTTTCTTTTAATTAGTGGGTAACGTCAGATGGTAGTGTGGAGTGACGAAATGCTTTAGCATAACTGCTGCTTTACGCCGGTTTTTTTAGACAATGGTATATTCCCAGTCGAGCTGGCTATTTTTTTAATAAAATACACACACATAATCTCACGCCCTTCATTTTCGAAGACATAGGCAGAGGCGCAACTAAGTGTATCCACTTTTCGCCGTGCGTATTCCGCCCCATAGTGTGATAGGGGTCGAGCCTATCGCCATATCGGGCACAAATACCTGACTCCGGGCGGATACTGAATTCCAGAAAAATCCAATAACACTACGACCGGCCCGCCATCAAATCTGACTTTAAATAGTTATAACATCACAAAAAATCTCTTCCTCAAGTAGTTATATCAGCAATTCTCAGACATTTATGAAAAAGTCAAAATATCTTCTAAAAGTCTACATTTAAGTGGCTTTAATATTGAAATAAAAAAATGTCCGTCTGAAATCTAAAATTCTAATATATTCCGGCGGCGTTAATTTGTAAGTAAAAAAACCGACGCTTTTCTAATCGTGTTATCTAATTTGGCGACTAATTTTATTTTCTTTTTCACTTTACTATGCGTTCTCGATTGTATTTTATTATTAATATTGAAAAAATCTGATAAAATAGTTCTTGCCCGGTTCCTTGGGGCGGCAAACACATTGGGTCCACCCCGGGTGGCAGAAACCCGTGCTCCGCCACTGGTGTGCGATAAACTGAAAGATTGGCATACATTTAAAATTTATCAAACAGTGAACTTTTGTTTTGAACTGATCCACTTACGTACGATCTGATATAAAAAGTCTATTCCAATTCACTAGTACTTAGTATTTACTCGGTTTCAAGCAATAAAATACTACCTTTTCATTGATTAGTGAATGAAACTCACTTTAAACCCATGTTGTTGAGATAAAATCGAATCGAGTTTCATTAATACCAACCATGACACAAGACAGATGCTTGACCTATCTCCAGCTGCCCTAAACTACATCGACTACATGATTAGTTGTACGAGCTTCGGATAATTACTGGAGAAGAGACAGATATACTAAGAACATAGGAGGAAAAGGGATGAAAGATAACCTTTGTCACGTCAATTTGTATACAATTAATAAAATAGAATTATCTGATTCGAGATAAAAAATATCATTAAGATAAGTTGCACATTATCAAAACTAAGCGCATGTTATTATATATTTAATGTTTGATCTGTGTTTTAAATTATCTTTAAAATGGCTAAGCTGATTTTGATGGGACTTTTATCGAAAAGTAAAAGAGTTTTAGAGAGTAATATATGCTACGAAAGCATATCGCAAGATAACTGTAATCTTACTTCTTACTAATATTATAAATGCGAGAGTTTTTCTTTTCTTTTCTTTTAGAAGTAAACACAGAAACAACTAAACGTATTTGGATGAAATTTGGCACACAGGTAGGTCACGTCCTAGATTAACATATAGGCTACTTTTTATCCCGGTAATTTGCTTCCATGGGAAACAATGGATATTATTAATCTGATTAAGTAGATAGCGCTGGCGTCATACTGTGTTTTAGGGACTTACGCTTTTTACGCGGGCGAAGCCGCGAGAAACAGCTAGTGCGATATAAAATAGTAGTATTTTTATTAGCATAAACGATGCAGCATCCGAGAATCAATTTTGGGTTCTAATTACCAGCACTTTATATTCAGTATTATAAGTGGCACTATAGTCCTCATTTAGTGTCTCAGGTGCGCGTAATGTGGAGCTATGTAGTACTTTGTATTTAGTTTTTTTATTGTAAGTATTTGAATGACGAGAGGATCTTGCCGCTCGCCTGATGGTAAGCGACACAACCCATAAACTAAATACTCCACTGCGCTCATCACCCTGAGACATGTTAAGTCTCATAATGTCCAGAAAAAGTTCTACATAGCATCAGTTAGACAAACACTTATTATTAGTTACTAGAATCTATCCCCTATCACATCATGGGACGGAATACGTTTGGCGAAAAGTGGGTGCACTAGTTGCGCCTCTGCCTACCCCTTCGGGGATAAAAGGCGTGAGCATGCGTACTAGAATCTAGTAACTAGATCGTCAATATAAAATAGATGTGTTATTTTTATAACGTCTATAATATCTATAAAAATGGAGATTCAAAAGAACACGAAAGATATTGTAAGAAAAATAAATTCGAATACGAATATAAATATTTGAAAAGTACTATGAAATGTGAAAAAATATCTATTGTATAAGATATAACTAGAACCGAGTTTTTGCTCGCAACTTTACTCGCTCAAGTCTTTTCCTAGTATAAAATTAATAAAAAAAACATTGCCCGTTACTCAATGTAGCTTTCTATTGATAAAAGCTTTTAGGTACCGTGCAGTCGTGAGAGATTAACCAGTTTAAAACCCACTAGAAATAAAAAAAAATATGTCGGGTAAGTACCCGAAGTTTTTTAGTGTCAAATATAATTGACAAATAATTAACCAAGGACAATAGAAGTTATTTATGTCCTTGGCATATTTTTAAATTTAGCCAGCGCCCGTTCCATATCCAAACTTGACACTTCAAGCTTGAGTGGATAAGGGTAAGGAAAAGGAGTTGTGTTGTTTAGCATAATAGACAATGCACAGTGTATAATGCCAATATATTATAACAATACCAACCAAACGGCAAGAGATAAACATCCCCGGACGTTCGGCAAAGTTATGCCGACCTGCTCAACTGTTTCTTCATTGGTTACTAATATTATAAATGCGATAGGTTGTGAAAATGTTTGTATGTTTGTTGGAAGTAAACGCAGAAACTACTAAACGGATTTGGATGAAATTTTGAACACAGGTTGATCATGTCCTGGATTAACACATAGGTTACTTTTATCCCGGTAATTTTCTCCCATGGGAAATAATGGATATTTTTATCTGATTCTTTAAGTAGATGGCATTGGCATCGTATTGTGTTTTAGGGACTTTTTAAAGAGGAAAGGTATTTCACGCGGGCCAAGCCGCAAGCAACACCTAGTGTGGCATAAGTATGATAACACACAACAGAATCTGAATAGAAAAGTGTGTGGGTTTCATAATTATATTTCGCAGTGGCTAACCAGCTACAGCTGTTTAAATCTCCCTCATACTACACATCAAAATTACCTAAAATATAACCGAAACGACCTTAATATAATATAACCATCTCTTTCACTCTCACACCCTTGTAATCATGCCGTCTCGCTCATAACTTTAAAACTAATTACCATTATAACACATATAACTCATTCCAAGTTGTAACACCTGCAAGGAATTATGGAACTAGTAGACTAAGCAATATATTAGCTGTAGGGTCAGCAGAATTGATGACCTTCGAGGGGTTCAAGTTAACAAGTTTGCGAGTTTTTTTGTCCCTCAGGAATTGTGAGGTAACTATTGAGGTACTAAAATTGATGGCATGTGGAACAAGATAACTTTTATTGAAGAAATCTATACTAATATTATAAAGCTGAAGAGTTTGTTTGTTTGGTTGAACGCGCTAATATCAGGAACTACTGAACCGATTTTGAAAATTCTTTCACTAATAAAAAGCTACATTACTCCTGAGTGCTATAGGCTACTGTTTATCCCGGAAAACCATTTCACGCGTGCGAAGCCGCGAGCATCACCTAGTTTTTAATAGAAGTAGAGACAACTCGTTCACTTGATGGCTAAAATGGCTTGTCCATAAATAGCAAACAAAAATATGAATTCATAAAAACACAGAATAAAACTGCATCCATTTATGAGAATTTTGAGACCTTAGATATAACATGAGCATAAGCTCACGTCTTGATCTCTGAAAGGGTAGACGAAGGCAATCAGCCGAATCTATATCCCTCACAAGATGTTATAGAAAGGGGCTGTCGATAAATGGAATACAACTTCCAATCGTGGTTCGTTTGGGTTTGGTTCGTGTGTTGGGTTTTTCTACTCAGTATCAGCCCGGAGTATGGAATTTATGCGCGATATGGTGATAGACTCGCCTCCTATATAATCATGAGACGGAATATTCACGGCGAAAAGTGGGTGCACTAGTTCCGTACCTGCCTAAAGGTCGTGAGTTTGTATGTGTGTACATAATGTAATCCTCCTAGCCAGTTTCGGCCACGGAGGCCAATCTCTACGGAGATCAGCCAAGTACGCAGGAGATATTATAGTGCACAAGTGTGTGCGCAATACACAGGTGCACTCGCTATTCCTTCACTCTCATAGTGCGGTGAAACGGCAATCCGACGTGACCGGAGAGAGATCAGGCGCAGGACCAACAGCTTTACGTGCTTTCCGAGGCACGGGGGTATCTCACCGCCAACTTCCTGACTCCGAGCTGCGACTGAGTAATTTTTAAGATGGAAAAACCCAGTCGCAATATTTTTGGCTCGACCCGGGATTCGAACCCAGGACCTCAGCGCGTAAATCGTAGTCGCAACGTGTACGCAATACAACTACGCGACCGAGGCAGTCAACAATCAAGTCAAGTGTACAGTCAGCAGCATGAGTAGCTGAACAAATTCAAATTTTCAAATTGCCTACATACGTTTTTGTTCTTACTAATCTTTTTTTCTCTTTACAAACATAAAATAACAGAGATTTACTTTACTTCAAACGAAGAAAAAAAATGTTTTAGTTTAACATAATGCGTATATAGGCGATTTGAAATTTTGATTTTGTACAGATAATTATGCTGCTGACTGTACATAATATTAAACTACATGACTAACATATTGAAGTCATTTTAAAGTAGGAGAATGTAGAGAGTAAACTCCTGAGGAAATTAATGTCATATTGTCCGTTAGATTTGGAGTTTCAAGCCACTTTAAAGTGCAAATTGATTAGCGGGTTATAACTTTGTAATTGATAAATATTTCATAAAGGTTTATACAGTATAATAAATAATAGTAATACCAGCCCTGTATTATATACTGTCCCATTACTGAGCACGGACCTCCTCTACTACTGATAGAGTTTAGGCCTTAGTCCACCACGCTGGCCTAGTGCGGGTTGGCAGACTTCACATACCCTTGGAGTGCTTAATGTTGATGCCAAACGTTCCTAACGTCATGAACTACTAAGGATCCGTTTCTGGGTAAATGTAATCGGAAAATCTCATTTGGTTATGACTTGTGATTTAAAGACAGAACCCATTAGTCTAGACACTACGGTGCAACTATTGCATTGTCGTGATACATTTCGGGATTCTACCTTTTTCATGCATACATGTATAGTATCACGCCTCTATCCCATAGGAGCAGACAGAGACTATGGATTGTCACTTTGCTCGATTCTGGCACACTACCTTTTACCCACCTACAATTAGCCTTCTATCAACATCAGCCACATATAAAACTCCAGGCTTAATTTTTAAGAATTTACACTCACTCATTTTAGGCAGAGGCACAAATAGTGCACTCACTTTTCTCCGTGCGTATTCTGTCCCATGATGTGATAGGGGGCGAGCTTATCGGCATATCAGGCTCAAATTCCAGACTCCGGACTGATAGTAATTGGAAAAACCCAATATCACATTATCCGATCTGGGGATCGAACCCGAAACCTCAGCATTACAGTCATACCGTAATACAACTACGCCATCGCGGCACTGATTAAATTTTTTCCCATCCTGGAAATCGAACCCAGATCCATATAAGTAGAAGGAGACCTACGAAACTCCGACCAACAAAATCGCAATCGAAATAGCATTCAATATTTTTTACATTTGGTAGTCTCTAACACACGTATGACAAAATCCATTCAAGCTATCTCTACTGATCCAGGGGCTTATTATGTGGCACAAAAGAATAGAAGCAGCGGAAATAAGTATTAGTAGACTGTGCGGTTTTTTAACCTTTGTTTCCATGTTAGTGGCGATTCCTTGGCAAGACTTTAAAAGAGAAGGAAAAAATAGATTATTTACTATCGATGTTAAACTTAATAAGAAAATACTGAATGGAAATTAGGTCTGCAGATTCACAATGCCTCAAAAAACAGCGCATCCAAATTTCAAACTTTTCGAATTAAGAACACGTTTATACAACACAGTTTTCAAACAATACCACAAAAAAAATAATTAAGAACACGTACTCGGCCAGTTTCAAAAATGGAAACTCGCTATCGCCCCACCATTGTATACGTTAGTCCCGAATCCCGATACGCGTCAGTACGCAATCCGCGTACCATTGATACGCCAGAGTGTCCATAAATCACCGATGTGTCTATAAAGGTCCTACTGATTCATTGCTCGTACTGGCTGTATATCAAAGTTTCCGAACGCACCTGAATTTGTGGACACCCGCGGGACTTTCCCGGGAGGTAATTTCTATTTTCGGGAATTGTTTACACGATGTGTTTTTGTAGTTGTTTTTAATGTACGTGATTCAAACCAAAATAACAGACAACTGCGACCGGCATTATTCTGTCAACGAGGAGCCAAATGTGAAATGAATTTCATCATCTCTATATTTAGGCTCTATTGTGCGCATGCCATATGGTAAGGTCACTTTTCCATGCAGATATAAAAATAATGTGTTCTCAGCTGGTACATACATTACATACAAGAAACCATGGGCGCAGCCATAGCTTTCAGATAGGGGGGCCGAGGATAACAAAATGTACCGCCTGGGGCGGATATACAACCCCCCCCCCCCCGTCACCAAATTCAGTGATGCTTTTGCGTTGGGTTTTGTTGGATCTATTTCATCTTATTATACATGTGAAAGTTTGGGAAAATGTTTGTTAGTAAACTCAGAAACAACTGAATGGATTTAGATGGAATTTGGCACACGGGTAGTTCATATCCTGGATTAACACATAGGGTACTTATTATCTAGGTAATTTGCTCCCATGAGAAAAATCTGATTCTTTAAGTAGATGGCGCTGGCGTTGTATTGTGATCTAGGGACTTTTGTAGCGGGAAAGGCATTTCACACGGACGAAGCCGCGAGCACACCTAGTAATACATGACATTGATGCGCTGTCGGACAGTCGAGAGAAAAACGAGCGATGGACTGAATTGATGGCGCCAGTTTCGCTGTATGTTTGTATCAGTTTAGATTTGGTATTGGAATTAAAGTGGATGAAGTCGTATGGGTGTGAATGGGCTTAACTGGGGAAGTACCATGCCTCGTGGAAAACGTGGAGATAGCTTGCTTTTTTGTGGTAAAATTTACAGGACATAAAACAAAACGCTCTCCAAATCCTATTTGCTTCTAATTTGCCTCTGGTATGAACTTATACGGATGTTTCATGTGTTCAAACAGGCTGAATTAAAAGTTGGTTATTCGATTTGACCTCATAATACCTTTAACACATTTTATTTCAGAATGATGACCTCAGCCTCAGTGCGTTGTCACTCAAAGTTCTAGGTGGTGTCGAACTACTGTTCATAGGCAGCCTTTAACAACCGAGCTTCATACTCATCTCTTTAACCTCATTTAAAATCATTCTGGTTTATTCTTCTCCTAGCGAGAGGAAGCGACTTTTCTTCACCTCATGTTATTAGTTTTTGGTACTTCTTATAGCCAGTTTTAATCATGAAGCAAGCGTCATACTCCGCCCTACATTAATTTCTGGTAAGCTTTTAAATCATTACAATACTTCCAACCAATTTCAATAATTACAAATTAAAAACAAATTACAAAATGGCCACAAACCTGACTGCGTAGACGTAATTAACGAATTGTTAATTAAAACAGAGGCAGAAATCGCGTCAACGCGTGAAAAATGCTTAATTGGAAGCTTTTGTTTCAATAATGTACGTTATTTGGTAATTATTGAAGTATGAATTTTATGGTTTGGACTGCCTCGGTGGCGTAGTTGTATTACGGTACGAGTGCAATGCTGCGGTCTCGGGTTTGATCCCCGGGTCGGGCAAAGTGATATTGGATTTTTCTATTCAGTATCAGCCCGGAGTCTAGAATTTGTGCGCGATATGGAGATAGGCTCGCCCCCTATCACATCATGGGACGGAATACGCAGGGCGAAAAGTGGGTGCACTAGTTGAGTCTCAGCCTACCCCTTCGGGGATAAAAAAAAGGCGTAAGTATACGTATGTGTTTATGGTTTCATGTTTGAGCCCCTCTGTGTGTGTTTTTTTATTGACTTAGTAGGGCGAGTAAACAGCTCGTCTGAAGGCAAGTGGTATCCGCCGCCCATGGTCTACAGCAATTCCAAAAGTACCTACACCCAAACCACTGCTTGCCACTAGGTGAGCAGTCTTTAAGCATCGTTTAAAAGACAGGTCATAGAGCTCGGAGTTCTCTGAAGCATGGATTCGATATGTGATATAGGTAATATCTACTTCTTAGAGCAGTACTTCGTATTGGTATGAAGGACATTGAAAGTAGTGATTACTATAGTACTTAGTAACTGATGTCTCAGGGTGAGGATTTCAATGAAATACAATTTACAAGTAATGCCATGGTTTTTCAAAGTACTGGTAGCTGTAGTATTGCTGCTAATTATAATGAGTATATATGTGCAGTGCACGCAGTGTGCAACTTCTAGAAGTCCTGCTCTAAGAAATGAGATGTGAAGAAAACACAATTTTCATTCTAAAATATATATATGATCAATCGTAAAATAAAACTACTGTGTTGCTTTATGTAACTAAAGGAACGAAGTTTTATGTTTATTTATCAATCAATCCTAAGCTTCATATCTTCAATACCTAAAAATCATTTTTCTTTTTTCAGAAACTATATAACCAGTAATAATTCTAAAGAGAATCGAACAACTACTCGATTCTCTTTACATAATATATAACAGAATCAAACTGAGAACATCGCATTTAGCCCACACTACTTTGTTACTAAATTAGCCACAATTTATAAATGACGTAAATAGGTCGATCAGAGGAATCTAGCATTCTAGGTTAGCTACAGAAAGATTGCATTTGCACTAATTATTCAAAAGGCAGTAAATACAATTTCATTGGCAAACAACCAACACCGCTGGCCAAATGCTACGTTAGGGACGTCCTCCACAGATCTTTAGTTTAAAAATTAAATGCATCCTGCATATGATATCCCTAGTGCATTAGGAATTTTCTGGAAATTTTGTATATAAAATTGTTTATTAAATATGTATGGAAATTTTTGTGTGGAAATTTGTGAAGTTCACAAAGAATTTCAAATTTGTAGTCAGACATTAGAGCGGCTAAGAATTTTGAATATGGAGTCAGCATAGATGATAATATCTTAGTGAACGTAAGGTTATGTCTTCTGTTCAATAGAGGAACCTGTTCGATCAAACGTTTAACGTTTTCAATATTCCCAGGTCAGTTTGACAGCTATCTTTTCAAAAATTTCTTATTAGAATCCTGGCGCCTCACTTGACATTGGCAAAATTGTACTAAAGGACAGAGCCAGATAGGAAAAGAAGAATGGGTAGGCGCGTAAAAACGATTTACGCTTAATTGGTAAGTGGCGTTTTGCTCTCCCGTGAACACGTTGCAAATAGAGATGGGTAATAGAATACTGGAGAAATGGAAGTCATCGATTTCTAAGGAATGGCGTCTAATTCTTGGTCAGTTTCACTGTACGAAGCAATAGCACAGTGCATATCTGCACATACTCATATGAAAAGGTTTGCTGGTGGGTGGGTGCGAGACAGTGGTGCTACCTCAGTTTAGATAGTGCAAAGTGAAACAATAGCACATTTCCATTACAAAATGCCGTAACAATGAGTTAATGTCAAAAAATAATATATCAAAACGTTCAAATTTCTTATTTCAGTGGAAGGCCTCCCTTATAGCCCCAAAAAACTCCCAACCTAATCCATTTTGAATGCAAAAACTACGAGGCTAAATGATTATTTTCATCATGATATTAGGAGGGACGTCAAAAGTTTTCGACCCTTGTCAAAGGAAATGTCGACTGTGTGTGGGTGAAATTTTGGCAGTTCTGTTATTTCAATGTTTTTTAACTTTGGATTGTCTCAGGAGTTTTTTTTAGGAGAGAGCAAATGAGCACGTAGGTCATCTGATGGTAGGTGGTCACCACACACAAACATCCACCATATCGAGTCATTGCCAGTATTTGAGTTATTAATAGGCTCTTTCCTTCATCAGTAACAGTCGCATGAAATCAACTGCTGAACATAGGCCTCTTCTAAAGATTTCCAGAAGGGATTATCAAAAGTGGCCTGCCCACAGCGTGTTCCTGACCTTTTAGCTTTTTACAATGCTATATTATCTATATATAGTGCCAAGAAAAGTGTATTAGTAAAAATTAGACATGGTCTGGAGTTTATATGCTGTTACTATATCAAGGGAGCGGTCAACTGTAACCCCAATGACAAGCTAAGAATGCCAGGTACCAAAGCTTACCGAAGGATTTAAGAATACAAAGGCATATTCTTTTGTTTTTTTTTATAATTGCACAGCAAAGAAACCCACTGCACCTGATGGTAAGCGGAGAAGAGTCTAGATCGAGTGTCAACTGACAAGCGATTAGGCGTCACTCGACACAATTATGCCGGCCTGTTTGAACTAGATATACACAGGCTGACCCCGGAACGCGGCATACTTCGTGGGCCACTATGGCGGGTTTTAACGCCTTATACGGTGGTCGCTATCCGGGCGGATATAAAATGTATCCTACCCCCGGGGATGACTTCGCGTCTTCTAGAGATTTCAGGGTATTACCTATTTCCTTCTCACATGTTATGTACCAGCAATATTTAAACATAACCTTCCATTGTTAAAATTTCCTCAATTTTCTCAACACTTTTTCAACAAAAGTTTTCGAACGACACAAAAGGCAATTTATCATACATTTCCATTGAAAGTAAGTTGAGACGTACAGACGGACAGTGTTTATTGTGACTTGTGATTTATTGATGTTTTTTATGATTCATAACTGGAGAAGTTTTGGCCGTTGAATGGCGAATGCTTGTTAATATTTATAAGTTTGTTTGCTTCATTATCGCCGAACTGTAAATGCTATCTGTCGCTAAGAAGTGTGTATTGTAGATGCAGCTGGAACGATCTTATAGCCAATGATTACTGGATTATATTACATTTTACTGGTGGTAGGTCTCTCATATGTAAGAGTCCGTCTGGGAAGCAGCAGTGTGCATGCACTGTTGTGTTTCGGTTTGAAGGGCATTGTAGCCAGTGTAACTACTGGACATAATGAGACTTAATATCTTATGTCTCCGGATGACGAGAGCAGTGGAATGCCAATCAGTACTTTGTAAGTCAAGGTGCTGGATGGTGTTGCTACTTTTATGGGTGTTCGTATCGATTACCATCAGGCGAACGGCATGCGCTCGTCATCCTGAGACATAAGATGTTAAGTCTCACTATGTCCTGTAGTTACACTGGCTACATTGTCCTTTAAACCGAAACACAACAGTGCATGCACACTGCTGCTGCAAACGGTGTCAAACAATTGTTCATGCACATTATTGACTCGTTTTTATAAAAACATCATCTTACGCTGATTTAAACTCGAACTCCAAAACAATCCATACCTGAAACAAATAGAATATTTTAATTAGTGATACATTGACAACAAACAATTAATGTCTCCTACCATATGCTAAGCTTATAGAAAACTGTTTTTATGGGGAATGCCGGCATTTCTTGTCGACATAAGTCTGTAAACCCGTATTCCCAAACAATACTATGATGACGCACAGCTCGCTCGAACGCATAGGAACTGCAATTTCATAGTTTTCTTTCCTAAACGCTGATGTCTCAATCATCTTCCAACGACCGCCCTGAGCTGAGGCTCGTACCCCACTTAGGGGGTGCCCTCAGCGCGGTCGTTTAAATGTAAAGGGTTGGAGCGCCTAAGCCGTTCGCCCGAAAGTCCGGTGTGGTCAGAAAAGCCGACTCGCGTCAGGCTACTGACTGTAAAGTGATGGCAAAATGTTTTCTTTGGCCTTGTTCAGCATTGTTTATGTTATAGCCAACTGAAGCAAAATTGTATCTTAATATTAGAGAATCACAGCGCCCCTAGCCTACGCAATGTGAGGGCTGTTATGTTGAAAGCACTCTGAAATGGATTTTTTTATGACAGCATTGCTCCGTACCTTGATAATCGTTTGTGAATACGGACCTACATTAATATCGAATCCTTCAAAATTACCATACCATACCAGCCCTGTATTATATACTACCCACTGCTGAGCACGGGCCTCCCCTACTGAGAGGACTTAGGCCTTAGTCCGCCACACTGGCCTAGTGCGGGTTGGCAGATTTTACATACCATCAATATTATTTTTAGGGAATTCAAAGGTATGTAGGTTTCCTCACGATGTTTTCCTTCACCGTTAAAGCGAACGATAATTGATAAACAATACACATAAATTTGAAAAATCAGCGGTGTGTGTCTTGGGTTTTGAACTTGCGGTCATCGGTCTCGTCAGACCCTTGAATATTTCACCCTTATTTTTCATTACACCACGATTCTCTTATGCCTAGAGAATATTTTCCCATGCCCTACTTCGTACCAACCCTAAACCAATCATAATTGAAGCTCTAAAATCAATAGTTTTCAAGGAGTCTAAACTACTCAGTGACGTCAAAACTTGTTATTTACTCTTTGATAAAATTTCCATCCGCCCTATCCCCCACTCTAATTAAGGGTCAACACAATTTTCCAAGCATGGTGCAAACACCTGGTTGGCAACTAAAATCCTTTGCAATTGGCCTATTAGTTGAACTTTTAAAAAATATAGTCATTATATAATTACCCTTAATTTAAGAACCCTTAAAATAACCCCAAAGCCAAAATATGAACCCCTAAAAAAACTGTAGTTAGGCGAACTTCAATTGCAAATCTAGACTTTTCACTTACTCTATTGCTTTTATTATATTATTAATTTTGAGAAACGACCCCCAAAGTAACGATTAGGGGCACGCTAGAAATCAATTTAGTCTAGCCCTCAATGCTACATTATTGTAAAAACAACCTTAAACGTACATAATTTAGATTCCATCTTCTACAACAACTTACATCAATTTGCTTGATTTTAGACGGTAAAAAAGAACCTTATATTATATGCAATAAGGTTGGAATTACACTTTTAAATTAGTTACTATTAAAGAGCAGTTTCGCAGTTATAAGTAATTCTCAGTATGTCGTATAAAAACACAAATGTTTGGGACATAAATTACTAACTCGACTATAATTTAGGTTTTAAATAGCATTAGGTCTAAATCCAGATCAAGGAGATAAGAATCACAAGTGTTTTATGTATTATTAATTAACACCAATGTTTTATAAATGAATTAACAACCTATAAAGATAATTATGGGTTAGGGTAGTTTTGAGTTTGGACCTTTTAATAGTACCTGCCTCGGTGGCTTAGTTGTATTGTGTGCACGGTACGACAATGTCTTAGGTTCGATTCCCAGGTCGGGCAAAATACACACTCACTCACGCCTTTTATCCTCAAAGGGGTAGGCAAAGGTGCAACTAGTGCACCCACTTTTCGCTGTGCGTATTCCGTCCCATGATGTGATAGGGGGAGCCCATCGCCATATCGGGCACTAATTCCAGACTCCGGGCTTTTTTCCGGGCTTGTTTTTTCTTTAATGCCTATTTCTTTTTTTTAAGCCGGCAGCATCCAAAATCCTTCTAATTAGTCTATGGACAGTGATGATCATTTAGCACCAAGTGACGCACTTATTCATTTGTCCGATGCTATAAGAGCAATGAATGGACTGTTAGGCACCGCACAGACGCTGTCAACTTGTTGCTAAAAGACTATTATGAAAGATATAGATAGTGTAGATTTTCACAGCTAAAGTTAATAGTGTCTGCGCGTCGCCTTATTCTTGTCAGGTCTATGTCCCGGAAACAAACACAATTTTACCCAAAACTTATCGCACATTATCTATCAGATCAAACGATTATATTTGATAAATGATAACTAAATGACATAATGGCGCGATAAAAAAATATCGCATTTCTTTAACATGGGATATCTTCGAGGGTTCTCCTTGATAAATGATTCCACGAAAAAACAACCAAAAACCAACCTTACAACACCCCTATAGAGATTAAAATACAACACCCTGTACTAAAATATGGAAAATTAGATTTTATGTAACAAGAAATAGAGTGCAAATTTAAACGATTTACCTTTATTGTAATGCATCGATGTGATGGTATGTGATATTATACTTTAAATATGTAGAGATAAGGTGTAGTTTCGAGTAAGTTAGGGTACATTAGGGTAAGTAATTTCGTAGTTGACACCAGATAATTTATATAAGGAACATCGAGAGTTTAGGGTACCTTATCTCAATCGTAGAACCCTACATTTATGTGAAAGAAGAAATAATAGGCTGCCAGTAGTATGCAAAGGAAAAATTATCATTCTTTATTTTGAGGGCAAAAATCGGTAAACGAGAAGATTTTTATAGTATCCCGGCATATTTACAGAGTAGCAGTTGACATAGAGGGTGTAAGAAGGTCTTACCATCATCTCTGGCAGACGAAATCCTGCTAGCTAACGGACGAGGCTCTGATAGCAGAGTAACCATCATATTAGAGACTATCGGGCCCTCACACCCGCTTTTGCAATACCTGTAAGCCAGAATCAGCAATGGCAGAGATAACCATCATAGCCATGGCGCAGCTAAATGCCACAGGCGGATTATGGGCAGCAGCATGATGAGCGCGAGAAGGTCTTTCTTGTACTCGCCAAACCGCCTGCCAGATATGGCGAATACAGGCAAAAACTTTAATGGTAGAGAAGATTGAGACCAAGCCCCAGTCCCCGGCAGGTCCGCTATTTCTGGCTTCGGAAGCAATGACTATTTCTACCGCCAAGCAGCAGTGTGCATGCACTGTTGTGTTTCGGTTTGAAGGGCATTGTAGCCAGTGTAACTACTGGACATAATGAGATTTAACATCTAATACTAATAAATTTAACGCTTACCATCAGGCGAACGGCATGCTCGTCTCGTCATTCAATGCAATAAAAAAAAATACTGTGGCTGATGATGGTGATGACTTAACAAAGAGTAATTATTATACTCAGGGATCGTGAGAATTATGCCTGCCTGTGTTATATGAATGTTTTATAGCACCGAATGAGATGAGCAATAGAAAGGACTGGAATGATTGTGTCGACTGTCTTTATGGTCGCTTCTCCATTTACCATCTTTTGCACTAGAGTAAATTTCGTACCAAGAGTACCTTTTGATAAACATATTGAAGAGGATCTTCATGTACTGAACCCAGAATGTAACTCGTCAGAAAATATAACCAGCGGCTTCTCTCCAACGAGATATTCAATATTCTCCATCAGCCATCTCTTTTTATACTGGCACGGACAAGTGACCCACTGCACCTGATGGTAAGCAAAGAGGAGTCCAGATAGATTGTCGACTGACAAAAGAAAGTGGAGTCCAGATAAAATGATAACTGACGAGATAAATTACGTTTCTCCCTTACCAACCGCCACAATTATGCTGTCCTCTTTGAACCGGGTATACACAGGCTGATCCCGGAACGCAACTCACGTGGGCCACTATGGCGGGTTTTAACACCTTATGTACGGTCGTTGCTATCCGGGCGGACACAAAGTATATCTACTGGCAGACAAGGCTATTATTACGAAGTCACACTTCACTGAACCCAATAAGTCCCAATTCTCCAAAACTTATCTGACATACACACACTCACACTTACGCCCTTTATCCCCGAAATGATAGGCAAAGGCGCAACTAGTGCACCCACTTTTTGCCGTGCATATTCCGTCCCATGATGTGATAGGGGGCGAGCCCATCGCTTTATTGGGCACAAATTATAGACTCCGGGCTGATACTGAATACAAAAACCCAATATCACTATACCCGACCCGGGGCTTGAACCCAAGAACAGCTTTGCAGTCGTACCGTAATACAACTACGCTACCAAGGCACTTCCCTGACATATGAAAGGAATAAACCATATTTCAAATCCACCATTAATATTTATAAGGACAATAAGAACATAACTATGTAAATACGTGACATAAACCTACGGAACACTGGCCCTCAGTAAACCAGTTCGTTAGAGGATAAAAATTCGAGGTACCTTTTTTGCCAGCGCTGACGTTTCAGTACATAATTGGATCAAGTTGATTAGTATTATATTTCAAGATGCTGGAGTGATTCAATTTACTTTTCCAATAAAAATTCACGGGCCTTCCGACGGTACCTTTTTTAATCATGCTCCGGTTCTGATTAACTCATCCGGAACAGTTTGGTTTAAGTGTCGGTTATGTTTATAACCTTTATGTTATGAGACTTAAGATCTGGTGACGATTGCGGTGGAATGCCACGCAGGACTTTGTAACTCAAAGTTATGTGCGGCATTGCTATTGTTTATGGGCGGTCATATCGTTTACCATAAGGCGAACTGCTCGTCTCGTCATTTAACTGCAATAAAAAAATAATATATTCTTTGCTGAATACTGAGCGCCCGAGTAGTCTTGGTAGCTCTTTTCTGGTGGTAGGATATTCGTATCCGCCGGGATAGTGACCGTCGTAGACAAGGTGTAGAATCCGCCATAGTGGCCCACGCCTATTCTAGTCACTTTGCCGTCCCCTTATAAAAAAATATGACTATTAGTTCGTCACTCTGAGAGAATTATTTCCGATTACACCCACTCAGCATCCGAATTACCTTTGATATGTAAATAAAAAGCTATAAATTCAGTTAAAATCGGATATCGCTCGACCACGCCGCTGATCCGCACTGATTGCGCAAAATTGTGTGCTTTCGCGCCGGCGGGGGTTAGTGGGCCCCGCTAATTATTTGGACGTACGCATAAATTCGTACGATTTGCGCGTCCGCGGTCAATTTTATTGCATTCGGTCGTTAATGACTTATAAACGCTGATGCATTGCGGAGTGTTTGTCACGCATTATTTGAGACAATAATTTGTTGACGATACAAATTATTTACACAATGCAGTGATTGCGTTCGGAATTCAAAAATTATCGCTTACTGTGGTTTATGCGCAAATTATAGCAATACTGGTAAAATTAAATGGATAGCTTGAAACGACACAGTGCCTTGATTTACCTACAAATGGATTTGTCAAATACGTAGGACACGGCTTTGTTATTTACCAATGCATTGCGATTTTTTAAAGTCATTGTAGACAGTGTAATAACTGGGCATTATAAGATTTAACATAAATCTAGTCGTTAGTGGGGCAACTAGAGAGACTATGCCATCATATCCACCACTGCAACTCCTCTAACCCAGAATAACCGCGCATTAAGCGGTATAGGTGAGTCTTAGGGAATACTAATCCGTATTTAACCCACGACGAAATTAATCAAATGGAAAGGCAGGGAGGAGTTTGATATATAATTGTCCATTTTCCTCGATAGTCTCGATATCCATCGTATAATGCGGTAAAAAAGCGAGCCTACCTCGGAACCCCCGGGATACCCCTATTGGAAATATATTCCTATCCTAGCTGCCTCGGTGGCATGGTTGTATTACGGTACGACTGCAATCTGACTGACATCTCGGGTTCGATACCCAGGTCGGGCAAAGTGTTATTGCGTTTTTCTATTCAGTATCAGCCCGAAGTCTCCAGACTTCGGGGTGATACTGAATAGACAAGTTCCAATTTGTTCCCGATATGGCGATAGGCTTACCCCCTATCACATTATAGCACGGCGAAAAGTGCGCCTCTGCTTACCCCTTCAGGTATAAAAGGCGTGAGTGTATGTAATCCAATTCTGGATAATCTAGTCGTGTTATTCAATTTGAATAGTCAACATTATTTAAGCCGCCAGTATGAATGGGATAAATCGTTCGAAAAAAGAGATAAATAAAGTTTAAAATATAGATTTTATTAACAAATCTTCAAGAATTAATATCACTACAAACCAAAGAGTTCTAACATTACTGTTGAATGTCTTTGCTACAAACGTAAAAGACAATCTTATATCTAAATTTCATTACTTTAAGCGTTTTTGCACACCGTACTCATAACTTGGTGCGTCCCACGCTGGCCTATATTTGGGAATGAGTATATCGAGAACTTGTAGTCACAAACTTTTTGGTCCGCTTTTAGCACTTGAATATAATATTGCGACCAAATGGTATATCTTTTTTACTTAGTTTCTTGACGCACGAATTGTGTTTACGCACGTTGTAAGTTTACCCAGATGTGTCAGTTGAGTCTCGCGTATGAAATACATAAATAATTATTAAATTTTTCGATATCCATAATGCTTTTGTAAGAATATGCATGGAATGACAGATGAATAGGAATTCAAGTCATACGACGCGACTATACGCACATAGTATTAACGCCAAGCTTCTATAGTCGACGCACCGGGACATGCATAAACGTACAAATTCGGACGACTTAAATTCGTACGAAAACGCAGCCAAAGTGCAAACAGCCTTTTGGCGTGTCGTGATCCAAAATCAATCGGTATTCTTCATGGTATATAGCATCAACATTATATTATTTCAATTTCAGTCCTCACCATAAGGTTCAATATACTTTGCCGCCGTGCCCAGATAAAAAATACTAGCCTATTTATGCCAAATATATTCCCCAGATACTCTCATTATGAATCTAGGACAATAGAATAAAAACCTTTTGATATTTTTTTCAAACCTAATCCGACAAAACAATGTATCAAATTTAATTATTCGTCCCTCCCCGCGCCCCCGGCCTGTCAGAACGAATGAGTGAATGGTCCACTGAATGAATGTGCGATTGAATTAAATTGTCCCGCGATCCGTCATTGTTGTTTTATGAACGAGTAAAAGGAATGATTTTTAAATCGAGTAATATTGTTCGTGTGGGACTATGTTGTTATTACGGGTTTGTCTGGGCTTAATCCGACTAAGGCGAATGAGTATTATGAATTTCAGGAATGTATGGTGGTATATTTAGTGCTGGAAATATTTACGGGATGCCTATATTAAGCAGTGAACTTTATATGGCTGGTGATGATTTTTTGTCTGACTTTACGGCATAATATTAACAATGCGTTCCATCTTGTCTAAAATTATGCAAGGATTTTAGTGGATTTACATCAGCTAACCTCGGAACAAAGCCTGAACCACTTCTACCATTGTGGTTTATATTATGTATGGTCGGTATACTAGAGACTATCCTGCCCTCACACCCGCCACTGCAACTCCTGTAAGCCAGGATCAGCAGGGGCACGCATTTTATGATACCGAGCTGTGAAGCTCGACGAGTCTCAGGGAACACTAATCTGTCTAACCCGCAACGAAATTAATCAAATAAAATGATAGGGAGAAGTCGGAAATATTAATTGTCCACTTCCCTCCATAGCAAAGCTATACTAGGTTAAAGTATCTGCTACTCTCTCACCAATCTTGTGTCAACCTTCTTCCGCAATGTGAGGTCAACCCAACAAAAAATATTTTACGACCGAACATAAACAATCGAAAGTACTTGGTATGTAATTGTAAAATCCGATCGTATAAAAGTCGCTGTGAAATTGGATGTAACTACCCCGTCCGTCATTAGCGAGGGTTGGGGCCGGCCCTCATTTCACCCGTAATAAAACTGGTTAATTGAAATTGACAGATTTCGGTGGCTATTGCCTTTTTGTGATGTAGCTAAATGTTATTTTCGAATGATTGACGGATATCTTTTGCGTATAGTAAAGTGTTGTTTGACACATTTTTTATTATACATACATGCATGCCTTTGTCCTTTTTCAAGGAATGGCAGTGGTGTAAAATCCACGCTTTACTAGCTATGTTAGGTACGTAATAGGTTGCGAATGCCTTGCCATTTATCGTCTACAATAAGATAGTTTCCTATGTTTACATTTGTACATTATTTTATATGTAACACAAAATAATGCGTAAAATAAATTATTCTGTGAAATCCGTATCAAAATTGGTTGAAAATAAAGCGGTTATTCATATTTGAAATATTGCTGTGAGCAAGAGTGGGGGCGTGACGGGGATATCGCGCTATCTCTTTCGCACGCACGAAGCGTTATGGCCGGCGACACTTGGTGACGTCACAGTCTGATATTACTGTTATTTGACAACTTCCCCTTCCACCAAACTTCAAAGCTTTATAACTTAGTTATTATTGTGCTAATTATTTTTCTGTTAGATTTTGGATAGCAAAAATTTTCGATAAATGTATTTAATAAAAAGTAGTTAACTACCATTGATGTGGGTTTTTTAATACACCAATGTTAACTACCTTATTCTCTTTAATTTTATGATCCTGACACTAATAATTAAAGATGACATCATTCTATGTCTCTAGACCTGCGTGGTGGACTAAGGCCTAGACCTTCTCAGTAGAAGAGGTTCGTGGCCAGCAGTGTGACAGTATATTAGAAGCCTAGTATTATTATTATACACAATATAGTTAGCTGTCTCAACGCCAACGCCTAGTGAAGATCACCAGTAATTAAATCTTCTAAGCGACATTCTTGCATTTCACGACGAGGCGACCAGAGTCTATTTGACTCATCGTAAGAGCACTGATGTTGTCAAGTGATCCCCATAGAACCAAACATCAAGTTCTAGCAAATTCTTTGTCCAGTACCAAAACTGTCCCACATTTTCTGACAGAAAATCTAGCTCTATGAACCACGCCAAACACAATTCTATGACGTATACAATAAGGTATATAATCTAAATTAAACCTGTTCTCAAGAGCTATATAGTTACATGTAACACACTCACTTTTACATTTCTCTTATTTACGAGAGCTTCGTAACCTCTCGGGGGAAGATAAAATGTCGCCGAATGACGATTGTTCCTCAAGACACACGTTTTTACTACAAGCGTAAAATGAGGGAAAGGGATAGAGATATTCATCCATTTGTAGTGTGAAAGAGAGGGGCATAGGAAGTCATACGGATTAATTTTATGCATTGTAAAATGAATTGTTCGCGTTGGGATACTTTGTATTTAAGATTATAGAGTTTTTAGACTAAATAATGATAAAAGAAATATAGGTATTAAGTATATTATCTTTATGATTGTAGTACAATCTTTATTTGTGAATTTTGATGATTGGTACATGTATTTATATTATGGAAAGAACATAAAGATAAATAACGTTGTATAAAAATTGCCATGTTCCGAATAAAGAAAATTCACTTTCAATTTATTGCATTAAACGATTATTGATTTGAATTAATTACATGAATATTCGAAGTTTGCATGTATTCGTGGTTAATTATAATTATTAAAAGCAATAGGTTCAAAAAATATCTAAATATAGATTTCATATTTGAACAGGCTGCCAGCTGTCACTGTTATTATACGAAACAACACAATACTTGTATTTTCGTATCAAATACAAAACATTATATATTTGTTAGAAATATTTTGTACTATTATGAAACATAAAAACATCTATACAAATAGAAAGTAACTGAATACACTAATGCCAATTAATTATACACAACACATTTACCTTTGATAGTGACTCAAATGATCATCGACTGCCTAGGTAGCGTAGTTGTATTACGATACGACTACAATGTTGAGATCTCAGCCCGAAGTCTGGAATTTGTGTCCGGTATGGTGATAGACTCGCCCTCTATCACATAATGGGATGGAGTACGCACGGCGAAAAGTAGATGTACTAGTTGCGCATCTGCCTACCCCTTCGGGGATAAAAGGCGTTAAGGCGTGCGTATTTCATCCCATGGTGTGATAAGGAGGGGGGGAGAGCGAGCCTATGGCCAAATCGGGCACAAATTTCAGACTCCGGGCTGATACTGAAAACCCAATATCACTTTGCACGACCCAGGGATTGAACCCAAGACCTCAGCATGGCAGTCGTACCATGATAAAACTACGCCACCGAGGCAGTCAAGTCAGTGATATGAAGTTCTGCTATCTCTGCTGTCTTACACTAAACTATCCACCAAGGTCACTATCATTCTTCGGCAGTCTTTTACAAATATCTAATTAATTTTTAAATATAATAAAACAATCAGTAGGACTGTAAGCGCCATTTTATTCCTGCTCTGGGTCATAAATAACAAAGCGTAGAAGGTGGCTCGTAAATTCGGCATCCTAATATAACCGGGTAATGTAACCTCGTGGTAGAATTAGAAAGAATTACTGTACCTTACGCTTTTCTTTTATTTTTTCGAAAGAACGGGACTATAAAAAAATTTAATGACACTTTATTTTAACTAGACTTTTGCTTGCGGCTCCGCCCGCGTGACTGAGTTTCCCGGGATAAAAGCCTATGTTACTCGCTGATAATGTAGCTTTATATTCGTGAAAGAATTTATAAAATCTGTTCAGTATTTTTTGATTTTTGTCGTTACAAACATACAAATCTTTCCTCTTTATAATATTAGTATACACTAAAAACAGCAAAATATTAACATCATTTTTGAAAAAAAAAACGAGCGAAAACAGGCAGTCTTATTGCGAAAAGCTATCTTTTTCAGACTACTAGCAGTAATTATGAGAAACAAATTTATATGAACTGAATGAGGGTATAAAAGACTAAATGACAATAGCACACGTGGATTTTGTAAGTATTTTACGATAAGACGAGACGAGCATGCCGCTCGTCTTATGGTAAGCGATACGACCGCCCATAAACAGTCGCAACGCCGCACATAACTAAATAATTACAAAGTACTGTGTGGCATTCCACTGCACTCCTCATCCTGAGAAATAAGATGTTAAGTCTCATAATACCCAGTAATTACGCTGGCTACAATGTCCTTCAAACCAGAGCACAACAGTGCATGTACACTGCTGCTGTAGAAATAGACATTGCGGCGGTATCTACCCAGACGGCCCCTCCTATACGAGAGACCTTCCACCACTAGACGTCATAGCGTCAAGGTAAACATGGATACTAATATGTGAGTGTAATACTCATCTCATAAAAAGTCCCCCCCCCCACACTAATAAGTTACAAAGGCACTCAAAAGCAGTGAATAAATTAAATCAGTTTTAATTGGGACCGTTTTAATAACTTTTGTAATTAATTTTCAATATAAACTTGTAACTCTTCATTAGACATGATTTAATTATTTTTTCA
Organism: Sphinx pinastri; assembly: GCA_947568825.1. Lineage (NCBI taxonomy): Eukaryota > Metazoa > Arthropoda > Insecta > Lepidoptera > Sphingidae > Sphinx > Sphinx pinastri. Next base: position 10,873,261 of record OX387640.1, on the reverse strand, counting down.
TTCATTAATGTTTTAGGGTTGGAGGCGTGTCAGAGATTCAAGTTCATTTGACTTGTATCTATATATGTCAACTATATAATAATAATAGGGATATTAGGCCTACATTATATACTAGGTGACGCTCGCGGCTTTGCCCGTGTGATAATGATGTATTTACAACCTCGCCCTTACAATTGTCATCTTTTATTTGTCCTTAGATTCCAATAGGGAGTCTGCGGTATTATCACCAAATGAGATGTCCGCTTTTTGTATGGGTGCTGGGCCTCAAAATCTAACCAGGCACAAATTTTATGGATATTAAAGGGGCGAAAATATAGATCTTGGATCCATTAAAAATATTTTTAGACCCCTCCATTTATACCTTCCTTTTTTAAGAACATTCATTTTTAGTGTAGTTTTTAAGCAAAATAAAATTACATAAATCTCAAAATCGGAGGTTCTTAAAATTATACGATTTATAGCAAAGGCCTAGTTTTTGGGGGTACCATCCAAATATATAAAATATTTTGGTTAGAATTTTGAGCCCGTTTTTGGACATGTCCTATTTGGCTTAGCTTTTAAAACTTGTCGACTTCCTAACGACAATTCTACAAGGAAATCTAGTTGAGTTTCTTGTACGGTAAAATTACATCTAACAAAGATTCTTACACTTTTAAAACTACACCATACCTTCAGAACATAAGGTTCATTTTATTATAATAACTTTTTTTTACAAAACTCAAAGTACCCAGCAGAAGTCACGTGTAAACTCAATATAAACCCGAAACGTGAATGTTTACGTTCCGAGCGAGTCGCAAATGAACGTATTATTTTAAGTGCCAACTCGAGAGGTGCGGGCACTCTCTCACACCGTTATATGTAAAGGCTTTCAGTTCTTTCAATAAAATATCCACTTAATTACATGAGCTCTGAGGTTAGCTAAGTCTTGGATTCAATTCCTAGACCCTAGAATGTAGTACAAACCACGAAACGAACGATCGTGTCGTTTGATTGTGATTGGTCGAGAAACCAGACGAGTCACGTGTGACTAACACGTTGTTAGTCTCTCAACCAATCACAATAAAACGAAAGGATTTTCAAGTCGCGTTTTATGCCACATTCTAGGAGCACAGGTTGGACTTATTTAAGAAAGTTAGTTAAACCCTGGGTTTCTCCAAGTTAATTTTTATAAGAGTTTTTCTACTGTTATTTGCCTTATACGTCGAAGTATGAGAAGACATTACTATGGAAAATGCAATCACATAAAACATTTTAACTTAAATTCTACAGAAATCTTGTTAATGTGGGAGAAACATACAATAATTTAACAGTTGTAAGATATATAAATCTATATAGTATTTTGGACCTGCATGCTACAGGTTGTCTAAATGGACCTTGTTGAGACTAGATTGAATTTTCCTTTTAATACAAAACAAATTGAAAAATTAACTTTAAAAAAAATCTACTGGTACTATTTGCGAAAAAAATCTAAAACAATCTAACAAGAACTGTGACGTCACTCGCCGGTGTAAACGCGCCTTGTTATACAGTTTTGTCGAGTAAAAAGACAATATGAAGAATACGCAGCGCTTATAACGGATTTATGAAGTCAAACGTGAACCCTCGCTTCAGGTATTACGTGTGTGGGCGTGGACTGCATGAGGTGTTCGTTTGACTCAATGATAGAGCCAGTTCGACCGGTCCTTGATAAAATTCCAGACAAAGACATTATAGTTAGTTATAGACCGGACGCCAGGACCAAATTTTTTATCCAAAAGTTATTACCAATTCGTAGTTAGTCGCTGTATTATCTGACATGGTATGCTTAATTTGAAAAGAAAACAATTTTTTGGAAGGAAATATGCCAATTTGCGCATTGCGATCATGTCAAAGTATATTCTAATGCATTTTACATGGGTGTTTTGCTATTTCAAGGTAGATTGAGTTATTGGTGAGCAGGCTAAAAATTTTGTTGACAATTTTCCCAATATCCGCTCTATACAATCTTAAAAACTCTTTGTTCCAGATAACTGTCTAACATAAAACGCTATCTAACAAATATCTGACACATTACTAGACTGTCTGCCAATTATTTATATTCGAGACCTGTGAAAACAAAAGTTGTAGCTTATATGATGAATAAGTTTCGAATTGGCTATCAGGAACTTTATCAGCATGTGGTGCAAACGGCCCTTAATATAATAAAGAGGTAAGGTGCACGACAACTTAGTTGGGAATGGAACGGTCTGACGAGACAGTGTCCGCAGGTTCACAACCCAAGGCACTTCTAACTTTTCGAAGTTACATGTGTATTATTTATTAATTATCGTTCTCTTTAACATTGAAGGAAACATCGTGAGAAAACCTACACACACACACGCACACACACACAAACGCACACACACACAAACAAAAGTCTTTTATCCTCGAAGGGCTACCCCTTCGAGGAGCAACTAGTGCACCCACTTTTCGCCGTGCATATTCCGTCCCATTATATGATAGTGGACGAGCCTATCGCCATATTGGGCACAAATTCCAGATTCCGGGCTGATACTGAGTAGAAAAATACAATATTACATTGCCCGACACGGGGATCGAACCCGAGACCTCAGCATTGCAGTCGTACCGTAATACACCTACGCCACTGAGGCAGTCAGGAAACCTACATACCTGAGAATTGTCCAAAAAGAATTTCGAAGGTATGTGAACTCTGCCATCCACTATGTCAGCGTGGTGGACTAAAGTATTATTATACATACTATATCATAATAAGTCAACTGAAGCCAAAATGAAAATTCGACCAGTAAGAGACCATCCCTTAAAAAAACTTTGAAATCAATTTAGATATTACATCTGAACTCATGCTAGAAAATTACATAGGTCTCATTTCACTGGTTAATCCTCTATACTGGACAAACGTTACCAGTAAACATAGACAAAGCGATATCTAAAGATCTCTAACATAAAAGTCACAACCAGTTGTCGCTTTACATAACTCGTTCTCAGAAATTTTAACCTCCTTCACCGAACACGAACAGAATTGCAAGTCAAGCGAAAATCATAAAAAGTGTCCGATAAGAAATATAAAGCTGGATTAAAGCTACACATCAAACGGAAAAACATTGAAAACAAGAAAAATTAGAAAAGCGAAGGGAACCTGCTTACTACTCTTAACGTTCTGCCAGCGAAACACCTCAAAGCTCGTGGGGCGAGGCATAGGCGGACGCGATTTGGACCTAAACTGAGGAATTGACAAGGATTTAAAATATTAGAGCCAGTTTCACCGGTTCCTGATAAAAGTTCCAGGTGACAATCTGTCGTAAAACTCTATCTAACAAATAAAGTATATGTCCGCTTGTTGTATGGGTGGTGGGCCTCAAAATCTAACCAGGATCAAACTTTATGGATATTAAAGGGATAATAATATGGATAATAGATACTTATAAAAAAAATTTTAGACCCCTCCATTCATAATTTACTTTTTAATAATGTTCGTTTTAAATGTACTTTTTAAGCAAAATAATATAACATAAATCTCAAAATCGGAGGATTTAAACATTATACGATTTATTGGAAAGGTCTATTTTTTGGGAGTACTATCCAAATATATAAATTATCTTGGTTAGAATTTTAAACCTGTTTTTGGACATATCCTTTGACACAGTTCTAGCTACTTTTTCTGCCAATTATTTCTATGCGAGATGTATGAAACCAAAAGTTGTAGTTTATGTAGTGGATAAGGTCCTAATAAGCTATCAGTGACTTTATCAGCATGTGTTGAAATTAGCCCTTAGTGCCCTAAAATGTATCTTTCTAATATTGTTAATGCGAATGTTTGTGAAAATGTTAGAACGTTTGAAATTTAGTCCACTGCTTGACTTCACTCGACTTTCATATCGCAAATTAAAATCCAAATTCGCACTACCTAACCCCACAATTTTCCGCTCCCACTCAAACCCCACAACAGAGCCCCAACCATCAAAGTTAGGGTTTGCCTTTCGGTTGTTAGAGTTTACGACTCCGCCTTCGTCGGCTAGTTCGCGAATTGCCTGTAATTGTGGTTCCTTGCTTCTATTGATCCTTTTTATTGCTGACGCGAATAAAATATTTTTGGAATTCTATTTAGAAATACGAAATGTTATTTAATTATGAATTTTAGAGAATTTTTGTCTGCAATTCCTAATATTGTTATAATCAAACAGACAGACGACTAAGTGATACTGTAAGGCCCCGTTTTTTCAGGTGCTAAACCCTGAAACCATTGCAATAATTTTTCAGGCGATTTATAGCTAATATCTTCATTTTTGTGTGATATTAAAAATAATAATAATTGACTAACAAATTGCATGTGTTTTATACCTTGATGAATAGAAGGTCTTTCCTTTTCTTTGAAACGAAATAGTTACTAAGAATTATGGTACATAGAATCTTAATGTCTCAAGATGGCGTATATAGATAGCGTACTGGTGGTAGGTCTCTCATATGTAAGAGACCGTCTGGGTGGGTACCACCGCAATGTCTATTTCTACCGCCAAGCAGCAGTGTGCATGCACTGTTGTGTTTCGGTTTGAAGGACATTGTAGCCAGTTTAACTACTGGACATAATGAGACTTAACATCTTATGTCTCAGGATGACGAGCGCAGTGGAATGCCACACAGTACTTTGTAACTCAAGGTGCTGTATGGTGCTACTACTGTTTATGGGCGGTCGTATCGCTTACCATCAGGCGAACGGCATGCTCGTCTCGTCATTCCATGCCATAAAAAAAAAAAAAAAAAAAAAAATATAGCACAGCACCACAAATATTACATAATTAAAAGTTATGTATAGTGTCACTATTGTTTGAGTGCAGTTTGGCATCCTAGGGTATGTAGATACCGAAGAATTCTCTATAAGAATTTCCAAGGTATGTCAAAGCTGCTAACCCGCACCAGGCCAGCGTGTTAGACTTATGCCTTAACCGTCTCAGCAGTAGAGAAAGCCCGTGCTCAGAAATGGGCAGTATATAATACAAGGCTGGTATTATTTCGTAATTTAATAAATGTTAAAATTGTATGAACTAATCAGCACCAATTAGATTAGATTAATCCCGCATTATATAGTTAAGATCGTACATATATTCATCTTGACCCAATTCTGTCTACCCCCTCTACCTTTGTTCTATTTGGAGGTTTACGATCGCAGTAACTGCCCGCGCGGCAGTAACTTACCGTTTCAACTCTTGTAAATTTAAATTATGGCGCCGCGTAAATACAAGGGAACGAATGACCGAACTGTATTGAATGAATTTATTGGACATTTGTTCGTGGGCCATTAGGGTTTTGTGGAGTTTTTCCGTTCCAATCAAGTTAGAACAGAATTGGGTAGGTATTGTATTGTTAGGAACAGAAGGGATTTAGATTTAAATGAAGACGATTTATCACTGAGTTTACATAAACACATTTAGCCGAAATACTTTTACAAAGATATCAGCAACCAACCGACCAGCATGAAAGTCAAAGATAAACTTACTCAACTGTCACTAAGACTACGACTGAGATCGACTGCGAGACTGAGCCCGACTGACCATGCACATCGACACGGCACCCTTTTTATACTCCCAACTGCCACTTCCACTTTTAGCTTGACATTTCAACTGGTTAGCATGCTACAAATACCGTTACAAAACTTTTATCCTAATACGGCCTCTCCTGACGGGAGTCCGTCCTCGGGCTTCATCTTCTAGCTCTGAAGATCAGTCTCCAGAACTGGCAATGAAGTCTGAATGAAGTGAAGGTGCAGCAGACTCTTCAGTGCACCTCTGTGTCCCGGACGTGCTTGGTTAATGCTTGCTGAAGCCACCAGGTTTTTCGTTTTCAGAAGTCTGGGCGACGCTAGGAGCATTAGCCTCCTCAAACTCGTCATTTGCATCTGCGTATAAAAAACCCAAAGCACATAAATATGTCCAAAAATATAATAAAACACAACCCCCCAAAGTACGTCCCATGTACAAGGATCACATGCCCGAGCGCACTCTAAAGCAACATCCAATAACATGAAACTATACCTCACTTGGAGTGTATCCGTCGGTCTGGATAACATGTTGGACATAAGACAAAGGCTATGCCGACCGCAAGATAAAACTTCCCTTAAACGTGTTCACTCCTTAGGAAACTTTAAAAACATTTCCATAAAACTTTAGTTTTACAAAATATACAGCACCCCAAAACGCCCTTCCACCATCGCCTCCTAGAAGAAGTCATTGACATTACTGGCAAATAGTTACTAAAGTGAATACAATCCAAACAATGCTTATTTAAGCGGTGTGTGATTGACGATCTGTTGAAATCGTCTCATCGAAGCTGTTCGATAGCTGCAGTGAAGACCGTTTTTCAATCGAAACAGTTATGGCACTTGTGCTTCAACTAGCAGTAGTCTCCATTCCTGTAAAAATAAAGAAACACAGGAACATCTTATTGCTCAGCCATTCCTGACCCTCATGAGGTCAGGTGGAAAATAGCTTTGAAGGGTTGGATACCCGTTTCAAAACTTTTCAATTTCATCGTCAACTAAAATTTTAACTTTAATTTCAATTTCGAATTAAATTTCAATTTGGAATTTAATTTCCATTTCAAATTTAATGTCTAACTATAATTTGTATTAGGTGACGTAACACCAATCTATCAGTATACGAATGTGTTCATCACTTAACCAGCAGCACACTGACAAAACTTGTTACATAGGCGGTTTGCCAATAATTTTGTACTCAGATCAATCTTTTAAATTCATGAAAACAGAATCCTTATAAAGAACTCATCGAATCATAATAACAAAACAAAGAGACATGGCAGAATGAAAACTTCTCACCCGAGTGCCTCGCGAGGAGCGCGTAGTTCAGTAGCGCATCGCCAGGAGCGCACAGTTCAGCAGCGCACGGCATCGCCAGGAGCGCGCAGTTCAGCAGCGCAGCGCATCACCAGGAGCGCGCAGTTCAGCAGCGCAGCGCATCACGTACAATCTACCGGACCGAAGTCCACACGCACACAGTGCGTCTGCCGGACCGAAGTCCACACGCACACAGTGCGTCTGCCGGACCGAAGTCCACACGCACACAGTGCGTCTGCCGTACCAAGGTCTGCACGCATAACCACTTTGCGTCTGCCGGACAGAGTCCGTGTACGTTTACGAAGCAACGCCATAATCAGACCAAGGTCCGTGAGCACATTAAAAGTGTGCTAGCCGGACAGAGTCCGTGAAGGCCTCGGGCCCAAAACCAGACTAAGGTCTGCACACATTAGAAAATGTGTCAGCTGGGTCAAGGTCTGCACACATAACCACTTTGTGTCTGCCGGACAGAGTCCGTGTACGTTTACAAAGAAACGCTCAAATCAGACCAAGACCCGCTACGCACTAAAAAGTGCCAGCCGGACAGAGTCCGTGAAGGCCTCGGGCCCAAAACCAGACTAAGGTCTGCACACATTAGAAAATGTGTCAGCTGGGTCAAGGTCTGCACACATAACCACTTTGTGTCTGCCGGACAGAGTCCGTGTACGTTTACAAAGAAACGCTCAAATCAGACCAAGACCCGCTACGCACTAAAAAGTGCCAGCCGGACAGAGTCCGTGGAGGCCTCGGGCCCAAAACTAGACTAAATGTATCACACATTACAAAATGTGTCAGCTGGATCAAGGTCTGCACACATAACCACTTTGTGTCTGCCGGACAGAGTCCGTGTACGTTTACAAAGAAACGCTCAAATCAGACCAAGACCCGCTACTCCGCAAGGACCAGAGCGCGCTGATCCGCAGTGCATAGAGCGTACCGTTCCGCAGCGCACAGAGCGCATCGTCCGCAGCGCACAGAGCGCATCGCCCGCAGCGCACAGAGCGCATCGTCCGCAGCGCATTTCCGCAGCGCATAGAGCGCACCGTTCCGCAGCGCATAGAGCGCACCGTTCCGCAGCGCATAGAGCGCACCGTTCCGCAGCGCATAGAGCGCACCGTTCCGCAGCGCATAGAGCGCACCGTTCCGCAGCGCATAGAGCGCACCGTTCCGCAGCGCATAGGGCGCACCGTTCCGCAGCGCATAGGGCGCACCGTTCTGAAGCGTATAGGGCGCACCGTTCTGAAACGCATAGGGCCCACCGTTCTGAAGCGCATATGGCGCACCGTTCTGAAGCGCATATGGCGCACCGTTCCGCAGCGCATAGAGCGCACCGTACCGTTGCATGCCGCCTGGAGCATGCCTCCGCACGTCTAACATGTACCCTGAAGTAACATTCAGGCAAAAGCTTATGACTCACGAAAGCAAGCGTGCACTCGAGCTTTCACGAGCAACCACCTAACCAAAAATAATTTTGAACAAATTCATTTTAACAAAAATTAACAAAAGAAGGTGTATTCCGACTGCTTGAATTCCGGACTTCAATCACCCACAATACACCGATCATGTTTTGTAGTCCGTATAGCAAAAGGTAAAGAGGACTGGTCCAGAGTCATTTACAAAGGTTACACATGACTTTCACCACGCGTATACTTGAAAACAGTTTACATACCACGGCTAGAGTGTCTGCCAGGCCATAACCTGATATGCATTATAAAACGCATCTGCCAGGACTACGCCTGTTATGCATTAAAAAATGCATCTGCCAGGCCAACGCCTGTTATGCATTAAAAAATGCATCTGCCAGGCCAACGCCTGTTAACCGCTACTCCGCAAGGACCAGAGCGCGCCAATCCGCACTCGTGCAGCCACGAGCGTGACATTCCGCACTCGTACAGCCTGGAGCGCGTCGTTGCGCGCTGCTCCGCATTGCGAAGATAGGGCACATACACTGCATGAATATCCAATTCCTGCAAACATAAGAACCACAACAGCAAAAACACCGTTCGGCCTTTTCTGACCTTAAATAAAATCTGGCGTTAAACTTTCTGAACAGCCATCTCATTGCTACAACAAGCAAATCCACCTGCGAAGTGGTTTGGGCAGAATCTCCATTCACCACCACGTGGTAAAACGAGATCCCAACATTTACGAAGATTATGGAGAAATAAAGGAAACCATAACCCTCAAGCAGGGATTACGGGTAATACGATACCAAATATCCTCTATCATTGCAGCAATCGTCAAATCCACCAAAGGATCCCACAGAGGCTCCTCAGTAGTCACGCTTTACGGGGTCTTCTAACGCTTAAAACATTGAGTAAGTACCCCCCCCGCAAGGATCTTCAGTCCCTGCAATCAAAAATATCACAGCGGCATCAATCATTCACTCTATCCTGGCCTTCAATCAAATGTCACATCAAACTTTGACCAGGAGTTCAGTAGTCATCTTAATATGAGGACAACCTAAAAATTATCGCATGACACGCTCTTAATCCAAAATTGTAAATAGTGCAGTGCTACGATCCGATACCTTGACCTAGGAAGGCCAGCCATCCTTCAGACCGAACACTATACACTTAGATCACTTTTATCAACCAAGGCCATGTACAATCATAGTTTACCACAACGGGTATTTTTCTCAAAGTCCTTTAGTTTAAGGACGGCTTTGTTCCAATAATAACCACGAATTGCTCGTTAATCAATGTCTGTACATGCCCTGTTAAACAAGATCACAATATTTGTAAAGGTTACCAAGAAATATAGGAAACCAGAACCCTCAAACAAGAGTTATGGGTCATACGATACCAGACTTCCTCTATAGTCAACGATGAACATCCTCTACGATAGGACAGTTAGCATCAATCGCCAGTTGACACCTCGCAATTACTTTGCCCAGGACACCAACTGTGACACCATACGCAGCACATCTACCGGAACGTTAGAGCACCAACAGGATCGTTTGAGCACCAACAGGAACATTTGAACACCAACAGTTTGATCGCGGTACACACGCAGATCCTTGTTCATTTGAAGCCGCATGCACATGACGTCAGAAATGAACATGCGATGGCTATGTTTCACACTTGTCCACTTTTATTCACGTTGTAGTCTAGTTCTTATCCCGATATTACACAGCGCAATTTTTTTCTTCACGCAAATTGCGGGTAGTCAAATATCTCCATCGTACCATGCATGTAATCCACATAGCGAACACATGTAGTGAGCACAATCTATTTCCGTGGGCATTGATTACTAATCCCACTTCTGATGTTAGGAACAGAAGGGATTTAGATTTAAATGAAGACGATTTATCACTGAGTTTACATAAACACATTTAGCCGAAATACTTTTACAAAGATATCAGCAACCAACCGACCAGCATGAAAGTCAAAGATAAACTTACTCAACTGTCACTAAGACTACGACTGAGATCGACTGCGAGACTGAGCCCGACTGACCATGCACATCGACACGGCACCCTTTTTATACTCCCAACTGCCACTTCCACTTTTAGCTTGACATTTCAACTGGTTAGCATGCTACAAATACCGTTACAAAACTTTTATCCTAATAGTATATTTTCAATGTTCTGTTTTTAAAAATATGTTTTAACTATAGAATAGGAGCTTTGGTATTGGACTTTGTGAATTATCGGTCGCTTTAACGGTGAAGGAAAACATCGTAAGGAAACCTGCATATCTGAGAAGTTCTCTATAGGGATTTCGAAGGTATGTGAAGTCTGCCGACCCGCACTGGGCCAGCGTGGTGGCAAAAAACCCTCTCAATTGTAGAGGAGGCCCGTCTTCAGCAGTGGGCAGTATATAATACAGGGCTGGTATGGTATGGTATAGTATAGGAATTATGTTCAAGAATAAATTAATTATTATTTTTATTTAAAGAGTAACTGTAAAAACAGAAAAAACATGCACGTTCTAAAGGATGATTTCACTCGACATTGCATTGGGTGAAGAAAGAGATAGCGAGATACTTAGATACCCACTCTAACTCATTGCAATATTTAAAATATAAATTTCAACGTAGTTGCCCAATCATTTAAGGACTATTTAGGGTTTTAATTACCTACTGTTACGCATAAAGTAAATGCACAAAATTAAATAAGCAAATAGACATAATTTAACCAAAATTAGCCGAATAAAAAAATGTTGTTCCGTTTCAATTAGTTCTCGATAATAATTTCAACTATGTCGATTTAGTTTTCGTACCAACGCGGTTCTATCAAAATCTATTTGTAATTATGAAAGCATCTGATTTCCGATCTAAATAGCAACACTATTGCGATTACGTGTGTAATCTGTTTATGTTCACGCCGAGCGCGCGGGGCGGCAGAATAATAAACATTCTCTCTCGTTAACAACGCCGAGCCACATAATGGAAAGATTTTGATTATCTATTTCGTATGTTACTATTATGAAATGTGTACATTTCGCAAAACCGCAGAACAGTTTTGAATGAAATTTGATACTTGACAAACTATAATATTCAGGATTTTTTTTTTTTTTTTTTTTTCGCGGAGAATGTGACTTATTACTACCGCCCAGCCTTCAAGGGGGGGGCGACTGAGCGGTTATGTTGGGTTCACCGTGCCTTACGTCCCGGCGTTGAGCCGCCCGGAGAGATGTAACCATCGGGCGACCGCCGGGCCGAGTCCCTAACCTATGTACAACGCACGGCATACCAACCAAAACTCCGCGGTGGCCATCTTCGGCGCATTAGGGACGGCTGCGGGCTTCCTCTGACGGGAGTGTCTAAGTTGTCGTCCGCAGCCGCCCCTGCGCGTTGCCGCCTAGTGCGGCCCGTCTCCTGTTGTGGGGGGGCTCAGGAGCCCCCACGCACCGAAGGACGCCCTCGGCGTCAATGGCAGCGTGAGGCCTACCAGCCACGCTGCCGTCCATCACAGGGATCGCTACATTGTGCTAATAGATCACAAAAATTAAAGACGGACAGCCCCCTGCCGCCCGCCTGCGACCCCCGGTGGCCCCTATTAGTCGCCTTTTACGACAGGCAGGGGTTACCGTGGTGGAATTCTCCAAACGCCCCCAATCCACAGGGCGGAATATTCAGGATCCTAATTATACCATGTTGGACCATACATTTAGTTGTAATTTCGAAGGTTTGTGAAGTCTGCCAACCCGCACTAGGCCAGCGTGGTGGACTAAGGCCTAAACCCTCTCAGTTGTAGAGGAGGCCCGTGCTCAGCAGTGGGATGTATATGATACAGGGCTGATTGCATTGCATGTACTGTGGTAGCTATCCGGGCGGATACAAACCACACAGGCAGACAAGTCTATAATTACAAAGCCACACTTCACTGAACCCAATAAGGCCCCATTCTCCAAACTTACCTGACATATGAAACGAAAAAGTCATTCTTCAGTTGCATTGCATTGCATAAAATGGCAGTATATAAAATAGGGCTGGTATGGTATGGTATGCATTTAATTTATTTAGTTATCCGTTGGTGTATTTAATCTTCACAGAGGATGAATTCATATAAATTTTACATTATAATAACATATGTAAAGGCCTAAAATCAAGTAAATTACATACAATTTTAGATTTGAGCTAGTAATACAAGTGAAATCTTTGTTTACCTAATTTTTTTGTCATGTAGGGGAAAGCGGTTTGTATATGTCTGCTATTTGTCGCTTTCCTTTTACCAAAGTCTTTGTTGCTTCCAAAAATAATATGATTTCTATTTGCTTTGACGAGACGAGTCAACTAGCTTTTGGTTAGGCGTCACTCACAAATATACATCATGCTTTTATGTCCGAAGGAGAAGGCAGAGGGGAAAGGGCACCCACTTTTTGCCATGAGTTATTGTGTATTACTCTGTGTGTGCTACCTTCCATGATATGTAAGGGGGTGTGCCCATCGCCATATCGGGCACAAATTGCAGACTCCGGGCTGATAACTTTCCCCGACAAGGGGTTCGAACCCGGGACCACTACGACACCGAGGGTAAGCGTACATTTGTATTACCATATAATTAGCTGATCTCACTCGTCACCCCTCTGGGTGACGTAACATCTTATATCATCAACCACATGAAGTCCACTGAACATATTGCATCCTCTAAAGATTTCCACACGGACTTGTCAAAAGCAGCCTGCATACAGCGTGTTCCTGCGATTTTCATCAAGTCGTCTGTCAATTTTGCAGATGAACATCCAGTGCTGCGCTTGCCGGAACGTGATCTCCTCTGGAGACTTTTTTTGGCCCATCTGACGTCAATCTGAGTTAAGTCTCATAAGTCACAGTAATAATTGTACAATATCCTTCAATCTGGATTACAATACTTGTCTGCTTGGCAACAGATTACATAAACAGACTGTGTGGAGGTACCTACCGAAAGACTCTTGCTTAAAATAGACCTACCACTACAGTACTTACATTATTACATGGGACCTAACATAGCTGCTGAAATGTGGGTGTGTTAAACCTCTGCCTACCCCTGAAAAGGCGTGAAGCCATGTATGTACTAGAGTACTTTAAAAATAGTCTAAAAATAACATAAAAAATATAAAATTCATGCCAAGTACTCCATATTTTATCATCCCAAAATCTTTTGCGTATAATTCCCAAATTCTTTATAATTGGGTCTGTACCAATGTTACTAAAGGGACCATTGTAAACAAGCGTGTACGATGCGCTTTAAAAGGGTTCCGCACCATTATTTATATTCTACCTCAAAGCAACAGTGTGCACGCACTGTTGGGTTCCAGTTTGAAGAACGTTGTAGCCATAACATTTTTATATGACATATCTTATGTCTCAGCCATACTTTGAAATTCAAAGTATGGTATTGCTACTGTTTATGGCCTGGAGTAGCTTACCATCAAGCGAGCACCATGCTCGTCTCGCTACCCAGCTGTAATAAAAAAAGATCCCGGTTTTACATTTACGGATCCCTAAAAAACTGAAGGAAAACGGCTCCAGTCACCGCCCCAAGGGTCGAATTCATTAATACCAAGACGGGAAATTAGCTAACTTTACACGTCATTAATCTTAACGAAAGGAAAATATTAGACGACTGTTGGACTCGGAAAACTTTAGAAAAAGGGTCTTCCGTGTTTTCGGATGTTTTTACAAGTTTTAAATTTATAATACCAGCCCTGTATTAGGTACTGTGGCCAGACCACCTTGTAAAGGTCGCAGGAACAAGCTGGATGCAGGCCGCTTCTGACATGGTGGTCTGGAAATATTTGGGGGAGGCGTATATTCAGCAATGGACTAAAGGCTGAATAAGAAGAAGATTAGGTACTGTTCGGTATTATATATTGTGGGAGATATTTAGACCTTAGTCGACCACGCAGACCTTTTAAGATCTACTTGGCTGGTGGTAGGAAATCTCTTGATCTGCCCGGATAGGGATCATCGTACATAAGGTGTTAAAACCGCCTTATTGTCCTTAAAATATTAATGTCGCATTCGAAGTATGGCTTAATCCTTTCATATGGTAAGTTTGGAGAATGGGGACTTATTGGGTTCAGTGAAATGTGACTGCGTAATTATAGACTTCTCTGCCTGTGTGGTTTGTATCTGGCCGGATAGCGACCACCGTACATAAGGTAACTAAAAAACATACATAAGGTAAAACTCGACATAGTGGCCTACGTAAGTGTATCGCGTTCCAGGATCAGCCTGTGTATAGCCGATTCAAACAGGCCGACATAGTTGTGACAACTGGCGAGGGATAAGCATCTTTCGTCAGTCGAAACTGTATCTTCACTCCGCTTAGCACCAGGTGCAGTGGGGTCACTTGGCAATGCCAGGATAAAAATAAAACTTGAGTTCGTTGTTATGAGTTACACTGCGGAGTCCGTTATATACATTCAATAAGACAGGAATAATTATTTGATCGTCGAGAGAGGCACCGTCTGCTTAGTTGATATCTATATTAATATCAAGAGGTATTGTATGTTTGTTAGTAGGAAGTAATCTCTGGAACTACTAAACTGATTTCTATGAAATTTAGTATAGAGATAGTTTGAGATCCTGAAAAGGGAATAAGCGTTTTATCCCGGAAAACATAAAGTGGGTTTTTTCCCGAAACATTTTCACGCGTGAGGAGCCGCGATGAAAAGCTAGTTTAGTATATTAGGACTACACTCGCACATTATTCACGAATTGTATATTAGTCGGCATTTTTTTTATCTTTTGCTCCGAATGACGAGACGAGCATGCCGTTCGCCTGATGATAAGCGATACGACCACCCATAAACAGTAGCAACACCATCCAGCACCTTGACTTACAAAGTACTGTGTGGCATTTCACTGCGCTCGTCATCCTGAAACATAAGATGTTAAGTCTCATTACACTGGCTACAATGTCCTCCAAACCGAAACACATCAGTGCATGCACACTGCTGCTTGGCGGTAGAAATAGAAATTGCGGTGGTACCCAGCCAGACGGTCTCTTACATATGAGAGACCATATGTAGCATACCACCAGTGAATGTGGCACACTAACTTTAGGAGATAAATTTTTGGCTTTAGCTTCGTAGAGCGGCTCGTCCTTACAATTATGTGACGTAATTTCTTACCAATACTCTTTTTATAGTTCGAAGTAATATTTACCGTCGAGTACTGTTTACTAGTCTTCCATTTTATCTTTTACCATTTTAGAAATGGTAAAAGACAAAAGGGAAGACAAATTAAAAGGTGGGAAAATGATCTACCAAAAGGATGGAGAAGAATAACTCGCGACAGAAATCTGTGGAAGAAACTAGGGGAGGCCTATGTCGAAGGACAACCAGATCAAGAAACTGGTTTCTGAAGAACATGTAGTCACATTTTGAATTTATATTTTCGTTGTCAAATTAGATTTAAAATATTGCATAAGTTAAAACTGTACTTACTATAAGATCAGTGAATAAAGGCTTTTATTATTTATTATTATTATTGTTATACTGTTACTACAAACAATTCTAGAGATTTTCTTTACAAACTACCTTTTTATATTTGTGCAGCGAACCGAAACAATACATAAACAACATTTCAAATGTAAACTCATAACTCCCAAGCGAGCAATTTTGATATAAAACAGTTTTGACAATTTAACCAAGACCTCCCACGCCCCCTGCGACAATAACAAAACAATACAAAAAGAGCCTTGCGGTCCATTCGTCTAATGTCCTTTTATACTGGACAATTCTAAACTTTTGTACTGAAGGAGCTGTGACGCCTTAACAAAAGTACTATAATGTGGGTCAAGTTAAACTGGTTTAACAGGCAGTTCAAAAGATTCAGTTTCATACTGCTGTTATATTTCTTAGAAATGTTTTGTATGTTTTATACTTTGTTATTGTCGGATAGTGTGAATCTCTTTAGATTTAATTTTCCAAGCTTGCTCTTTGTTGAATTTTCTTTTGTAGTAAATTTAAATAAAGTTCACGGTGAAATAATATTTATTTGAGTATTATCCTAGTAATAAATGGGGAAGCTTGTGACGTTTGTACGTTTGTTAGAAATACAGCAATTGCTGGACGGATTGGAATGAACTTTTGCACACAATAGACCTTGCCTCGGAGATTTCACTACAGACTACTTTTAAAACTGCTGGTTTTGTATAAAAACATTACTTATTATCATCATAACATATTGAGTGCTCCAAATGTACTACTCACATTAAGGGCTCAAAAATTGCTGAATTCTCTTAAATATTACATTCACACACACACACACACACACACACTCACGCCTTTTATCCCCGAAGAGGTAGGCAGAGGCGCAACTAATGCACCCACATATCACCGTGCGTATTCCGTCCCATGACGTAATAGGGGGCGAGCCGATCGCCATATCGGGCACAAATTTCAGACTCCAGGCTGATACTGAATAGAAAAATCCAATATCACTTTGCCCGACCCGGGGATCGAACCCATGATCTCAGCATTGCAGTCGTACCGTAATACAACTACGCCAATGAGGCAGTCATATTACAGTCATGCATTCAAAATCTATATTCCATTCATTCGGTGCACACAAATATCCACTACATTAAAAATACTTCCTTGGCTTACGAAAATATTTATACGTTCCTGTCAGTTGTCACAAACATTTACTGAGTTAGAAGATCTCAAAATTATCAATAAAAGAACTTCGACAAAGTCAATTGATCATAATTAGCGACTGCCTTGGTGGTGTGGTTGTATTGCATGCGGGGTACGACCACCGCTCTTAAGTCCCGGGTTAAAATCCTGGGTAGGGCAGTGATGTTGGTTTATCTGCTCAGTCATCCTGGAGTCGGGAATTTGTGTCCGATATGGCGATAGGCTCGCCCTCTATCACATCATGGGACGGGACATAGATGACGAAAAGTGCCTTAGTTGCATCTCTGCCTATCCCTTCAGGGATAAAGGCGTTATGTGTGAGTGAACTTAAATTACACACACACTGAAACACAAAACCAAGTTATGTATAAACATGTACCAAGTTTTCATTTAAACGTTTGAAACTTGGTTCACCTTGAACAACTTTTGGTAACATATCATGTTAGATTCTAGTGAACTTTAGGCACTCTTTATGATACGCGATACCTCGGTCTAGACAGAATTTAATTTGTTCGATAAGAAGGTCAGATTCTACTAGAAAATTTCATGACAATCTATGAAATACACATACGCACACACAATTTTTTCTATGAAATCTATGATCAAATATAATTTTCTTATGAGATAGATTTGTGTAGACGATGACTTTCTTTTGTTTTGATAGACGAAGGAAGTGGTCCAGATTATTAAATAGATTTGCCGCTCGTAATCCTACTATAATAATATTATAAACGCGAAAGTTTGTAAGTATGGATGTCTGGATGTATGGATGTTTGTTACTCTTTCACGCAAAAACTACTGAACGGATTTCGAAGAAAATTGGAACACGGGTAGATTATGTACTGGATTAACACATAGGCTACTTTTTATCTCGGGAAAATATAAAGCGGGACTTTTATCCCGGGAAAACTCTGAATGAGTTTTCGCGGGCGGAGCCGCGGACAAAAGCTAGTATATAATATGACAATAAAGCAAATCGTAATTATAGAATTAGTTATAATAGTAATGGAAAAATAAAGTGGACGACAGCCAAGTTGGGAATGGAACGCTCTGCCGAGACAATTTCCGGAGGTTCAAAACCCAAGGCACACACCTCTGGCTTTTCGAAGTCACGTGTGTATTGTGTATTAATGATCGTTTCTTTTAACTGAACCTACATACCTGAGAATTTTCCATAAGAGTTTCAAGGGTATGTGAAGTCTGCCAACCCGCACTAGACCAGCGTGGTGGACTAAGGCTAAGGCCTAATCCCTCTCCGTAGTAGAGGAGGCCCTTGTTCAGCAGTCAGCATAATACAAGGCTGGTATGGTATGGTTAAATACTCTATGTTTATTACTATAAGATGTTCATCATCTAAATCGATATCAAGTACCCTAAAATGGATCAAAAGTTAATCTATATAACTCAGTAGTATAAGAAAGACCAAGCTTCCTTCAACCATCTCACTCCAATGTGAAGTCGGTGCAACACATTTTCAGAAAGCATTTCACTCAATTTTCACAACCTGCTATCGAAAAACCAGCTATATTAATTAGACCTCTCAAGAGACAACATACATTACCAATGTAAAATCTCCCACGATAGCTAATTATGAACTAAACTTTCCAAGATCTTTGGACCTAAAACTGTCACCTAACAAGCCCATATTAAAATTAATATGTCTTCAAACGTTTTTGCTACATCTTTGTTAGCTCTAGTGGGTCGTCTGGAAGTCAAAGTAACTTCAACTTTTTGTCTGTCTGCCCTCGACTTGAGCGCAGCTGGTTTCACTTTGATTCTTGTCGTTATAATTTATTAATGATAGGTCTGGTGGACCTGAATAGGCCTGATTTAAGGATTAGAAGGAGTAAAGTATCGTCATGTCTAATTAGGAAAGCTGTAGATGTTGCATTGTCAATTTTAGAGAAGGAAAATTGTGAAGTAAATCGTTAGAAGCCACGGTCTGGCAATTGTCAACGCTTAAGCGACGCTCGAGACAGAATATCTAATGAGTTTAAATGTAAGTTGGTAAGAAATAGATAGATTGAATAATCTGTTGTCTGAAAAAGGTGAGAGAATTACAAAGTGCAAGCTAAACCTATTGCTAACATAAACTTTTTCTACGTAACACAAAAGATATCGTCTATACGGAACCTTTTAAGGACTCATAAAATGTTGTCAAGAGGTTTATGTCGGACTTTTATGTCGACGCAGCGTATAAAATATTATCTGAGATACTTTATTATAGTGGAAGGGCGTGTTCGTGACTCGAAACTATGTGGGGGACGAAGGTTCATGAAGGCAGCCGCGTGATGTCACTGTGGTGCAGTAGACGAACGCTATGTGTCGCGCTGTGTCACCGGCGCGTACTGCCGCGTGCTGTCGCGTGTGGTGCACTAGACGAGCGCTCTGTGTCGCGCTGTGTCACCGGCGCGTACTGCCGCGTGCTGTCGCGTGTGGTGCACTAGACGAGCGCTCTGTGTCGCGCTGTGTCACCGGCGCGTACAGCCGCGTGCTGTCGCGTGTGGTGCAGTAGACGAGCGCTCTGTGACGCGATGTGTTACCCCACGTATAGCAGTAGATAACTACCCTCATAATGTTATTTTAGTAGTTGATGGACAAGTAATATTACATATGCCCCAGTATTTGGCCACACGCCAAGACTCTAATTTCATAACGTGAAACTTTAATGAGAACATACAATATTTTGTCAACTGGTTCGTAACTTATAACAACTTAACGTTTAAGTGAAAGTTTGGACGACTCGTACAGGAATTCCTCTTTAATTGTCTTCATTACTCCTGCATTTCTTGGAACCAAACCACATACAACTTGTGAAATTATATTAACCGTTATTACCATTCTTTAAAATTCACATTTGTAGAAATCGGCAGTCGTGTCAAAGTTCCTTAGTTTTAGGAAATTATTCTGAAGCCAAATGATGCGAGCGACTTTACAGAAGTTTAAGTAAAGTTGATTTTGCATTGGCTCAGTTACTGTTCGTTCGACGAGTTTTTGCGAGTGATTTAATTCCTAAGTAGGCTTAGTAATTAATCAGATATGGAAACGTAAAACCACGTAATTGCAGGTTCGATTATAATGAATACACGCGGCGGAACACCTATTTTGATAAAGTTAATTTGAAAACTTCATGTTTCGAGGTAATAAGTAGTTATCAGCATAATTGCCGTGAAACAAAAAACAGATTAATATTCTAATGTCCTTTGTGTGTTGTTGTATTACAGTATAAGGTGTGTATCACAGTATTGCTGGGGGTGGGTTACATTTCGTATCCGCCCGGATAGCGACCATCGTAACCCGCCATAGTGGCCCAGGTAAGTGTCGCGTTCTGGGATCAGCCTGTGTATATCCAGTTCAAACAGGCCGGCATAATTGTGTCCACTGATGAGGGGTATACATCGCTCGTCAGTCGACGCTCTATCTGGACCACTATCAGTTTACCATCAGGTGCAGTGGGGTAACTTTGCCGTGCTCGTATAAAGCATAAGGCATTTTTTATTCAATGAGCAAGGCTAATGTATTGGTCTAATTATGGTAAGCAATTACCACCGGCCAAAAATTCTGGGTGATAGGAAACATCGCTTCGTTTATTTCTAGCACCAGACAATATTTTCATCGTATTTCGGTTTCAAATCACTGCGGTCACATTAATAATATGCTTTATGACCTTTGACAAGTCCATCTGGAAATCGTTAGAGGAGCCTTATGACCATTTAACATTTAATATCACTTTACACACTCGAGTGCCACGCAGCTTTTGTATTTAATTTTTCTGCCCCTCTAAAATGTGGTATAACAACACGACACTAAAGTTCTTTTCGTTAAATTGTGATGATTGTGATTGGTTAAGAGACCGCTGGTGGTAGGTCTCTCATATAAAAGAGTTCGTCTGGGTGGGTACCACCGCAATGTCTATTTCACCCGCCAAGCAGCATGCATGCACTGTTGTGTTTCTGTTTGAAGGACATTGTAGCCAGTATAATTACTGGACATAAAGAGACTTAACATCTTATGTCTCACGATGACGAGCGCAGTGGAATGCCACACAGTACTTTGTAACTCAAGGTGATGGATGGTGTTGCTACTGTTTATGGATGGTCGTATCGCTTACCATCAGGCGAACGGCATGCTCGTCTCGTCATTCAATACCATAAACAAAAAAAAACCAACGCGTGAGTCACATGTTAGTTTCTCGACTAATCAAAATGTAACGACACGGACTCTCTTGTCGTATTTTTTGACACATCCTCAGGGGAGAGCGTGGTGAAAGTTTATAGACAGTCTTAGCGCTTAAAATAAAGCGAGCAGCTTGCACGTCTCGTTATTTAGTTGTAAGTAAGTTTAATACATATCGATATGCGGTATCGATTTCTAATACTATACGGGAATCGAACTCAGAATCAATTTATCGTTACAATATAATATAAGCCTTTTAGGGTCACCGTGTGGGCCTAATGTATCAAAAATCATCGTTTAATTGTTTATGTTGAATTTTTCGCTATCGACAGACGTTATTTATTAGCTTAGCCTGGCCTCAATTCGTCTGATAATTTCATGCTAGACTAAAATAATACATAAGTAGGACGAAAAACTGTTTTTTAAGCTGTTGCATAGCTTCTATAGCGGGCCTTGAGCGTGGAGACCGAATCCAGAAATTCCGTAACGAAAATAACCTGACATCTTTTTGATCTTACTAATATGAACCTTAAATACAATGCGTAGAAGCTATAATTCTTGAAACGAGTATATTTTTATTTATTAAAGTCATTAAAACCATTTCTTACTAATCTAATATGAACCTTAACTACATTGCGTAGAAGCTATTTCCCCAGCGTTGGCACGGCACGAGTACAAAAGAATCGAACGTAACATTCTTTTTTCAAATTTTGATTTATTCTACTTTGGTTGTGATGACCATTGCATTTCTGACATTTATCAATAACATGACTAAACGTGCGTTGCTCGCATTTAAAAATCTACTTTATGTGGTAAGCGTAAGATCGAATTTGTGTTTAGTCAATCAAAATTTGTGATAAAAAATGCTATGCAATAGCTTTACCGCGGCAGTCTCCGAGTGCCACACGTATTTTTTTTTTAATGTTCAATATTTAATCTGGGTAAAAGTAACTTAAACTATAGCTATATTTTCTTGTTTTTCTGCTTTTTATAAAAAAAAAATATCTATACAAGTTAAGTTCAACGGTAACATTTATTTCATTTAAAATAAATACACACATTATCTGTTATTTTAGTGAAGAAAAATTAGCAGCAATAGTCTGGTTGGGAATGGAACGGACTGCCGAGACGAATGTCCGCAGGTTCAAAACCCAAGGACCTCTGACTTTTATAAAAAGTTATGTGTGTATTCTTTGTGAATTATAGCTCGCTTTAACGGTGAAGGAAAAACAACGTGAGGAAACCTACATATCTGAGTTCTCTATAAGAATTTTGAAGGTATGTGAAGTCTGCCAAGCCGCACTAGGCCAGCGTGGTAGACTAAGGCCTAAACCCTCTCAGTAGTACAGGAGGCCCGTGCTCAGCAGTGGGCAGTATATAATACAGGGGTGGTATGGTGGTTGTGGTTTGCAAAATTATATATGATTTTTCTGCTCAGTATCAGCACGGAACCTTACATTTGTGCCTGAAATTTGAAAATATCACACCATGAGACGGAACCCACAAGGCGAAAAGTAGGTGCCCTGATTGCACCTCTACGAGTATGAAAGCGTGAGGTGTGTGAAAAAAAAGTATGTTGGTTATAATACAAAAGTAAATACCTAGGTGATTTTTTTCTAATACTGGCTGTGCGTCTTTGATTATCCTGCTAAATCAAATTACTTATACTATCGAAGTCAAAACAGGTACCACCACGGGCACATCCTAGTATACTCATCGGCAGAAGTTTATGGCGCGGAAACCACCCCACTTGTAACGTTAAGGGCTGCATCGGGTTAATGACCGACATTTGAATTAACAACATAATTACTTCGTAGGTTTTATTTACCCTTATAGTAGAATACGATTTTTGTCGGGCAAAGAAATATGTTACGATGGTGAGAGATCAGAGAGAGACAGGCAAAGTCATAGATACTGCATTTTTCTACTCAGTATCAGATGGGAGACAAGAAATGTGTCCGGTAAATGGCAGACCTGCTCCCTATTACATAGGTCCTAATAAAGCTGGTGAAATGTGGGTGTGATACACCTCTGCCTGCCCTTGAATAGAGAAAAGGCGTGATAATTATGTACATTGTTGTGTTTTAGTTTGAAGGTCGCAGTGTATTTATCATATCCATTGTTTAGTATGGTGCTCTACTAATGAGAGGATTTGAGTCTTAGTCCACATGGTGAGGTTACTGTTTATAGTCAGTCGTAGTTGTTGGTACAAGACGAGCAACTGTCTCATGTCGTCTTCCAGTTCCATATAAAAAAAAAATACGTGTGGCACTCGGAGACTGCCGCGGTAAAGCTATTGCATAGCATTTTTTATCACAAATTTTGATTGACTAAACACAAATTCGATCTTACGCTTACCACATAAAGTACATTTTTAAACGCGAGCAACGCACGTTTAGTCTTGTTATTGATAAATATCAGAAATGCAATGGTCATCACAACCAAAGTAGAATAAATCAAAATTTGAAAAAAGAATGTTACGTTCGATTCTTTTGTACTCGTGCCGTGCCAACGCTGGGGAAATAGCTTCTACGCAATGTATTTAAGGTTCATATTAAATTAGTAAGAAATGGTTTTAATGACTTTAATAAATAAAATAAATAAAAATGTACTCGTTTCAAGAATTATAGCTTCTACGCATTGTATTTAAGGTTCATATTAGTAAGATCAAAAAGATGTCAGGTTATTTACGTTACGGAATTTCTGGATTCGGTCTCCACGCTCAAGGCCCGCTATAGAAGCTATGCAATAGCTTAAAAAGATTATTTAATTACATAATTTTGGACTGGTTATCTTACCGTGGTCTTTGGTTGTAGATTTTTATGACTTAAGAAGGTATAATGCTAAGAAATCTAGCTAAATTCGACCAACGATCTCGGCCTCGGCAGGAATTAAACCAATGAAGCGATCGTACCAAATGTTTGCGACACCGTCAACGAGCCAAATGTTTACACGCGGCACGTGTAATGCGCCCGTTGACGCCAACTCGCGCGTTATAACAGCGCTTTATAGCACTTTATAGCGTTTATAACAGCCTATACCGCTTTACAGCGTGTCGTGTGGTCGTCACGTCATTCGTTAGGCGATACACTGAGCGAATGAGTGAATGCGAGAACAGGGAACGAGGTTTGGTACGTCAACTGGAAGATTGGATTTTGACTTGAGTTTTTCATTTGTTTTAAGAACGTTCTATTTTTTAAATATTTGAATACTGGTGTATATTTGTGGAGGAAGAAAAATAAATAAATTTGTACAAATTAAAAATCACTCTTGTTGTGTTTTTGGTTAAATTCTTTAAGGTTTTATATGAAAAAATAAAATATAAACTAATACATATAATTATATCCATACACTCAAAGTTTCGAGGGAATTCTCGGATCATAATATGAGACGAACAAGCCTATCTCCAAGCAGTTGTAGTAAATGTATTATGTAACATGGTACAGCTTAAACGAAAACAATATTTTACAGTATTTTTTATATTATATTGATTAGCAATAGTATGTATTTCACTTTTACAATGTAAATAAAACTGATATTACAATTCAATGTATTTTTTAAGAAAAAGAAATTGTAAGGGATGTTAAATAAACGTATTATGTAATTTGTAAAATACTTTTCCGAAAACTGACAAGTAGCCAATTCCATTCCCGGACATTTTCTTCGAATCGAAAACTCACGTGGATTCTCAATCGAAAATAAATAAAATAATAAAATTATAAATGTTAACATAGCACTTAAGTAATTAAAATGTAAAGAATTAATAGATTCATTAACAAAAATCGAACATTACGAAATGAGTTATAAATTCGGGACATTTACCAAATTATACCGAGAAAGTTCATTTGCTACGAGACAATTTATTTAATGTCTCAAACTGTTTTCAACGTTGTTATATTACGAATTATTAATACATTTGGATTTTATCCATCTTATTTTGTGGTAGAGATATAATTATTATTAGTGGGCGTCCAGTGGTCGAAATTCGAGCGTCGGAATTAATTATATTTGTAACAAAAGAAAGTACTCTACACATTACTCTACCACATGTCGTACCGGTTTAGGCCACCTGATTATGTGAGATCTTACAAAGATAAATTATGTTTCGTCAAACTACAGTCCTTAAGTGAGAGAAGAGATCTTTTGAACTTGGTCTTTCTCCACAAAGTCATGAACGGTATTATTGACTCCCTCGCATTACTAAATAAGGTCTCGATTGAGGTACCAAGCAGACCTCCTAGGAGGCTCGGTCCTTTATTTTATGTACAATCACCCAATTTGGTGCTAGTACACTTACGCAAGATAAAACGTACATTTTTTATATTTTACCAAGCAGTAATTAGCAAGCTGAAGTGGTAGTGGGCAGGGCACATAGTTCGAAGAACTGACGGCAGATGGGGCAAAAAGGTTCTCGAGTGGAGGCCACGTACTGGCAAGCGCAACGTCAGCCGTCCACCTGCAAGGTGGACAGACGTCTTGATAAAGGTCGCAGGAACACGCTGGATGCAGACCGCTTTTGACAGGTCCGTCTGGAAATCTTTAGGGGAGGCCTATGTTCAGCAGTGGACGTCGCGTGGCTGATGATAATGATGATAACCAAGTAGTAGCTATAATTTTGGACATGTATAAAAGAAACAGCAGATAACTCTTAACGTTTCCTTTAGTTGTAAGTTGCGTGTTGCTGACAGACAACGCGCAAGCGTCTTATTTAGAACCTTAAGGTGGTCGAGCATACACTTTTCTGACTGTACGTTTTACCATAACAAATACAGGCAAACACGCACCTGTCCTTCGTCTGCCTTGTTTGTACAACCAAACAGTAAATAACATTAGTATTGACATTTTTGGTGACAATTTGTCATGTATCTATACTATATCTATACTAATATTATAAAGCTGAAGAGTTTGTTTGTTTGTTTGTTTGTTTGGTTGAACGCGCTAATCTCAGGAACTACTGAACCGATTTTGTAAATTCTTTCACTAATAGGAAGCTACATTACTCCTGAGTGCTATAGGCTACTTTTTATCCCGGAAAAACTTTTCCACGCGGGCGGAGCCGCGCGCAATGCTATCAAAGATAAAATTGTAAATAAAACTGGATCTTAATTTTGTTACTTTTTTATATATATTTTTATTTTGGCTGTTTTATTTTTACCTTTTAGTTTTATTTCATAGTTTATTATATTTGTGTTTCTTATATTGTTACAGATTTCAATATTTTTATTATGCTAGTTAGTTACAGTTGTAAGAATACTACTCTCGTTTTTTTCGCTTTTGTACAATTGCTATATGGCTCATGTTTTGGTTGCATATAATCAGAGTTGCAATTATTTTTTGTTAAATATTAATGTGTGATATATTTGTAAATTATCATTGTGAACTCAGTTTGCAATCCTAAATAAATAAATAGGTAAATAAAATAAATAAACACACATTATACATAAATTTTATTTGCCTGCACTCGTCTATATGAACTTCAATTATGCCAAATCGTACACCGTTCCGTGCGCGCAATGTGCTTACAAAGAGTACAAAGGTTTTCTTCGCGTATTAATAGTTACTGGGAGTAGGTCTCTCGTATGTGAGAGGCCGTTTGGGTAGGTTCGCAATGTCAACCGCCAAGTAGCAGTGTCCAAGTATTGTTGTGTTCCGGTTTGAATAACATTGTAGCCCGCGTAATTCCTGGGCATTATTAGACTTAAAATGCCTATTAACACACGTCCATGTTCCCATAATATATTCCCGGTTTTAATCCTTTGAAACCCGTTGAAGATAACTTAAAAAAACAGTAGTTCAATTTAAGATCCTCTCCTTTCGCCAATGACGCGGTATTTCGGTAACAACCCTTAAATAGGGTGATGCAAAAATTACCTTAATGGATACAACGTTTTTCTTTCCTCAATAACTGTTAGAGAAACACAAAGAGCTTTTTTATTTGTTTAAAGGACATGTCTAAAAACGGGCCTGAAATTCTAAACAAGACAATTTATATATATTTGGATAGAACTCCTGAAAACTAGCCTTTTGCAATAAATCGTTTAATTTTAAAGACCTCCGATTTTGAGATTTATGTAATTGTGTTTGGCTTGAAAACAACACTTAATATGAACGCTTTAAAAAAAGTTGGTCATGAATGGAGGGGTCTAAAAATATTTTTTTAATGGATCTAAGTTCCATATTATGCCCCTGTAATATCCCTAAAGTTTGAGCCTGGTTAGATTTTGAGGCCCAGCACACATACAAAAAGCGGACATCTCCTTTGTTGCAAAATTAGAAACTTTTTTGACGCATAATTCTTAATATTGGTTCGTCGTTGTGGCATACTTTGGCTAATTGCAAAGTTCAGAGTTTCTAGCGATGATTTTCATTTCAAAATTCTGAGTGTTGCTACTGTTCAGGGGCAGTTGTGCTTACCATCATACGAGCAACTTGCTCGTCTCGTCATTCAATTATCCGTGCGTGAAGCAAATAACAAAGTTAAAAATCTGTTCATGAATCTCAACTATGAAGACATGAGAGATTCTTGAAAATACGTGAATAATTTGATAATTTCATAACATTATACAAACACAACATAACATAGCACACACACACCTATACTAGAATATATAATTATTTTTATTTGGGATATATTAAGACATTTGTGAAATTAAAAACGATGCCTACGATACAGGCACAGCCTAGTGTGAACATCAACGTTAAAGATAATTATGTACCAATAATTTGGATAAATAAATAAATTGTATAAAAATACAGTTCTATCGCTACAACCCTCTAAATATAAATTTACCTTTCCCTAGAGAAAACAAACAAAAAAAATCGGGATAAACGAAATGTAAATCATGTTTTGTAATTAAATTTTAAGGGTTACTTTTGTGTCATATATCTCTTGATTGAATTTTAACTTTCATGTATACGAGATTTTTTACCCAAAATAGATTTACAGCTTTGATGAAAATTGTTTTACCTGAAACAAAAACAAACAATTATTATAATACAATATAACATACATAAATATAGCAGTAAAAGGAGACGATAGCCTAGTTGGGAATGCAAGGACTGCTCAGAGTGGAGACAAACATCCACAGGTTCAAGTCCCTTTGATTTTTTTTATGGCATTGTATGAAGAGACGAGCGTGCCGTTTGCCTGATGGTAAGCGATACGACCACCCATGCACAGTAGCAACACCATCCAGCACCTTGAGTTACAAAGTACTGTGTGGCATTCCACTGCGCTCGTCATCCTGAGGCATAAGATGTAAAGTCTCACCATGTCCTGTAGTTACACTGGCTACAATTTCCTTCAAACCGAAACACAACAGTGCATGCACACTGCTGCTTGGCGGTAGAAATAGACATTGCGGTGGTACCAACCCAGACGGACTCTTACATATGAGAGACCTACCACCAGTAAAAGTTTTCCAAGTTACATGTGTAGTTTGTCAATTATCGTTCACTGTAACGGCGAAGGAAATATTGTGAGGAAACTTATATATCTAAGAATTCTACATAGTCATTTCAAAGGTGAAGTTCGCTAACCCGCACTAAGCCAGCGTGGTGGACTAAGGCCTAAACCCTCTCAGTAGTAGAGGAGGCCCGTGCTCAGCAGTGGGCAGTGTCTCCTGCGCACTCCGCAGAGAGCTTTGGCGCAGCGGGCGATCAGGGCGTACCGCACGGTCTCTTTCGAGGCGGCTTGTTTATTGGCCGGATTCCTGCCCTGGGATCTGGACGCCAAATCCCTCTCCGATGTCTTTCATTGGCGGGAGGAGGCGTCCAGTCGCGGGCAACATCCGGCCCTGAAGGAGGTGGAGGCCATGAGGGTCTCCCTACGGCGAGCCGCCGTGGAGGAGTGGCGTCTCAGGCTGGAGGCCCCGACAGCGGGGCTCAGGGTCGTCGCGGCAGTGCGTCCTGTCTTTGCCGAATGGCTGGACAGGCGCCACGGTGCGGCAACGTTTCGCCTGTCGCAGGTGCTCACCGGGCATGGCTGCTTCGGTGAGTTCTTGTGGCGGGTAGTGCGGAAGGAGGTGTCGGCCGTGTGTCACCACTGTGACAACTGCCCGCTGGATACGGCCCAGCATACGTTAGAGTTTTGCCCAGCCTGGGATGAGGAGCGCAGCGCTCTCAGAGCAGTCGTCGGAGGAGACCTCTCGCTGCCGGCCGTGGTCGCTTCCATGGTCGATAGCCGGAGGTCCTGGCGTGCGGTGGCACACTTCTGTGAGGTGGTCCTCTCGCGGAAGGAGAGTGCCGAGAGCGATCGGAGGCGCGGAGATCCCTCCCGCCGCCAGAAGAGACGTAGGAGGCGCCGGGTGGACGACTGACCGGCGTCTTCCGCCCTGTGGATTGGGGGCGTTTGGAGAATTCTACCACGGTATCCCCTGCCTGTCGTAAAAGGCGACTAATAGGGGCCACCGGGGGTCGCAGGCGGGCGGCAGGGGGCTGTCCGTCTTTAATATTTGTGTTTTATTAGCACATTGTAGCGATCCCCGTGATGGACGGCAGCGTGGCTGGTAGGCCTCACGCTGCCGTTGACGCTGAGGGCGTCCTTCGGTGCCCGGGGGCTCCTGAGCCCCCCCACAACAGGAGACGGGCCGCACCAGGCGGCACCGCGCAGGGGCGGTTGCGGACGACAACTTAGACATTAGTCAGAGGAAGCCCGCAGCCGTCCCTAATGCGCCGAAGATGGCCACCGCGGAGTTTTGGTTGGTATGCCGTGCGTTGTACATAGGTTAGGGACTCGGCCCGGCGGTCGCCCGATGGTTACATCTCTCCGGGCGGCTCAACGCCGCACAGTGATTCGCCTAGAACAAGCTAGCTGGACAAAAACATTTGAGTTTGTGATTTGGTTGCTTTGGCTAAAACAGTAATATTCTAAGGGAAAATATGATTAAATGCTTAAAGAATAATAATAATTAAGACACGGATTAAAATTGATGAAAATTTTTAATATAAAAAGGGCAGCTTATGAAATAAATTATATAATAAAACACAAAATAATGTAAAACACACAATAAAAGCATATGTACTTAACACAACTTAGCATAGAAATAAAAAAAACGAATAAAAAGTTAATTAATAACATTATAAATTAAATACTAATAACTATTTCAACTCCTACCTAGAAGAGTCATCACTCATCACTCTCACAATCAGATGAGTCAGGTACCAAGTAATCATCAACGTCACATGACGTTAGACTGAATGATGCCCGAGGTATTGGTATTGAAGGTGGGATTATCAAATTCAGCACTTCTGATGGTAATGAATCTGTTCTCTTTTTGAGTAGTTCTCTGAGTGAATTAATTACCGGATCCGATGTTATTAAAAGTATATTCAATAAATCTATATTTTTGGCAATACGCGACTGTTTTCTCGTATGATGTTCTCGAAATCTACGGCAGTTTTTATTTCGAGCCTCTTGGGCTTCATCGGATAGTTGCCCAATAGGCACAATACAAGATTTAGCTACCTCCGTACTATGCACGAGAATTTTATTCACAGTAACAGGCATGTAGTACTACGAATACAAACTTAGATAGAGGGCCCTAGTTTTTAAGCAAAAACTTTTCAAATTCCCTAATATTTATTTCGTAACCTGAAGATAACGTACGCAACAAAATATCGATTTCTTTATTAAATTGACATCCAATCCTGTAATCTCTCCACTCAAAACTAGATTGGCAAACAATCTGCACGTAATTTTTGGACTTACATAATCTATGATATGGTGGAAACACTTGATGTCCCGCCTTCAATGACCATTTTCGCATTTGTTTGTAAGAACGACTAGTACATTTAGAATCTACATAGTAAGCTAACGCTTCGTCACCATTTAATTGACTGCCACCGCATGTATTCTCACTTGACTTATTTTTGTCAGAGGAGTCGCTGCTCTTTCTAATCCCAGAAGCGATTTTTCTGTGACCTGCCATACGGTTTGTAACTTCCGTAGCTATGGTCAATTCGCCAACACTGCGTATATGCAGCAGTTCTTCAACTTTGCACTTTTTCGTTTTAAAACAAGAGTCGTCGAAGTCTTTTCTGGATCAGCCTTAAAGCTGACTCCCTTCTCATGACGTGGATGGGCAAGGTCGATGCATACATATTGTTAAAACTATGTTGTGTCCTTCTAACCACTTTTTATTATTTTAAAAAGCGATCTATCAACATATTTGATGCTGTCCATTTTTCGGTTAATTTTGACGATATACTAGATATTTTCATTTTAATGGCTTTTAGCAAATCACTAGTTATATCTCTAACACCAAATGTATGTTGTATATGTTCTAATAAACGAACATTTCGTCCTTCTTTGGCATGTTTTCGCCATTCTTAAAAAAAAAACAACTTTCGAAATGGAGTAGACATGTACTGAAAAATGAAATAAAAATGATTAGTGGTGATATGTGGAACCAAATTATATCTCGTTTAAAAGGTGAATACTACTGCTATATAATATAAAAAAATTAGACTGGATATATCTGGATAATAAAAGATACATTCGTTGAAAATTAGAAAACTTGACAAAAAAAATGTATTTTTCAATAATATATTCAAAGTCGTAAGGAACACACGCTTTTCTTATTAGAACCTATTTGGTAGTAAAATATGAAAGTACTTACCCTCTACAGTGGTATCCATTACAGAAATTACGTTAATATATTTCACAAATTTCAGGAGATGTTATCGAAAGCACTGCAAAATTTCAACTACTCCAATTACATTAATGCAATTATTATATTACCTACCTTCATTAGCTGAATACTCATCCCTGTGGAATATTTTTCACCCCTTCTACCTGTTATTATGACCTTGGGGGTGTTGTTTATGACATGTGACCACTAATTAGTCGATTCTTGAAATGACTTTTTTCCACCTAGCTTGTTCTAGGCGAATCACTGTGCGCCGGGTCGTAAGGCACGGTGAACCCAACATAACCGCTCAGTCGCCCCCCTTGAAGGCTGGGCGGTAGTAATAAGACACTTTCTCCGCGAAAAAAAAAAAAAAAAAAAAAAAAAAGCAGTGGGCAGTGTATATAGGGGTGGTATTATTAAAATTAGTACGTTTTAGAGTAAATACTTTTGAAAATCCCGACATCACTTTATATCGGAAAAAGATTTCCACGAACGATGTCGTAGGTA
Organism: Sphinx pinastri; assembly: GCA_947568825.1. Taxonomy (NCBI): domain Eukaryota; kingdom Metazoa; phylum Arthropoda; class Insecta; order Lepidoptera; family Sphingidae; genus Sphinx; species Sphinx pinastri. The sequence goes on along the minus strand of OX387640.1, from coordinate 10,841,030 downwards.
TAAGAAAGTCTATAAAATGGCAATTTCCGTCCATATTACAAAAGGAACGAAATTACAGTTACAATATATTTTATAAGGAAAAATCGTAACCATCAGTTCATTAATGATGGGGATTTTACGGAGACATTTTTAACATAGGAAAAAAAATACAATTACTATTTATTATTATTAAGGTAATTTTTTTTCACCTTTTGGACTAGGACATCGTAATATAGTCTGAAGACCCGGGATTACTTGGTTTGAAGACTAAGTCGGGCAATATTTATGAGTTGAGTAACGCAGTCGTTAAACAAATAATCCAAATCATTCCTGCAACATGCTTGAAAAATATGTTGCACCGACTCAAATTACAGTGGAGGGAAATGGAAAAATACCTTGATGGCAAATTCACTACAATATACAAACACACACGCCTTTTATCCCCGACGGGGTAGACAGAGGCGCAACTAGTGCACCCACCTTTCGCCGTGCGTATTCCGTCCCATGATGTGGATAGATATCGGGCACAAATTCCAAATTCCGGGCTGATACTGATTAGAAAAACCCAATATCACTTTGCCCGACCCAGGGAACCCGAGACCTCAGCATTGCAGTCGTACCGTATTACAACTACGCCACCGAGACTACAATATTCGTGATGGTAAATATGCCTGACCGGGAATCAAATATCCACTCACTAAGCATCAACCCTATATCATCCAAGTTAAATCGATTCCTGCGGGAACATCAATGAATTACACGGCCGGCGTCCTCTCGCTAAGTGGCCCCCATTTTGTCTCCCAAATGACTCTCAATACAAAATCAATGACTTTTTCACCGAATCCCGTTCGTGCTATGCTTCCTGGATTTTTGGTCCAAGAGAAAGGAGATGGCGAGATTAGTATTTTTTTAAAGTGACTTGGTGTTTTGGAATCATAGTACGGCAAAGTGATTTGGTTCTCTTTCTTTTTTCAGCTACGTGCAGTCGCTTTCAACTTATTGCTACACAGTACAGGCACGCCTTAAAAGTACGGTACACTTATCTACTCTGAATATTTAAAGCAATTCAGTTATAAAGTAATTGTACGAAAAAGAAGCATTGACAGCTCGACTTTTTATATAATATACACACACACACACACTCACGCCTTTTATCCCCGAAGGCGTAGGCAGAGGCGCAACTAGAGCACCCACTTTTCGCCGTGCGTATTCCGTCCTATGATGTGATAGGGGGCGAGCCTATCGCCATAACGGGCATAAATTCCAGACTCCGGGCTGATACTGAATTTAAAAAACCCAATATCACTTTGCCCGACCCGGGAATCGAACCCAAAACCTCAGCATTGCAGTCATACCGTAATACAACTACGCCACCGAGGCAGTCATTACATCATATATTCGTTGTAATATTATGACTGTCACACCATCAAATCTAATGCCCTTAAGATGGATTCAAATATAGCAAGAGTGCGACATGCATGCTTTATTGAATGTGATCCTTATACGCCTTGCCATAAGGTTGCTTCTGATGATGTATCAAGAACCATTATCACATCCCCATCCAGTACATAGGAAGCGCGCGTGCGCCTCGCGATCCTGTCACAAGCGCATTACCAAATTAAATTTGGATAAAAGAAAAATTAAATTTGGATAAAAGAAAAATGAAATCCGCTCGATTCTCAAGCCGTGCACCGCGTTGCTTCCCAACGGCAGCCAAATGAGCATCATTCAAAAAGCTCTTTTATGCCTTTAAATAAATTCTTTTATCTATTTGCGACGTTCATTCGACAAATCGTCGACGATTGTACTCCTCTTATTTAATTATTAGGCACTGCTATTCTAAAAAATATCAACTACCTTTTGGGTTGGTTATACAAGGTAGGTACAGTGCTGAGGGTTCAGATTCAATTCTTACGTAGGCAAATTGATATTGTTTTTCAGCTTAGTATAAGCCCTAATATGGCAGAAGCTAAAGTTTATGAAGATATTTAAATGTTTGCTCGAACTAAAAACGACTGAACGGTTTGGATAAAATGGAACAAGTTCCAGATATAACCAGGAGGCACCTTTATCCCGAAAATCACAAAGCCTACTCACTCGGAAAAGCCTTTCACCCAGACGAAACAGCAAGCGAAACTTAGTTAAAATAATAACTTTATTGAATACAAGTAACTAAATTATTTGTCACCAGTAGTTGTTGTAAAATGACTTCATGTTTCAGTTGTTTTTTCCTTAATATCACCTGAGTCAACATCAGGACGTATATTTACTGTAGTTAAATAATGTGTTGTATTTATACAGCTTGCTTCGAAATGAATAAGATATTTTATGCGAAATTATTTTGAACATTATTCTCTGGTAGACTGCCTCGGAGGCATAGTTTTTTGCGCAATGACTAACGTTCTGCGATACGAATTCTAGGTCGGGAAGTCATATTGGGTTTCCATTTTATTTAAATATTTTTTTCCTCGTATCCAGGACAAGGGATTTTATAAACATCTGTAATTTAGCTATGCTACTATTTGACTTTTTTTAACTTATTCTTTTAACTGAGTTTTGCTTAGTACTATTTATTTTTTGTTACATGTATTTATCTATCATCATTTGGCTTTAAATATTATAAGGACCTTAAATTTAAACCAAATTATTGTCTTTATTCTATTTGAATATATCATTTACCTAATTTCTAATCTTACATATTATTACTAGTCTTCATCATCATCATCAGCCACATGAAGTCCGCTGCTGAACATAGGCCTCCCTCAAAATTTTTCTTTTGTTTTGTATATTATATTTCCTTTTTTATTATTTCGTTAATTAAGCTATGCTATTATTTTCCTTTTTTTAACTTAAGTCTTTTAACTGAATTTTGCTTAGTACTATTTATCTTTTGTTACATGTATCTATCATCATTTGGCTTATATTATAACTACCTTCAAATTAAAAGTAATTATTTTAATATTTATTCTATTTGTCTATTTAACTTGCCTAATTTCTAATCATACTTCATATTACTAGTCTTATATCTATATATATAAAAGTGAAAAGTCACTCACTCACTCACTCACTCATTACGAAATCTCAGAAACTACAAGTGCTACGAGTCTTCATTTTTGCATGGGAGTTCCTTTTAGGACGTAGGTGCTCACTAAGACGGGATTTTGCGAAATTCAACCCCTAAGGACCCCACTGCTGAGCACGGGCCTCCTCATCTACTGAGAGGGGTTAGGCCTTAGTCCACCACGCTGGCCTAGTGCGGGTTGGCAAACTTCACATACTTTCGAAATTATTTTTGGGAAATTCTCAGGTGTTTAGGTTTCCTCGTGTTTTCTTTCACCGTTAAAGTGAACGATAATTGATATAATTTCAAAATCTAAACGTGCCTAAAACAAAAATACCGTTTCTTAATTTTTCAATTCTGAATACGATTATATTTTTAAATATTTTTTTAATACTTAATTTCGGGGAAAAAAATATAAACCGGAACATGATTGATGACGTCACATATACGGTCGAATGAAGTAGTTGCCTGGCTATTCATACTATTTACGTAGATATGTAAGTAATGAGTACTGGGTATATCGTATATCGCCAACTGGATGACAGATTACAGAAGTTGTTGTTGTTGAGTTGTCACTTGTCAGTTTTTTTTTGTATTGTAAAGCAAAGGCTTTGTTCTTCAACTGTCCCAGAATCTCCTATCCTATCCTATTTATGATGTCCTACCTTCAGATTTCCCTCGTCCTGTAAGTGTAAATATTTTATTGATCTCAGTTTTTTCTTATCGTATCAAATACCTCTATCTATATTTTTTTTTCCCTATTTTTCTTCTTATCTTTCCACTCGGGCTATAAAGGTTTCTTCTCTTTAATAGTTTCTTGCATTTTTTATTTATTGATCTGTACTATTTTTTGTATAATTAAATGTTCATAATATATATATATTTTATTGTTTAAGTATATTTTTATATTATTATATCTAAATTACCTGGTAACTTCGGGCCGAAACTTCTTTAACTGATCTGTACAAAATATTCAGAGTTTATATTTATTGTTTTATACCTGCTATAATTTACTTGTCATTGTCGAAATCACCGACAAATAATCGGTGGAAGCCATAAATTAAAAGAAGACACATTGACAACATGATTAAAAAATGTTTTAAAACCTTAGGCTTTGTAATAAGAATTTGCAAAGATCTAAAAAATCCCCAAACTAAAATAAGTATGTTTCATTCCTTGGTGAGAAGTGTTTTGGAGTACGGAAGTGTAGTTTGGAATTCACAGTATAATATATACATACAAAACATAGAAAGAGTCCAAAAAAGACTGCTCTGGCACATTATTTATAATGACCAAAGCTGCAAAAAACTTCAACACTACACAGAACGTCTTAACTATTACAATATTATCAGCTTGCAAGAACATCGATTTCTTCTTGACATGTTATTTTTTAGAAAATTGGTACGTGGTGAACTCGATTGTCCACAATTGGTTAATAGAATCCAAATAAATGTCCCCGTTAAGCTCCCCCGAAAAAACAAATATATGCCATTTAGTTTGATATTTTCCTAAACTAACATCGGTAAAAATTGCCCCATTAACAGATTGGCTAGACAATATAATGCTCTTCATAAATCTAGTGACATTGATATCTGTGCAGAGACTAAAACTTGTTTTAAAAATAAAATTCTGAAACACCTCAATGCTGTGCGAATACAGCTCATAATAAGTGTTGTATTAGCATACATTTTAAATTTAAGATAATTAATATTGCATACTAAAATTGTTACATTGTCAGGTTTTTAATTCAAATCACTTTCATCTCGTTTCTGTGCATGTCCTGGTCGCCTATAATTATGGCAACATTTAAATTAATTGTATTGTATAGTGTAACTTGTAATTACTAATATTAATGTATGTCATGTTGGTGATCCTTAAATCAATAAATAAATAAATAAAGAAGAAAGCAAAGGCTATTACGTCTTGAGCCGTATATATGACGTCATTTGGTGCTTACGACGCTTTAGAATGAAACAAAATTCAAAGTGAAAATCATGAATGAAAATATCTGAATAATGAAAAAAGATATAAATATGGGTCTAATAATTTTAGATCAAGTAATAAACATAAACAGTAATAGTATAAACATTTGAGTATATTGAAAAAATGAAATGTTGTCAATTATTGATAAACAATTCGCACCTTTGCCATAATTGTAAACGAATAATTACACATTTTTCAGGACCCATTAATCGTGTTATGGCCGATTTCTGTAAAATTCTAACCGTTACTACGGGTTCATAGCGAAAACGGATCAACCAGAATGATTACATGCTTTTTGTACCGACATGGCAAAGTGATGGTACTTACTGGTAGTTAGTCTCTCGGATGCGAGGGGCCGTCTGTCAGTCGTCCGGGCTACAATGTCCGTCACTGTTGGACATTGTAGCCAGCGTAACTCCTGGACATTATGAGACTTAATATCTAACGTCTCAGGGTGACGAGCGCAGTGGAGTGCCACGTAATGTTTTGTAATGAAAAGTTCTGCATGGTGTTACTGTTTATGGGCGGTCGTATCGCGTACCATGCGATTGGCACGCTCAAAAGTGTTTTCACTGCATCCAATGGTAACTGGAGCAGGGTCCGGATAGAGTATCGACTGACGAGAGCCTACCCTCGCATAACGTACATATATACCCACACACTCACACCTTTTATCCCCGAAGGGGTAGGCAGAGGCGCAAGTGCACCCACTTCTCGCCGTGCATTTCCCGTCCCATTATGTGATGGAGGCGAGCCTATCGCCATATCAGGTACAAATTCTAGACTCCGGTGTGATACTAGAAAAATGTAATATCACTTTGCTCGACCCGAGAATTGAACCCTAGACCTCAGCATTGCAGTCATACCGTGATATAACTACGCTACCGAGGCAGTATTATTTTTCTAATATTGTATTACGTATAGTGGAGAATACTTAACAGGCGATCGACTTGCTCCAAATTAAAAGAAGAGCTAAAAAAGATCCAAACGTTTTAGTACCTCTAGCACGAATATGTGCGTGATAGTATTCGCCGAGTTATAGTTCCGTTTAATTACAGGATATGTCCGCTTTTTGTATGGGTGCTGGTGCCCAAAATCTAACCAGGCTCAAACTTTATCACTCTCTTATTTAAACGCGCTAAACTTGTATATATATATTATATAATTGGTTTCTCGGAAACGGCTCTTCCGATTTGGATGAAATTTCGGATTTGGATAGTATGAGCTCTAAAAATGAAATTGGGGTATTCAGTTTTTTTTATCAACCCCAAACTTATGGGGTTATCAGGGGGGAGATGCTAAACCGCTGAACCGATTGTAATGAAATTTGCTATGGAGATATCTTGAATGTTGGAAACAAGTATGGGATATTCATTTTTTTATTAACTCCTATTTAAGGGGGGTAAAAGGAGGGAGAAACGAAACCGCTGAACCGATTGTAATGAAATTTGCTATGGAGATATCTTGAATGTTGAAAACAAATATGGGATATTCATTTTATTATTAACTCCTATTTAAGGGGGGTAAAAGGAGGGAGAAACGAAACCGCTGAAACGATTGTAATGAAATTTGCTATGGAGATATCTTGAATGTTGAAAACAAATATGGGATATTCATTTTTTAAATAACTCCTATTTAATGGGGGCCTAAGGAGGGAGAAACGAAACCGCTGAACCGATTGTAATGAAATTTGCTATGGAGATATCTTGAATGTTGAAAACAAATATGGGATATTAATTTTTTTATTAACTCCTATTTAAGGGGGGAAAAAGGAGGGAGAAACGAAACCGCTGAAACGATTGTAATGAAATTTGCTATGGAGATATCTTGAATGTTGAAAACAAATATGGGATATTATTTTTTTTATTAACTCTTATTTAAAGGGGGTAGAAGGAGGAAGAAACGAAACCGCAGAACAGATTGTAATGAAATTTGCTATGGAGATATCTTAAATGTTGAAAACAAATATGGGATATAAATTATTAACTCCGATTCAAGGGGGGTAAAAGGAGGGAGATACTAAACTGCTGAACTAATTATAATGAAATTTGGTATTGAGATATCTTGAATGTTGAAAACAAATATGGGATATTCATTTTATTATTAACCTGTAATTAAGAGAACGTTGAACCGATTGTAATAAATTTGGTATGGGAGTAACTTAAGCCTGGAAAATAATAATCAGATTTTCATTCTTTTCTTTTACTCCTGACTAAAGGGGATAAATGGGGGAGAAACTAAACTCCTGAACTGATTGTAATGATATTTGGTATACCTATGAATATCTATAACCTTAAAATGGGATTTTATTTTTTAACCCTTAACTAAGGGGGTTAAAAGAGGGGAGAATATATTGTTGCTCAGATTGTATTACACAGTATGGGGATATCTTGAGCCTTGAAAATTAATATGAAATATTATTTTTCACTAACCCCAAAATGAGAGAGATAAAAGTGGAGAGAAATTAAACCGCTGAACCAATTCTATTAAAATTTGACAACAAATATGACATATTCCGTTTTTTACTCATCCTTAAATAAGAAGGTTAAAAGGGGACCAAAATAAACCTTGAACCGATTGTGGTGAATTTGATATAGATGTACCTTGAGTGTAAATATGGTCATTCATATTTATTAACCACTAACTTAGGGCAGCTAAAGGGGGGAGAAACTTAACCACCGAACATAATATTAAGACAAAATTTGATGCCGATATAATTATCTTAAACCATGATAATAAATATAGGACATTCGTCTTTTATGAATTCTGTAACTAAGTGAGACAAGGGATGAGAACTGAACCATGTATCTACTCGTGATGTAATTCAATATAGAAAAATGATGAAACCTGAGATTGAATATAAAATCTGAACCGCTACAGAACCGTTTTTTTTTTTAATTAGTAAGGTAACTGTAGGTATCGACTCATTTGACTTCAGTCGTGAATATTTTCTTAAAATGGAAAATATTGTTAGGACCTATTTTAAAGTAATAAATACCATGTATAGTATTAAAAAATCACCCGAGCAAGGCTCGGTCACCCAGGTACTGGATATTAAAGGGGCAAAAATCTATCTGGGATTCATAAAAAGAATATTTTTAGTCCTTTCCATTTATAAGAAAAGTATAAAAAAATATTTGCAGTGTTTATATTTTAATAAAGATGGACACATAAAAAAAACTTACCATTGATTCATCGAAGACGGTGGAATTTAAACTTTAAGTTTTAGGGGTGTGCAAATGAAAAATAATATATCGATATTTACGATAGCTATTTTTACTCAGACCTAGTTACATACCTTTAAAATATAACTAATAAAAAAATATGATTTATTATAAACTTAAATAAAGGGTTGAAAAATTTCGTGTATCCCTGTAATATAATAATACAATAAATAATGAAATTGGATACCTATTGACTACATAGTAGGCAGTTTAGTATTACTAAAATACACCTAAACGGAATATATCTAATTGATACTTTAATATTAAAATAATGATGTTTTACTGTTGACATTTTTTACCGAACCCTATCAGATTTTATTTCATGTACGCATATGTAGGTGTCAATTCTGAACTGTCAATGTTTCTTTGTGTCTCGATATAAATGGTGGAATACAGAACTATTAACCTCGACGACGACTTAAAGTAAATTTATATTTATATCCCCACCTGCACTGTGTACAATTTCTAAATCTACAATGAAGAGAAGATATTGAAAATCAACAAATATCAATACATATAATAGTACAAAGTATAAAAATGTAATGTAGTAAAGAATATTAGATTTAAATGATTCCTTATGTTTACGCGAATGTTAGACATTGAAATTAAACTATTATAACGGATTTTATCGCGGTTTTTTATTTTATTTTCTCCCGACGTTTCGAAGGCTTTGCAGCACTTCGTGGTCACGGGGCGGACTGAGGTGTTGGTGGTCCGAAAAGTTAGTGTTACAAATCTACCTTCAATTTACAATTATACAATATAAAGATGTTAGTCATTGTTTGCGGTCCGGTCTACGCAGTAAGAGCTCACAATGTCTTGAGGTCTGGCAGCAGGTCTTTTGGGGCCCGATTTAATTAGATGTATGACCGGGTCCCAGGCTTGTGCAAGTTTCCAACCATCTTCTCTATTGAAATTAGGATGTTTTTTGATCTCAATAGCCTCGCGGATCATCCTAGGCAGGAATCGGTGTTCTTTGGCAAGGATTTGTGGCTTGTCGAATCTAAGGTAATGGTTGGAGCCTTCTTCTGAGTGTTCAGCTACTGCAGACTTCGTAGAGCGTCGGTGTTTAACGTCAGCTATATGTTCTTTTACGCGGGTCCCTATATGTCTTTTTGTTTGACCAATATAAGAGAGGCCACAGTCGCAATCTATCTTGTATACGCCCGGTTCTTGTAGAGGTATATGGCACTTGACAGGTGGTAAAAATTGACTAATCTTCTTAGGCGGCTTAAAATAAGTTTTTATGGAAGCGCGCTTCAGGATGTAGCCAATCTTGTCGGTGACTCCTCTTACATAAGGTAATACAACTGGGACACGATCGACTGATTAGAATTTATAAGTACTTTCTCAAAAGCTTTTGAGTCTCTCATTTGCCCCTTTTTAAATTGACACATTAAAGAGATGATATCTCCCTTTCAACATGGGTTTGTAGCTCGGAAATCCACTACAACTAACTTGATGTGTTACATCAATGATGTAGCAGCAACAATTGACTCTGGGTTGCAGACTGATGCAGTGTATACTGATTTCAACAGCGCGTTTGACAGAATGGATCATTCAATATTAATACGGAAATTAGAATACAGCTTTGGACTCAGCATCATGGGTGACTTGCTGTCATGGTTTCGATCCTATTTATCCAACAGATCTCAAGTAGTGGTTAAGGATGGTCACATTTCTAGCCCATATTTTGCAACCTCCGGTGTACCTACCCCAGGGATCACGTTTAGGCCCTTTGCTATTTATTTTATTTATAGACGACATAGTTAACACATGAAATATTCCAAATGCTGACTTTACGCTGATGATTTAAAACTATGCCGTACTAGCTTTTGCCCGCGGCTCCGCACGCGTGAATGAGTTTTCCCGGGATAAAAGTCCCGCTTTATATTTTCCGGGATAAAAAGTAACCTATGTTAATCCAGGACATAATAATAATCCCTTCCTAGCCGATTTCGGCCACGGCGGCCAATCTCAACGAAGATCAGGCACGGGGGTATCACACCGCCAACTTTGTGACTCCGAGCTGCGACTGAGTAATTTTTAAGATGGAAAAACCCAGTCACAATGTTTTTGGCCCGACCCAGGATTCGAACCCAGGACCTCAGCGCGCAAGTCGTACCCGTACCGCGTACGCAATAAAACTACGCCACCGAGGCAGTCAATCCAGGACATAATCTACCCGTGTGCCAAATTTCATCGAAATCCGTTCAGTAGTTTTTGCGTGAAAAAGTAACAAACATCCATACATCCATACTTACAAACTTTCGCGGTTATAATATTAGTAGAACTACCGAACTTAGCGGCAGAACTCCAAATTCCATCCACATCACCTCGGAGGTTGGCAATCCACCACTGTACGTTAGCCGACATTTTTTGCCACGTACTACTAAACTATGGAACCAATTGCCGCCAGCAGCATTTCCGGACAGATACGACCTGGCGACCTTCAAAAAAAGAGCGTATTCCCACCTAAAAGGCCGGCAACGCATCTCTGTGCCCCCTGGTATTGCAGATGTTCATGGGCGGCGGTGATCACTTACCATCAGGTGAACCGCATGCTCGTTTGTCCGCTATATCATAAAAAAAAATAGTAGGACTATTCGATCCCCTGAAGACACATCTTTTACAGGCCGATTTGTCTAGCGTTAAGGATTGGTGTGCTTTGAATAACATGAAGCTGGCAACGAACGCTGGCAAATGCTTCAACATAAAATTTACTAAAAAGCGTAATCCCCATGATTCTACGTACACTTTAGATAATATAAAATTAACTGAAGTCAATAAAATTAGAGATCTGAGGGTTATTCTCGATAGTAAATGAAACTTCATAAGCCATACAGATTACATCTCTCAGTCCAGTACTAAAATGCTCAGATTCATCAAAAGAGTTGGTAAGCCTTTCAAAAGAACTAACACATTACAAACGCTTTATTGTGCTCTAGTTCGTAGCCGACTCGAATACTGCAGTCAAGTGTGGAGCCCGTGCTACCAAGTTCACATTGACAGATTAGAAAAAATACAGAGATCCTTTACAAGATTTCTAGCCTATAAATCAAAATGCAATGAAGATACGAACAATATCCAACGCGCTGATTATGCTACTAGACTCGAGCATTTTAAAATGAATTCGTTGCAAAAGAGAAGATCGTTGCTTGACATGACCTTCCTCCACAAAATCGTCAGTGGTACTGTATCAGAACCATCTCTTTTGGGGGAGCTAAATTTTAATAACCCTAACCTTAACTGCAGGTCCAGTCGCATTGATAGGAATACATTCCGTACACGCCGGCATAGATCCAATGTGGGAAAGTTTTCGCCGCTCAATAGAATCCAGAGTTCCTACAATGACATCCAGACTTCTTTTTCTGGTGATGTCTTCTCGAATTCCATTGTGTATTTCAGAAGACAAATGCTGCAATCATGCTTGTCGGACAATTGTATTGTGACTTTTATTTCATTTTAGTTTTATGTTGGTTATGTCAGGTTCTTGTAATTGTATTGGAAATTTTGATTTGATTTTATTGCATTTCTTTTAATTTTTATATTTTACAAATGCTGTCTCACACCTGTAATTAGTGAGTAGACTCGTCCATAAGTATGTAATTTTAATTAAGACTATTAACTGTTGGTGTGTCATTAAATAAATACATAAATAAAATTACTCATTTACTTTTGTGTAGTAAATATTATACAGGGTCATTTTGACATTGCGTTAATAAATGAAATCACAGACTTATCTCATCGAAACTAACGCTTTCCATTAAGTTATTTTAACCATAGATGTAAAATAAAAAAGTGTAAGTTTCGAACAAAATAAATATTAATAAAAAGTAACTTTAAGTTTACACGCCCTTATGCCACTACTACTGCTTTAAGATAATTCGTCGCAGCGGAAACATTATACTTTCATTCAGAAATACACTTTCGCACAAACCATATTCGCACTAAACTACGAAATGTTCAAAAAATTTTAAAACTACTACCGGGATTTTTGTTAGAAGAAGTCTCTGCTTGTCGTTCTGATCTCAAATGGTTGCCCATTCGCGAGCGCCGTAATTTGCGTGCTCTTACTACTCTCTTTTCTTTACTTATGTCTACCACTACGCCTTCCTACTTAACCGCATACTTTCAATACCTTAACTCAAACCATGTGAGAAATCTACGTTCTTCAAATAATCTTTTACTACTTTGTCCCTCTCACACCTCTGACTTCGTTCATTCTTCTTTTCCTGTCCAAAGAGTCCTACTCTGGAATGCACTCCCTCTGGGAATAAGAACATCTACAAATCGTTATGTGTTCAAAAAGAAGGTTCGAGAACTACTATCAACAAAATTGGCGTGATTATCATCACTTATATAGTATATATTGTATAATATTTATGTATATGTTATTTATTATCTATTTATACGTATATTTATTAGTATTTTGTTAGTTTGTTTTATTCGTATTTTTTTTTTCATTTTATTCATAGGTTTATTCAGTAGTATGTATATTCTGAAGACATTTTATCCCATAATTTACGCACCTGCCTTTTTGTATCTCTGCACCACTTTAGGTTGACTGGTAGAGAATGCCTATGGCAATAAGTCCGCCTTTACTCCATGTATTAAGTGTAAATAAATAAATAAATAAAGACGAATATGTGGTTTCATTTAGTAGTGCAATGTAAAAATGACCCTGTATATGTGTACTTGTATGTATGACTATTTATGTATGTCATGTATCATGTTGTCTGTAGATTTTTTTGTGCTCTCGTATGTATATATTTATTAATATTTAGTGTATTCTATAGTAGCTTTTATGTACGCCCCTGACTGCCCTTTTCGTTATTTCTCTTATCTCCATCCAATGGTTGTCTGTAAGAGAATGCCTTGAGCGACAAGACCGCTAATTGTATCACCGCTGCCTTACTTGTATATATTATGATATAATTTTTATTTTTGTTGGTGTACAATAAAGATCTAAAATAAATTAAATAAACAACATATGAACAACTTTCTTGGTGCAGTCACAAGATAAAGCCCCTCTTGCAAAAATATTTTAATTTCTTTTATGTATTCTGCGAATTTACTAGTATAATAGGAGTATTTTTGAAATTCGAATCTTGATATTCAACAGCCCGTCCCATGACACATAGAGTAAATTCTTAAACTCAAGATACTCAAAAAGTAAAGTTAACAAGTTTAAACTTTTTGGGTGTGCGTTCCAATGTACGAATTTATAATTAATAAATTATATTTTGAAAGCGTTAATTTTAACTGTACCTAATATACAGGCAAAACAAAATTGCATAAACCTTAAAATCGAAGGTCTTTAAAATTAAACGATTTATTGTAAAAGGCTAGTTTTTCGGAGTTCTATCCAAATATATACAAACTATCTTGGTTAGAAAAGGCCCGTTTATAGATATTATGTCCTTTTTTATGGGAATTTGAACCGCGCCCCGGTGAACGTATTTGAAACTAAAATTTGACAGCATGGAGATTGGGCGCGTGTAAACTTCGAATAGCAAATCATGTAGCCGTAAATCATGATAAAAGTAAACTCAAAATGTGTGGAATCAGAATCACGAATCCCTTTTTGAAGTTTAGGATCGTTTAACCACTATAGAAAAATACTTACCGCTCTAATAATAAAAGTTGTATACTTTGAAATGAAATGAAATGAAATGAAATGAAATGATTTGATTATAATTAGTCAGTGTTTGTCTATATTGAGCGATATTTCCTGTCAGCGAAAGCGAGACAAAACATTGTATAACTATGAGAGGCGTATACAGCCATAATTATTAAGGCCTGTAGACGTTACCCTACTCGGTACAAATACTTGGTGAAATACTTTACCTGTTATTTGTGCTAGAGGTAATGACGTCAATATAGACACAAGTGCGAAATACTGGGAAATTGAATTACATAAAAATATTTACTTCAATTAAGTCAATACTTATTCAAGAGAAAACGGTAATATTTCGGTGTTTCATTAATATCAATAAGTGAAGTGGGGTAAGTAAGACAAGTGGAAAAATAATTACAAATCCATACATAGTATAAAACAAAGTCGTCCACCGCCTCTGTACATGATAAACACAAAAACTACCAAACGGATCAAACCGACAAATCACGGCCTCTGAAATTTTTATTGGTGACGGTAATGATTTTTTGATTAATGGTTATGACTATTTTGGGATGGTGGTGAGATAGTGTTTATCTTATAATTTGATGATACAAAATAATTGGTCACACTCAATAAAAAATAAAACAACAAGTCGTTGTCGAGCCACTATTGAGTTTTATTAACGCATACTCACGCCTTTTATCCCCGAAGGGGTAGGCAGAGGCGCAACTAATGCACCCACTTTTCGCCATTTTTATTCCGTCCCATGATGTGATAGGGGGCGAGCCTATCGCCATATCGGGCACAAATTCCAGACTCCGGGCTGATACTGAATAGAAAAACCCAATATCACTTTGCCCGACCCGGGGATCGAACCCGAGACCTCAGCATTGCAGTCTTACCGCAATACAACTACGCCACCGAGGCAGTGAGTTTTATTAGTTTCTTGGTAATGACTTTTTAGAAGGGTTATGATATTATTTTAATGATATACGAATTTACTTGATATTAAAATAAAATTGTACTAAATACAACGTTATAGAAGTATAAAAAAAAATCATTTACTTCCCCAAAATGTAGCCGTTAAGGTGAAGACTGCTAGTACGTGACAAAGCTAAATTTCAATGACAATTTTGTAAAAATATTTCCCAGCTTGAGTATAAGGGTATATCTCTCAAGACCTCTGGGTCGATTGAACGCTAAGGAAGCATGCGGGGCGAAAGGAACGTCAGTAAAATGTACATATAAAAATAAATTTGCATTGCTTTCTCTGTTTACGGCCGTGCTTACTGTGATGACTTTTTTCCGGTAAGACCAATATGTTTTTCAAAATTTTTGTGCATATTTCAAAAATAAAAAAAGGCAGGGAAATGACTCCCAAGTAATCGTGTAATAAAATTATTTTACTTTAGATATACAAAACTGTAAATTTTTAAACATATTAAACGATACACTTTAGAATTTTAGTTATGAACCCTGATGGTAGTAACATTTGCGGGTATAATTTGCAATTTTTCAGTTTGTCTTTAATCCTGTGATTGAATATTATAGGGTACAGCGTAGTGAAATGTTTTACAATCAACTAATAGTCATTGAATCTCCGAAAATGTAGCTAATATTTTTTACGACTGAACATGAAATTGGCTCGTAATCAGAGAATCACCCAAATACGCACGGTGAAAAGTGGGTGCACCAGTTTGCGCCTCTGCCTATCCCTTTGGGGATATAGAAGTGAGTGTGTGTAACACATAATATGATCTCATTTAACCCTTGTTTCCCCTCAAATAAATATCCAACAAGGTCAACTATTATATTATTATACTAATTAAATTATTTGCTCAATTGGATCTTTGTCATGGTAAATTTCCTATAGCGAAAACATCGTATATAAAGATTAAGGAACGGACACCAGGCATCACACATCCAGACATCAGCAGTAGGTGAGTACATAAAATAAACTCTTTAAAAGATCTAAGAATTAATCTAAAATTATATATATTTTTAATATCAGCCCTGTATTACTACTTGGTACTGCCCACTGATGAGCACGGGTCTCCTCTACTATTGAGAGAGTTTAATATAAAAAAGGGGAGAAATATATTTTTAATAGTCAATGTAATGTATTATAAAAATAGGAGCAAAGAACATAAAAAGATATTTTTTTAAAAATATCTTTAATCATATACCCGTATCCCTGCCCATAAAAAAAATCAATGGCCTTTTTATATTTGTTTGAAAGATAAGTTAAAAATAAT